>JAOTQJ010000102.1:13525637-13564588 GCA_025642045.1 Solanum sejunctum
GATAAAATGGTGAATTACCGAGGATTTCAGTGAGACAAAAAACTTGTTTGCACATCGATTGTCCTATAAACTTTTCTTTGCATCCAAAGAAAGTTTGTCAGTTTAAACATGAGCTGACCTTTGATAAATCTCCGATGGTTTCAGCGAGATGGGACTATTTACGCCTTATATGTTCTTCCGTAGATAAACCTGCAAAAATTTTCCTGCATCCATAGAAAGTTTCTTAGTTTTGAAAATGAATTGATCTATGACAGATTGTTGGTGACTTGGGCGAGGCGGAGCTATTTATGCCTTTGTTGTCTTCTTGTAGATAAGACGTGCTAAAATTTTCTCCAAATAATTTCTGCGCAAGTTTGCCTGCATTCCATAGAAAGACATCTTAGTTTTCGAAATGAGTTGATCTTTGCCTGCGGGTTTACAAGGAAAACATTGGGTTTTGTTAAGAGAAACGGCGCCGGGTTTCTGGTTTTTGGTCGCTGTTTTTCTGGTTTGTTTGAAAAAAAAATAGGGAAAGGAATAAGAAAAGGTAACGGTTGAGGGGGAAGGGGATGCGGCGGTGACGAGGAAGGGACGACGGTGGTGAGGAAGCGAAGGATCGATGGCGGCGGTGGCGGGCGTTTTAGGGTTTCTCTGGTTTTGTGGAAAAATGAAGAAGAAGAGGAATGGAGATAAAAAGGGAATTAGGGACGCGTGTGGTACACGGGCCCGGTTAATTTTCTTTTTTTAAAAAAATAATTGTCTAAAAATCATTAAGATAAAATAAAGACTCAGTAATTAATTTGACACCGTGGAGGATAAAAATTGGGTGTCAACATGAGTTTTATGATACAATACAATTACATAAAATATATTTAATATTTTTCATCCAAAAATATAGCAAAATATTTATTCATATTAAATTTTAAAATAGAGTACTATTTGCTTATTAAAATATGAGTAAATTAATATTTTACTCAATCTATTTCTAACCCAACCCGTTTAAAATATGAACGAATTAAATTATTACCTATTTACTATTGACCTATTTTCAAATCGTCTAAATTTGACCCAACTTGCAGATTTACCACCACTACTAATTGCTAACGCACAACACAAGTCAAATGATAATCAGTACTACTTTGACTGAAATCGACTTACACGAAAATACTCCATAGTATAATAGAAGAAAATAGGTATTTAAATAAGAAACTTCGCCAGTGAACTATCTATTGTTGACCGACTTCCGTCGGTCCGATCCTCATTTGCTTAAAAATCGATTTCACACCCGAAAAAACTGAATTACAACAAGGAATTGAAGTTTTATATGATATTTCGAACTCCCTTTTGCCTTAATACAATACCCAAATAAACAAACACAAAATAGAAATTAAAAGGCTAATCTCCCCACCCCAAATTGCTGTTAGACTAATAATCTTTAGTTCTTACAAAAGTCAGAGGTATCAAATCTGAAAATCCATTACCAGTTAAAAAGAATCATAACCCGAACCCAAAATCAAATTCATTTGAGCAGTCTGGAGTCCCATCCAACACTAATAGGATTCATTTGAATAATACCAACGGTCCCTCGAACAATAGCTGGACTTAGACAAGCTCAAGAGCAGAGATCTTCAATCTGATTGAATTCAATTCGTCTCTCCTGCAAAAAAATAAAAACAAAAATGATACAACTTTGATATTTTGCAGTTGAAATTTGGCCACACAAATCAATTTTTACATGTTTTTTTTGCTGTTGAAATAAATTATCACCTGAGATCTTGAGAATTTCTTTAAATCTCCTCTACACCTAAAACCAAAAAGCGAAAAAATAAATTCAAAGCATATACTTGAAAAACAAGATGAAGAAGAGCAGACAATAAGCGAAAAGAGCTTATATACATACCACATGAAAACAGAACACCCAACCACTATAATTTATACCTGGGTTAAATAGCGTATTTGATACATTACTGGAGTAAATACACATATACAACTTGAGCAAGATAAATCAGACACATACACAACCACAGCAGGAAAATAAGCAGCCACGTACTGAAGAGTTTTAAATTTTCATGCATGGTTACACGTATCACACCCTAAACCTTACTTTTAGCTATCCGTTCTTCGATTATGAATGAAGATCGGTATCATTCCTTAAAATTTTTATTTATTTACTAATTAGCCATTTTGTTTTCCAATCACCCACCTTTTTAAAAATCATATTTTAAGGATAATTTCATGTATTGTACTAATTAAAAAATAATTGATGTGTCCTATAATGTTGGAGAAAAAAATAAGAACACAAGTATGACACAAGCAGCTGGAACTTCTAAATCTGTAGGACAAAAATTTTGCTTCAGCACATTATTCATTAGTTTCACAATTATTGCTTTTTGTTTCAACAACAACAACAAATTAATAGCCTGTTTGCCTAAGCTCTTGAGAGGCCAAAAGTGATATTTATCTCAAAAAATGCCTATGCCTATTTTAGTAGAGTAAGGTGTTTAGCCGAACTATTGGGAAAAAATAAGTGCTCTTAGAGTAGCATGAACTGCTTTTTAAAAACTAGAAAGTACCAACTTTTTTCCAAAAGCATTTTTTCGACTTCATCATGTTTTTGAGTCTCTCCAAAAATATTTTCTCATGTATGTTATTTCCTTCAAAAGTAATGGAATATTGCAGAATCTAACACAGGTACAACAATATGAAATTGCTCTCTAATGTCCATCATTTCGTTCGACTCTTACTAACCGCTCCCCTAATCTGAAAACTTAACAGATCAAGCAGATTTATGTTCTATCAGATTAAAATTAGTATGTGGAGGAATTGACCAAGGGAAAGAACAAGTTATCACTACTTGAAAATGATCGTAAAATCAAATTGCTTGTTATATAAATGAGCATCCATAAACGTCAAGGTTACAAGGTGAGTAGTCTTTTATTTAACAACAAAGATAAGTTAGAAAAAAGTAAAGCAGAACCTAAAAGGTAAAGCTCTATTGTGATGGCTTTCCTCTGTTTCTTCTAAGCATGATACACCTTGTGAAGTTATTTGATAATATGTGATATGAAAGATTCCATTTCCTTGCGTGTAGGTCCTCCATGGCTAATAGAGTTCTTGATCTTATTGCTCAACTCGAGTGCCCTTTGACCCATCGCTTTTCCTTATGTCGGGCTCATCAAAGTCTTGACAACTTTCTCAATGATTGATGTTGTCACTAATTCCTCTTAACGTACCCAACAGATATTCCAATCTTCAGCAAGTTGGTTATAAAAAGCATTAAATGGCTGGCCTCAAATGATTGGTCAAGTTGCTAGAGGTACTTCCGTGCTAATGCTCTCGATATAAGAATTTCATTTACAGTGACTCAAAAACTCGCCTGTTGATTGGGCGAAACAAACATCACTGAATTAATATCTTGGTCGTCAAAAAACTCAACACACTCATGACAATTCCTATTCTCCGATGACTTGGGTAATTCTTGCAACATATGAAATGGACCAAGAACATGCAATGACTTCGTCCTAACATCGACAAGTAAATCCAAATATTCCCCTTCTAATTCCCTACAAGAATTCATAAACTCTCAATATTAAGATTACATTCCCTTTCCTTTTTAACAAGCTCAAAATTGTCAGGTCTAAAATAATTCTCTACTTCAACCATTTCATTAAACACTTAGCGTGCAACTCCGTCATCAACTTCACCAACAACTTGCTGAAAAGTAGAAAAAGTTGAAATCGCATGAAAAGAGTAACATTCAACATTTGATATTGAATACACTTCCCTAATAGCATCCGCCATCAAAGAATCAAAAATCACCACCAATTTCTTCGTCCTCTTTGAGATTTTAACACAAATATCGTAAATGAGTAACCCCAATTTCTCCACAAACTCCAAAAATGCAAACTCATCAGCAAAATCCTTTCTGGGTTCTGAAATTGGGTCAGAGGGGGTGCTAAAAGATCATCAAAATAGATTCTTGAGGCATTTCGGATGCAATTTTTGAGATGTTCGATTCAATCTGTGAGAGGGATGAAGTGTAAGGGAATATTGTGAGAAAAAACGAAGTTAGCAAGATAGATAGTGGTAAGACATGGTGCTTACACATATCAATTTTTTAGTAGAAATTTTAGCAGACTTCAATGATGAAAATACCCTTGTATGAAATTTTTTTCGACAATTAAGCAAGCATGTTGACAAGGCTTTGCTTGCATAAGTAAATTTACAAAGGAAGAAAACTTCATAAAAAATGACCACGTGTAAAAGAAAAAAAGTTTAATATTTATTTGAAGAAAAGTAATAAATCCAAAATATTTTCAGGTAAATTGAGAGTGATTAAGACTTGATGAAAATATGACTAAACTAAAAAAAAAAAAAGGCAACCATTTTGAGAAGATAACAACTTGAATATTTTTTAAAAACAAGTAAAATATTTAGACCACACTACTCTCAAAGTGATAATTAAGAAGATAGTATTGTTATTTTTAGCTATATTGATGTTCAATACTACTTTCAAAAATATTAATTACATTTTTATATTTAAAAAAAAATATTTGCTCAAAGTGTTACTTTTCTTTTCTTTGAAATTAAGCTCATTTGAAAGATATGATTAAGAATTGAGTTGATTAGATAATTGATAGACTAAAAGGCCCGATTATAATAAAACTGATGGATTGATGAGGATCTTTATGAGACTAATTGATCTGATTGGTTGAGATGAATTGTTTTATAAGCATTGAGTCTTGAGAGGAGTATCGAGTAGCGAAATGAGTAAGAGTAAAGCCAACTCAAACTTATTAACTACGTCGCCAAGTATAGATGAGGATTGAGCCATTAAATCGAATGTTCCCTTTTGAATGAAAGTCTCTGAAATAATAGTGGATTTGATTGACCAAATCTATTTTGGATTCGGTTCATTTTTTATTTGGCAAGCACGGAACGACTGTGGCAATATCAGCGGATTGTTGTACAATCATTCACTTATAAGTGATTATTTTCGGATAGGAGAAACTCCCAAATAGATTCTATACTGATTGTACTCTGATTGGATTGGATTTGATTCAGATTGAATTGGATTGTATTGATGGGTCATTATCTACTATTTATTCTTATTTTAGATAGACAATTAACATTCTGATTGAGTTCCTTATTTCTTAATTTGAGTTATCTGAATTGATTGTATTCTACCTTGATGTATATTTCATTCAGCCATTTTATATCCTCATACATTCTATGTGCTAACATTAATTTGGACTGAATCATTTCATGATACAGAAATAGGTACTAGAAATCATCAATAGGCGCTCTGTTGAAGATGTATTTCACACATCAGCTGATCGGTGAGTCCTCCTTGACTTTGGAGAATGCACATGATTTATTTTATTTAGATCTTTAAAGCTAGACTCTAGATTAGCTTTATTTTAATTTGGGGTAGCCATGGGTCTGTCATTGGCATCATTGAACAATTGATAGAGGCTTCATAGACTAGAGTTTGATTTGTCGTGAGTTGAATATTTATTTCGAGTTAGTTTTTTTCTTACTAGTCTTATTGAGTTGATTTTATCATTTACTTTTTGAGATTGTCCACCTTTTTTACTGTCTTTAGTCTTCTGCTAATATGTTAAATAATAATTGAATGAATGTGACAAGGCCAAATGATTCACTTGGGAGCTAGCAATAGTCTCTGAGTGCTGGCCACGTCCAAGGTACTCCTTCAGGGCGTGACAAGTATGTACTTATAATTATAAATATTCAATATGTAGGATCTCACATTTTTAACATTTTGCATTTTCTTGGACCATAAGTGCTACAAAATAACTTTAAATATTCTCGCTCCTGTGAAATATAGCTTCTTCTCCTAACATAAATTTGGCATTTGCTATACTTAGAAATAAATCATGTTTGAGTGAATACACACACATGAGACATGTTGTTACATGTCTACTTACTGGATTAACTTCTTCGATATTATAGTAAACGATGATCCATTATAGTAGAAGTGCATCACACATGCATTTTGTGCATGACACATGCATTTTGTGCATCACACATATATTTTGTGCATCACACATGCATTTTGTGCATTACATGTGCATTTCATGTATTACATGTGTATTTTTAGTGAGATTTTCACCCACAGACTCCATATTTTGTGTAGAAGTTGATTTTAAACTCAATTTTTAAATTCAAGAACTTTAAATTTTAGCTTTAAATTTGACCATTTTACCCCCAAGCCTAATTCATGATGAATAGTAATTCTGTAATTTTACAGCTTGTCTTCTCTTGATGTTAAAATTTTCATATAAACTAATACAATCAAATGAAGCAAAACACTGGGGCTCATACTTTTGTTCTACCATTAGCAAAAACTAGTACTTCTATCAAAGTATATTTACTTGACGAATGAGACTTAACTTGTATTCATTGATCACCAATATATCTTATTTTAAGCATTGTGTATTCATTGGTCACCAAAATATCAATCCTTAATAATTGTATGTTACCTCAATGTGCACTTACGTATTTGTACCTTGCAAGGATCTCAGACATGATCAGGATCAAGGTTTGAAGGAAACAAACTGTTGTTGATCTGAAAAGAATTTTTCTTTTTGCTCCACTTTAGAAAAGAATTAACAACAAAATACTTAAAATAAGATATATATTAGTATTCATCTCCATGATCTGCCAAGAATTTGTATGTAGAATCAAATAGAAAAAATGAAATCTCGACATATGGAACAATATGTTGAGAGAAGAAGCACTATATAATAATTATGAAAAACTAATGTTATAACAATAAAGCAATATGAATATAAACTCTTAAAAGCAAAAGATTTTCTCTCCAAAATTGAAAAACTCTTATTATACCATATTTGGTGCCATTTTAGATAAGCAGGATGAAGATAAATTCTTAGTCGATCCCTAAAATGATAAGAAAGAAAAATATATATTACTACTAGTAATTAAGCATATATACCTAACTATTAAAAAAATAAAGAATAAAAAATTCACAGGTAAATCTACAATTTTCCTGTATATCCTTTGAATATTTGAAGTACCAACAATGGTATTGCTGCATATATAAATAATCATGAAATGCTTGATCAGTTCAAAAGTGCGAGGCAAACATAAATTGATACTATTAAGATGATAGAATAAGAGAGCTCATATATTGATGAAGAAGCTTTGACTTGCAACACACTTAACTTTGACAGTATTATTTGAAAAGAAGGATTTGAACTTGTCATAGTTCAAGATTGTAGCCAATTCTCCCGCAAAAGTTCCTCATGATTGCCTAAAATTAATTGTGATTTCGTAATAAATTTTGCATTCTAAAAGTATAGTACGTACTTATAATTATAAATATTCAATATGTAGGATCTCATATTTTTAGCATTTTGTATTTCTTTGGACTATAAGTCCTGCAAAACAACTTTAACTATTCTTGTTCTTGTGAAATACAACTTCTTCCCCTTACACAGATTTGGCATTTGCAATAATCAGAAATAAATCACGTTAGAGTGAATATACACATACGAAACATGTTGCTACATGTCTACTTACTGGATCAACTTCTTCGATATTGCAGTAAATAATGATCCATCATAGTAGAAGTGCATCACACATGCATTTTGTGCATCACAAGTGTATTTTGTGCATCACATGTGCATTTTGGGCCTTACATGTGCATTTCAAGTGTCACACGTGTATTTCGCGCATTACATGTGTATTTTTAGTGAGACTTTCACCCACAGACTCCATATTTTGTGTAGAACTTAATTTTAAAGTCAATTTTTCAGATTCAAAACTTTAAATTTTAGCCATAAATTTGACCATTGAGAAAGGGGGCTCGGCGGGAAGAGGAGTGTACCATGAGAGAAGCAAGGAGGTCAACCTCTCTCAAATATACAACATGAATTCTGGTAATGTAATTGAACTCTCATGTCGATCCGAATGAATCATCCTTTCCACGTAGATAAATCTTTGCCTGCTAGGCAATACCCTTAAGTCTAATTCATGATCAATGGTGATTCTCTAATTCTACAGTTTGTCTTCTCTTAATATTAAAATTTTTAAATTAACTAATACAATCAAGTGAAGCAAAACACAGGGGCTCGTACTTTTGTTCTACCATTACCAAAAATTAGTAGCATTTTTATCAAAGTATGTTTACTTGACGAATGAGACTTAGCTTATTCAATTCACTAGCAATCTATATCAAAAGGAGATGGGTCCATATGTTGATAATTTTTCGTTTGATTAAAGTGCCAATCACTCACAACTTCTGCAATGGTCTACACATTAAATATAAAATATTGATACAAATAAAAATGAATAAACAAATACAACATGTTATATGAATAAAACAAAAATAAAAGATTACTTTATTATGTATACTTGGAGTGAAAATATTGAACCAGTATTTAGGCCATATAATATCAAAATGAGCATGACAAGAAGTGATGACATAACCTCTAGTATAACTAGGGGTGAGTCCACTAAAATGCCTTCAACCTCTCCACTGCAAAATCTATAGTAGACATAACAAAAAATAAATAAAAAAAACTATCTATACTAGTATGATTTGAAAAATGTGGATTCATTTGATCAACAAAATGCTAACCCTTAATAATTGTACGTTGGCTCAATGTGCACTCACGTATTTGAACGTTATAAGGATCCCAGAAATGACCAGGATCAATATAAGGATCCAACATTTTTCAAGCTTATTTATATTGTTTAAGGCCGCCAGGGCCTCCTATGTCAAGCCAAGTTCAAAGGGATTTCCGTTGGCTAAGTTCAACACAAGTACCTGTAGAAGGGTCAACTTTAAACAAGCATAATGTTAAGTTAAAGTTTTGATGAATTAATAAACTTCTCATGTAATGTGGTATCAAGTCCCATATCAGAAACTGAAAGACTGAAACCTTATCTAAATTAATACAACTTGCTTGTTACATTTAGTTGAAATCATCACATTCTCATCTGTCAAAAAAGCATGCATGGTGCATGTGTATATTAAAATAGTGCATTGACCATTATTTTAATATATCTTTAAAAAAGAAAGAAATATATTTTACGGAAAAAAGAAAAATGTGTAAACCTTTTTATAAGCTTTTGTCTAAAGTATTCCTTATGTCTTCTTTATCTTTTCACTCTTGGAAAGTATTCTTATTCTAAGTTTAAAAATAATACACCAACATCTTTCTCTTAATAAAGAATGAAAAAGACAAAATGAATGAAGGTTGTAAAGAAGAAAGCAAATGGAATGAAGGCTATAAAGTATGTGGACAACATGTTACATACAATGGAGGAGCTTCAAACTTGGCTATATGTTGAAGCATTTGAAGAATGAAAAATCATTCAGAAATGGAGTGAACAAGAGTCTTAGTGAGACGCAAGAAATCATCCTCAAGAATAACTTGTTCGCATACATTATTTTTCTACTATCGTTGTTGTTCTGAGGCTATTTCTTCTAAGTGTGATTTTTTCATTCTCCTGTAAACTAATTCCTACCCTAGTGTTTTTGGTCAAAACTTGCATTCTAGGTCCTTAGCTAGAGTTAGCTAAGAAGAAAAAGTTTAAACTAGTTTGGGGAAAATTAGTTTAGTGGGTAGCAAGGGGTTGTTGATTAGGTGGAAATTTCAGATATCATTGTAAGGCGGAAGAGATTAAGAGATTAATCCTTAGAATTACAAGAGGTTGTAATTATTTTTTTCTCTTAGATGATAATGAAATTTCATTGAAATCCTGAAGGTAGGTCGTGATTTTTTACTTCCTTGAGTAAGTAATTTTCCACATAAAAATCTTGTGCATTTTTACTTCTGTCCAATTCATTATTGTAACAAGGGACCTGGTCCCTGGTTAGATTGGCAACACTCAGTCTAATAATTGGTATCAGAGCAAGGCCTCTCTAAGTGGATAACACCTAGAGAGATTCTTGGAAGATAGAATGACTGCTCCACTCAACTTGGAAGAAGAACAATCCTTCACAAGACCACCTATATTTAATGGGCAACTCTACAGGCGGTGAAAAACTAGGATGCATGACTTTCTCATAGTTGAAGATAGTGAGCTATGAGATATTATATTAGATGGTCCTCATGTTCCAACAATTGAAATAAACGAAGGAGAGACCACTAAAGCAGTTCCCAAAACTCGATAATAATATAATAAAGCTGATAGGAGAAAAATTGAGAAAAATTACGAAGCCAAAAAGCTTCTTCTATGTGAAATTGATGCTGAGGAGTATAATAGAATCTCTGCCTGTGAATTAGCCAAAGAAATATAGACTATCTAGGAAATGCTCATAAAGGGACTGAGCAAGTCAAAGAATCAAAAGTTGACATGCTGACTTTCTTAGTATGAAAACTTTACCATGAATGAAGGAGAATATATCCATGACATGTACACAAGATTTTCATTTATAATAAATAAGCTGAGATGTCTTGGTGAACCTATCATTTAGAGTAAGCAGGTCAGGAAAATATTGAGAATTCTTTCTAAATCTGGGAAAAGCCAAGTTGATGCCATCACTGAGGCAAAAAACTTGAAAACACTCACTATGGATCTACTCATAGGGAATCTTCAAACCTATGAATTAAACAGGCAAAAGGAAAGAAAGAAGGATATAATTCTTATCTTAACATCCTTTCAAGATGATTATAATGAAGGGTTAGATATGACTTATTTAACCAAAAGATTTAAGAAGATTGCGAGACAACATGAAAGCTTCAGAAAAGGTAACAAACCAGGAGTTGTTGCTGAATTGTGTCACATATGTGGCAAATCTAGATATTTTATAAGAGAATATTCACTACAAAAATTGAAATATGCAAAAGCAAATAGTGAAATAAGGGACCAGGTCCCTACTAAGAAATCTCAGAAGGAAGCTGCAGCTGACCGAATTGTAAAGAAAATATTATGTGCCTTTCAGTGACTCAGAAGATTCAGATAGCATAGAGGATGTCTCCTTGATGGTTGTCAAAGACAATGAGGATATCTTCAATTCATTGTTTGCATTCATAGCTAACTCTGATGATAAAGAAGATGAAAAGGTAATCCTTGATGACTTTAAGCAAAACTTGAATGTCTTTTTCTACAGAAAATTAAGAGGGTTAGCTAAAGTATTGATTGATTCAATAAATGAGTTAAAAACTGAGAAGGACCTCTTAATTAGTAGTTTTGATATTTCACAAAATGAAAAGGTGGAATTGATTGCACAAATGTCTGAGATGAAGAAAAAATTGACACTTCTAGAATCAGAAAATTTAGAATTGTTAAGAAGGTTAGACAAAAGGGTCAAAACTGATAAAGGGAAAAATGAAGCTAGTAGTTTACAACTTGAGCTTGAAAGAAAATTAAAAATAGCTCAATTAAAGATAAACTTGGCTTTAGAAAGAAATAATCAGTTAGAGAAAAATCTAAGTTGTGTCAAGTTAGAATTAGAAAAATCTCTTAAATGGACATCATCATCAAAAATTTTGGAGAGTCTAACAAGTCAAAGTCATGATGATAGGAGAGGTCTAGGATATGAAAAAATAGAACCTCCTTATAATACTCATAGTAAATATGTCACTATTTCTGACAATTTACTATATGCACATTATGGTAGAAATGATCATCTTAAGGTAGATTGTCAAATCTTGTAAAAAGGTAAAAGGAAATATGTCGAGGTATTTTCAGCAGAAAAGAAATATAGGACCTGATCTCAGGGAAAAACCAAATCAAAAGAAAAGAGCCTTACCTCACTAGATCAACAAGACCCTTATTGCTCCTTTAACAACTTACTGGGGACTTAGACTCAAATGGGTTCCTGAACGTGTCAAATAATCCCTGTGCAGGCAAGTGGAGGCAGCTTCAACCAATGCTGGTATATGGACAGTTGATGTTCTAAATACATGGGTGAAGATGTTGAAAGCTTCCTCTCACTTAAGGCACTTCAAGGTGGAGGTGTCTCTTTTGAAAATGGTAAAAAGAGTTATATTCTAGGAATTGGAAGAATTGGTAAATCTTTGGAACACTCAATTGAAAATGTCTATTATGTCAATGGACTTAAAAACAGTCTTTCGAGTGTATCTCAAATTTGTGACAAAGGTAATGAAGTTAGATTTCTTTTTGAAAGTTGTACAGTTAGAAATTTAGCAACTCAAGAAGTGTTGATGGCTAAAAGAGTGAAGAACATAAATGTTGCTGACCTGAGCACCATACATGGAGATGATTTTATATGCCTTAGTGCTCAAAGTGAAAACTTAGAACTTTGGCACAAAAAGCTTGGTCTTGTTAGTACTTCTCTGATCAACAAACTTGTGTCTCGGGACCTGGTCCGTAGGTTGCCTAAGATAATGTCTGAACAAAAGAAGATTTGTGGAACATGTGCAAAAGGGAAGTAGATCAGGTCATCATTCAAAAAGAAGAAACAAGTAAATACCTCAAAGTCTCAAGAATTGATACACATGGACTTGTGTGGACCAATCAAAGTTCAAAGCAGGGGAGAAAAAAGATATATCTTGATTATTATTGATGATTATTTAAGATTCACTTGGACCATCTTCTTAAGGTCTAAAGATAAAACTCATGATATCTTGATTATCTTTGCAAAAATGATTCAAGGAAAGTTAAATCGCAAGATAGCTAGAATAAGGTCAAACCATGGAATAGAATTTGAAAACACCAATATGGATATTTTCTGTGCTAAAAATGGTATACATCACAACTTTCTAGCATCCTAGACTCCTCAACAAAATGGAGTGGTGGAAAGAGAGAACAAAACTCTTGTGGATATTGCTAGAACTATGCTTATAGATTCTGGTCTTCCAAATAGTTTTTGGACAGAAGCCGTGAATATTGCTTGTTATGTCACAAACAGGTGCTTGATCAGGTCTATTCTCAATAAAAACCCCTATGAGCTACTGTACAACAAAAAGTCAAAGGTAAAATATTTAAGAATATTTGACTGTAAGTGTTTTGTCTTAAATAATGAAAAAGATGATCTTGGTAAATTTGATGCCAAGAGTGATGAAGGGATTTTTGTTGGATACCATCTTTCAGTAAGGCTTACAGAATATTTAACACAAGAACACAATGCATTGAAGAAAGTGTTCATGTGATTTTTGATGAAATTGGAGAACTTGAAAAGCTTAAGGATCTTGATGAAACTGAATCTGAAGAAATTCTTCAGATTCATAAATCTGAAAACAACTTTGAACAAGCAGTTGATGATCTTGTACAAGGCAAAACTAATGCAGAAAATTCTAAGGAGGGACCTGATCGATTAGCAGAAATAGAAAGAACAGATGAACCTAATCAGACACAAAATAGTGCGGAAATAGAACAGCAAAACCAAGAAAAATAGATTGAAAACACCAGTCATCTCATCCTCTTGATAATATTATTTCTCCTTTGGGTTGAAGTATCCAAACCAAATCCAAAATGAGGAATATGATAGCATTTTCAGCCTTTATTTCATCCATTGAACATAAAAATGTCAAGGAGGCCTTAAAGGATGCTTACTGGATCAACTCAATGCAATAAGAGCTGCATCAATTTGAAAGGAGTAAGGTATGACACTTGGTCCCAAAATCATCTGACAGAATCATCATTGAGACCAAGTGGATTTTCAGAAAAAAATGTGATGAACATGGAACAATTATAAGGAATAATCAAGGTTAGTAGTTCAAGGATACAATCAGGAAGAAGGCATTGACTATGATGAAACCTTTGCTCCTGTAGTAAGAATTGAAGAAATTAGGATCCTTATTGCATTTGCAACTCACTTGGGATTCAAATTGTATCAAATGGATGTCAAAGTTCTTTCCTAAATGGCTACTTGAAGGAAGAAGTCTATGTCAAGCAACCTTCTGGTTTTGAAGATCCTAGCTACCCAAATCATGTTCTCAAATTGGATAAAGCTCTTTATGGATTGAATCAAGCACCAAGAGCATGGTATGAAAGATTATCTAAATTCCTACTAGAAAATGATTTCAAGAGAGGTAAAATTGATAATACTTTATTCTTGAAAACTAGAGGTAGGAATTTATTAATCATTCAAGTATATATTGATGACACTATTTTTGGTGCAACTTTAAATTTAATGTGTGATTAATTTTTTAACCTTATGAGAAGTGAATTTGAAATGAGCATGATGGGAGAATTAAGCTTCTTTTTGGGAGTACAAATCAAGCAATCCTCTGAAGGAACTTCAATCTATCAAGAAAAATACATCAAAAAGTTATTGAAAAAATTTGAAATGGAGGACTCAAAACCAATTGATACTTCTATGGACACAAATTCCAAACTGGATGCAGATGAGTCAGGAAGTCTAATGAATGAGACAAAGTACAAAGGTATCATTAGATCATTGCTTTACTTAACTGCTAGTCGACTTGATATTTTTTTCAATGTACAAATGTGTGCAAAGTTCCAAGCAATGCCTAAGGAATCTCATTTAAAAGCAGCAAAAAGGATTCTTAGGTACTTGAAGAAAATATAGGACCTAGTCCTATACTATCTTGCAAGTGACTCCTTTGAACTTGTAGGATATGCTGATGCTGACTATGCAGATTATCAAACGGATAAAAAAAGCACATCAAGAATGGCTCACTTCCTAGGCTCATGTCTAGTTTTATGGGGAACTAAAATGCAAAATTCAGTTGCCCTCTTAACTGCAGAAGCTGAATATGTAGCTGCTGCCTCTTGTTGTGCACAACTGTTGTAGATCAAACAACAACTCAAGAATTTTGGTGTAATTACACATATAATTTCTTCGTTATGTGATAACACCAGTGCACTCAACATGGCAAAAAATCCTGTTCATCACAAAAGGACTAAGCACATTAATGTTAGACATTATTTCTTGAGAGATAATGTTGAAAACGAAAATGTCATCATAAAATTTTGCAAAACTGAAGATCAGATTGCTAACATTTTTACTAAACCTTTGTATAAAGAAATGTTTGAAAGGAACAGGCTAAAGTTGGGAATGTTGAATAATACTTAACCTTTTCTCTTTTGATTATAAGTAGGGAATAAGTATCCTAATTATTGATTTTTGCGTAATTTTAATAAAACTCATTCTTGTAGATTCATGCTCAAAGGGGATTGATAATAGTTAAAGAAGAAAAAATAGCTTCAACATTCATAATTTTGCAGAGGGATCTGGTCCCTATCAAAGCTTAGTATTCTTAATATTAGGTACTTAATTTTGCCTTCAAAAATTACCAACTGTTACGTGTCAACCCCTCTTGATTCTTCATGTCAGAATGAAGGGACATGCCTTTTCTGAAAAGGTACCAGACACATCCCTTGAAATTAATATCAACCTTTCTTCTTCTTCTACACTCTTTCTTACTTTCTTTTCAATTTTTTCTCTCTCACAAAAAATTCTTCTTTTTACTTCATCTGAATCGGTTTCTTCAAAAATAAAAAAAGGCATCTTCTTCTTCAAACAAAAGCACTTCATCCCAAAGTTCCCCAAGATTAAGGACCTTAATAACCCTGTGATTAGTTTCCCAAACGATGAGGTCTTACAAAATCCAGACAAACAAGTGCCTTCAATGGAGGATAATTTCAAAATAGGTGAGTCTTCCGTTTCCATTTCTAATTTTGAAGAAATACCTAGTAGGATGTCCCCTGTACTCTGCTGATCAACTTTGTTCTTCATGATATTCATGATTAAAATCTATCACTGCCTGAAAATAAAAAAAACTAGTAAAAATGTGACTGCTGAAAATGTGTTAGGCATTTTTGAAAGTGTTGATGTTGGAGAATCTGAAAATATAACCAATATTTGGGACAGGGGTAGGTATAAATGTAAAGGGTGTGGTTGAAAATGTATAATCTGAGGGTATTTTTGTTAAAACTGTGATTGTTGAAGGTAATATAAATATTGTGACTACTGAAGGTGATATAAATGTTGAGACTAGGGGTGAAGAGAATGTTGAGAAATCAGATGAAGATGATATGCCTATAACCTTAGTTTGTAAGAAAGGAAAAGAGAAGGCTACCCCCTCTTTTCAACAAAAACTGAAAAGAATAATCACTTCTCCAAAAAGGACAAACCAAAATCCACTAGAAGTTCATCTAGAATACTCTTGCAAGAAGTCTTAGTAGGCAACAAAGTGCAAAGCTTTCAAAATAAAAGGAAAAGGAAACACAAGGTTGTTGATGAAAGTATTCCAAAAGAGGATGTGGTTGAATTATACTCAAAAGAGAGTGAAGGAGAGAAAGGTAAAGCAATTGAAAAGAAAGAAAACAAGGTTGTAAGGAAGTGTTGTAAAATCAAAAAGGCTAAAATTGGATAAATGAAAGAAAGTCGAAACAGAACAAAAGGATGCTGATAAAATAGAGATGGTGTTTGAGGAGGTACCCGATCCTTCTCATGAATTATCCAACGAAGAAAGACAGAGGGTACTAAGGACTCAAAAAGTTATTAGTGGAGGGATACTAGACCCAACCTTTGCTGACAGATCAGGCATAATTAATCTAGTTGATAATGTAAATTTGCAGAGATAGATTCATTTATTTCTGGAGTGGCCTGTACCCATACTCCATGAGAAAGAAGTAAGGGATGTTTACTAAAATTTATGATTAAATAATGATGATAGCATGGACACAATGGTAAATGATCAAAACATCCATCGCACTGAATCAATTTTGGAAAAGATTCTAAAGGTTAACATGGTAGGAATTAAAAGTGTGGCCAAGTGTTCATCAATTCCAGAATTTATTACTGAAATTGTGAAAGGGCATATTTAAAAGGCACAAATATTCCTAAGAAGTTCATAAAAAGTACCTATCAAATAATTTTTGAGTTTGTCAACAAGGTTTTTCTGCCAAGAAGTGAGAAGAGGACAGTGGCTATTGCCTCAGACCTCTTCTTGATGGAAAAACTGAGTACACTGGAAGACATTAATCTGGCAGGGATGATAATAGGGCATATTCAAAAGATAGTGACCAAAAAGGATGGCAAACATGAGATGGCTTATGGGTATTTGATTGAAAAGGTGCTGGAACATCACAAAATTCCTCTTGGTGTGCGAACCAAAGGAACCATCAAACAAGCATTATCTCTACACACTCTTATTGAGTGTGAATGTTTGGATGATAAAGAAGGATAAAATAGGAAATCTCAGACATCTGAAATGCTTGAAGTTCAAGAGTAGCTCAAACATGAAATTACTGGTCTATCTGAGATCATTCAGCAACAGGATGTGGAGATTGCAAGGTTGAAGGCTGGCATGTGGCAGACAACTTCTGATGCAGGATCTAGTACCTCATCAGAATTGGTAACTCTTCAGGATGAGAATGCATCACTGAAAAAAGAAAATACAAGGCTAGCGACACAAGTAAATGAACTGAAGGACAAACTAATCAAAAGTCATGAGAGTTCAGCTGCATCCATGGCACTTTTTCTTCAAAACCTTACTCTCAAATCTTAATCCTTCCTTTCCTTTGTTGGCAATTATTAAGATACTGATATTTTGATGTTATCTTTAATGTATATTTATGACTGTTGAATGCTTATTTCTCTTTATAGCATTATCTTTCCTTAATCAATACTTGGTTTTTTTAATCTTTATTATTCTAAAATCATAATTTGGTTTATTGTTATCAAAAAAGGGGAAAGAATTTTGTATTTGCATATATTAGTGTGATACTAATTTGGTTATGCTGTTATTAGTGTGATACTGGTTTGGTTGTGGTATTATTGGTGTGGTTGCTAGTAGTATACTTTTACTAGTGTGATACTGGTTTGGTTGTGGTGTTACTGGTGTGGTTACTGGTAGTGATAATGTTGTTAATGCTGATTGTGGTTGTGTGAATGACTACTAAATGTGTTATTAGTTGAGGTTGGTAGATGCGAGCATTTGATAGTTGTGAAATTACATTGTGTGTTGCTGTATGTAAATTTTCTGATATGTAGAAGCAATCTGATAGGGGGAACCTGATACAATCTTAATTCTTCAAAATCATCCTTTTGTTATTATAAAAAAAGGGAAAATTATTAAATTAAATTTTTGATGAATTAACAAACTTCTCATGTAATGTGATATCAAGTCCCACATCTAAAACTGAAAGACTGAAGCCTTATCTAAATTAATACAACATGCTTGTTACATTTAGTTGAAATCATCATATTCTCATCTGTCAAAAAGCATGTGTGGTGCAGGTGTATATTAAAATAGTGTATTGATCATTATTTTAATATATCTTTAAAAAAAAGGAATATACTTTATGAGAAAAAGAAAAGTGTGTAAGCTTTTGTCTAAAGTATTCCTTATGTCTTCTTTATCTTTCCACTCTTGAAAAGAATTCTTATTCTAAGTTTAAAAGCAATACAACAATATCTTTTCCATAATAAAGAATGAAGAAGGCAAATGGAATGAAGGCTGTAAAGAAGAAGGCAAATGGAATGAAGGTTGTAAAGTATGGTGGATAGCATGGGAAATACGATGGAGGAGCTTCAAACATGGCTATATATTGAAACATTTGAAGAATGAAAAATCATCCAAAAATTGAGTGAAAAAGAGTCTCAGTGAAAAGCAAGAAATCATCCTCAAGAATAACTTGTTCACGACATTATTTTTTTACTGTCATTGTTGTTTTGAGGCTATTTCTTCAAAGTGTGATTTTTTCATTCTTCTGTAAACACCAATTCCTACTCTATAAAGGAACTTGCTATTTTTAGTTAAAATAAATCTTTCTTGCATTCTGGGTCCTTAGCTAGAGTTAGCTAAGAAGAAAAGTCTAAACTAGTTTGGAAAAATTAGTTTAGTGAGGCAGCACGGGGTTGTTGCTTAGGTAAAATTTTTAGGTATCATTGTAAGGGAGAATGGATTGGGAGATTGATCCTTAGAATTACAAAAGGTTATAATGATTTCTGCACTTAGATGATAATAAAATTTTGTTGAAATCCTGAAGGTAGGTCGTGAATTTTTCCTCCCTTGAGCAAGAGGTTTTCCATGTAAACATCTTGTGCATTTTTACTTCTGTCCAGTTCATTACTATAACGAGGGACCTAGTCCCCAATTAGATTGGCAGTACTCATTCTAACACATAAATTTTAGCACACTTAGAACTGGGTGACTCACAACATGTCAAATGAAAGCTCTTTGTGTTAGATTCACAACACATTTGGTTTCACCTCTTTTCGATGTCGCATGGAGGATTTATGATCGTTTTCATGAGATTCTCTTGTGCAGTGGTGTCAAACGAACACCTTGATGAGCAATGTTGCCTTTGACGAGCCATTGGAATGGCTTGGCGCTGGAAAGGGCCATTTTTTGCCTAAGGCATGTGACACATCTAGTGGCACGGGCTGCGTGCCTTGCCACTGACTGTTTGGATGATTCGTGGGGTGTGCAAGAAAGGCAAGGTAGCATGGAAGGGAGTTTTGGCTAAGGGTGGTACCACGGGTACCTTTGACGGGCCGTGGAGGCTCAGACGGCTCATGAACCTGAGTCATGGGGTGGCCTGGCCATATTTTTGTGCCTAAGTGTGGTGCAATAAACCACTAAATGGACCATGAAGCGTCACACGACCCGTGTAGTGGGCCGTTAAAGTGACGAGATGTGAATTTTTTTAACTGTTCTCAAACTCCCATTTATTTTTCTAAGTACCTTTTGACGGGCACTCCGCACGACCCCTGGAGTGCCACACGACTAGTCAAACCTCCAGTGAGGGCACACTTTGTCAAATTTTCCATCCATTCACTAATGATATTTTTCATAAATTTTAATTACTCTAATTGATCTTTTTAGACTTTCAATACCATCTTAACCTCACCAAAAGACCTACACCCTATTCCAAAAGATCAAACTCATTATTCTCATCTCAAATACACCCTCAATTCTCTCAAGAGCTTCCACCAAGACCCCAATACCTATTTCAAGAAAACTCAAGAACAAGTTTAGATTCCAAGACTCACTTCTAAGCTTCCATTCTTTCTCAACTCAATTTCAAGAAACTTAAAGTCTAAGGTAAGTGGGTTGATCCTTGATTCCTTCCAATCAAGGAGACCCAAAATTATTTTTAAGAAAACCTACATAGATTTTTCTTACTTTAATTTGGGATTTTAAATTTTATGATTCCTAAAATTCTATTGGTGCATGGGTAGTATTTATTTGATGACTTTGATGAGATTTAAACCATTATATGAGTATGTACTTTGGGTTTATGAAATTGTAAGTATGCATGTTCCTCTTTTGAATTATTTATGCATGGGTAATACACTGTGGATTTAAATATGAATTTAATTATGCTTTCACTTTAATTTCATATTATAAAATGTTGATTTTTGGTTGAGCCTTAATTACTCATGTCATTCCCTCATTGTTCATAACATATGCATTCATGTACATGGATTATTTTGAGAAATTATGTTATGGGTTAAGCCCAATTTTATTTTATGGTATGATTTTGATAAAAATGTTGGTTATGACAATATTATGATCACATATATGTCTTTGATTTTAGCTTTTTGAGCATTTCTTGTGCTTGCACCATTTTGTATATGAATGGACTATTTGTATGCATGAGTACATTGACTATGAAATTATGTTTTGGCCTTTAAGTCTAAGAATGCATTGAAATGGTCTTGAAAGTGATTAACGTCTCTTGAAAATATGTATGTGTGTGTGTATATATATGTATTTATATATGTATTCTTGTGGGATGACGACTTAGCACCGATGAATGGAGAGTTCACTCTTTTTCCTTGAACTATGTGCCTAGTATAGAGTTTCCTTTCCAAAATGGAGTTGTCCCGTAGGAAAAGATGTCGCTGAAATGGGAGTTGTCCTGTAAGGAGAAGAAATAATATAATTCGGAAATATTATAATTCGCATGAAATAATACGCTATTCGTGAAAATACTATCTGGAATGGGAGTCATCCCCTAAGGAAGGTTACTTCATGCGAAATAAGAATTGTCCCGTAAGGTAAATTATGGTCTACCCTTAGCTAGTAGATCACCCTTTTACCGATGGGGGAATTTCATCGGGATTCCAAGTAGTAGCTCGCTTGGTCTTACTTATGTCAGTTGAGGTCACATCCCTAATATATATAAATGTATCATTTGCATTTCATGCATCATGACTTTCATAGCATCTCATTATATTACATTTTTTTGATATTCAACTCTTTCTATATTATGTGCCCTTGTCATCTAACGTTGATATGCAGGTTTTGGTAAGTTACATGCATTGCACCCCGCATACTTAGTACATTTAGACGTACTAACGCATTCTCTTGCCTTCATGATTTTACCATGTAGGGACTGAGGACCATCCACCATTCGACGTGTAGCTTGGATTTCAATTTTGCTTGTAGTGGTGAGTCCTATTTTTTAAGGACGAACCACCATCTATCTACCTATGCTACCTCTTTCATTTTTTGTACTTGAGGGTGAGTCCGGGGTATGTCTTGGCCCCGACTCATCTATGTAGAGGCATTGTTGGACATTTTGTAAACCTCTTTATGATATATGCTATGAGTTATGATTAAGTCCATGCTATGTATTTGGTTATCTTTGAGAATTGATATGTGACTTGACCTTATGTTGACGGAAAGATTCTAAGTCCCGAATTGTCCCCATAGCGTGAGTCCTACATACCTGCCCCTTAGTATTTATGTGCTATATGTTATGTGAACTCATGTTAACCCTTTCCCCATGATGCCCACATAGTGTGAGTCCTACTTTCCCAACCATTAGAACTATGTGTTGATAGTTGATTACGCTTTCGAATTGATGACGCAAGTTTTGATATCTTGAGACTTGTTTGGGGACTCTCGAATTCCCATACGCTGTGTCACATCTAGGCCCTAGGTCCGAGTTGTGATAATCAAGGTTTGAAGAAATCAAACTATTGTTGATCTGAAAAGAATTCTCCTTTTAAATTGATACTATTAAGATGATGGAAGAAGAAAGCTCACATATTGATAAAGAAGCTTTCACTTGCAACACACTTAACTTTGATAGTATTATTTGAAAAGGACTTGAACTTGTCACAGTTCAAGATTATAACTAATTCCCCCACAGAAGTTCCACTCATGATTGCCTAAAATTAATTGTGATTTTGTTACAAATTTTGCACTCTGAAAAGTATATTATATTCTTATAATTATAAATATTCAATATGTAGAATCTCACATTTTTAGCATTTTGCATTCCTTTGAACCATAAGTCCTGCAGAATAACTTTAAATATTCTCACTCCTGTGAAATACAACTCTTCTACTAACATAGATTTGGCATTTGCCATAATCATAAATAAATCACGTTAGAGCGAATACATACACTAGACATTTTATTATGTGTCTAGTTACCGGATCAACGTCTTCGATATTGCAGTAAATGATGATCCATCATAGTAGAAGTGTATCACACGTGCATTTTATGCATTACATGTGCATTTCAGGTGTCACACGTGCATTTCGTGCATTACATGTGTATTATATTTTTAGTGGGATTTTCACCCACAGATTTTATTTTTTTTTTGTGTGTAAAACATAACTTGATTTTAAAGTCAATTTTCCAGATTCGAGAACTTTGAATTTTAGCCCTAAGATGATGGAACAAGAGAGCTCACATGTTAATGAAGAAGCCTCCACTTGCAACACACTTAACTTTGACAGTATTATTTGAAAAAAAGGAGTTGAACTTGTCGCAGCTCAAGATTGTAGCCAATCCTCCCATAGAAGTTCCACTCAGGATTGCCTAGAAAAAAATTGTGATTTTTTAATAAATTTTGCATTTCTGAAAAGTATAGTATGTACTTATAATTATAAATATTCAATATGTAGGATCTCACATTTTTAGTATTTTACATTCCTTTGGACCATAAATCCTATGAAACGGCTTTGAATATTCTAGCTCCTCTGAAGTATAGCTTATTCTCCTAATATAAATTTGACATTTACAATAATCCAAAATAAATCATGTTGTAATAATCCAAAATATATGAGACATATTGTTACTTGTCTACTTACTGGATCAACTTCTTTGACATCGTCAGTAAACAATGATCCGTCACAGTAGTTCACCCACACTCCACTCTAATTGTGAAAATCTGCCAATTCAAGTATTTTGAGAAGTTAAAAAGAAATAAGTTGGTAAGAATTAAGGTAATACAAAATGAAATATGATTACCCTGATTTTCTTGGGGATTGTTACTAAGTATCCCATCGAATTGGGATTGATTCTTCATGAATTTGGATGAACCAGCTGTTTCATCTGTGCAGTAGTGGCAATTGCTTATGCTCTGGCACCACCCACTGCCGTTAAAAAGTATAACACACATTTTTTTTAAAGTTAGCAAAAATAAAATCTTTTTCATTATTTATAACCTAATAAGGAGAGGACGAATAGGGGACTTTCAAGAAAGTGCCTTGTGCTTAATATAATGAACTGACACCTCTGTCTTTTATTTGAGATTTATTAAGTCTCATTCGTATCTATATCTATTTATTTGCCATGATTTTAGTGGTATTGTGCATCTTTTAGTCTATGTAGATGATATTTATCCTTATCGAAAATAATTCTCAGTGGTTCATCAGGTTATCTCTTCATTGGCTTTTCATTTTTCATTTAAAGATCTTGCCGTTTATCCTATTTTCTTAGAGTTGAGGTTCATCGAGATAGCAAAGACATCTTGCTTTTTCAATCAAAAAGTATGTCTTAAATCTTCTTCATGACCTTCTGATGCATGATTGTAATGGTGTTTTCACGCCCATGAGTTATTCTCAAAGTCTTCTGTAAATGATGGTACTCCATCTCATAATGCTACTTAGTACATAAAAGTCATTGGGGAGTTGAGACTAGATACAATTTTGACATATATGAACAATAATATAGGTTGGTTAGTGCATTATCCCAATAAACATTCAGTTTGTAGATTCTATTAAAGGCTTCATAGATCTGCATGGATATTTTGTTGTGTATATATGTGTGTGAGAGAGAGATATCATTCAGATATCGGTGGGTTGTATGCTAGACATATGTTTCAGGCTCACTGGCCCTTTATGTAAAGTCATTGCTTGACTTATTGGAGCGTACTACTGTGTTTAGTTGTTTAAGAGATTATTACATCATGTATAACATTTGTTATTTCATTATTTTGATTTAGCTATACATAATCGAATTAAGTAATAATGATAGGATAATCGTGTGATCTCTCATCTTATAAGATGTTTTTAATGTGATTGTGCAACATCAGATTTCTTTTACTCTAGAATCGATTTGACGCGTCACAGTTAGTCAAAAGGAACTTTAATTTGTATAGGCTACTTTCTTTTAAGACTGCAATGTTAAATAGTTGTTTATTTATTCATTTTGAAGATTAGAGGCAAGGTTTCCATGTCTCCTTCGGTTATTTTTCATTGTAAGTTATTTTACTTATATATACATGATAGGAATCAAGCCAAGCTTCCCAAACCATAGACTCACAATCTAATGGCCGTAATTACTTAATAAATAAATAAATAAAGGTCACTAAAATCGGGATTTCATTCAAAGAGAGAAACCTTCAAAATTTGGAGTAGAACTATTATAAAAACTTACATGTCAATTAGATGTCATTCAGTTGTTTTTTAAAAAGTTTAGTGGACTTACTATCCACTCCTCCAACAAACGCTAGAGGACTCTAATTTGACCACAATTAGGAAGTATATTATTCTTATAATGCTTGGAGGATTTCAAGTATTGCGCACACTTGGTCGCACTAAATTAATCAAATGGAAATTGTACGTTCATTTTAATTGAAGGAACATTACTACCAATAATGGTCCACAAACATGCCTAGCGAAGATACACCGGCTAGAAATTCGTCGTAAGTTTAACATTATGTGTGTATACATGTATATAAAATGTTGTCTTCTGTAGTACCATCGTTCCATTTTATGTGACACCGTTTGACTTGGCACGACGTTTAAGAAAAAAACATAAGACTTTTGAAACTTGTGGTCTAAAAGCATTCTGATAAATTTGTGTGATTGAAATTCATTTCATTAATAGTAAAAGAGGAACAATTATTTCCAATTAGAGTAAGATGACATTATTTTTGGAACCGATCAGAAAGAGGGAGTAAGTGACACTATACTTTTGGAGGGTATGATGTAACATGACCGTAGTACTTAAAGATTAACCTTTCACAAATCATTTGCAATTATGTATAGAACTTAATTCAGGTGTATTATCACTGATGAAACCTGTAAAATTTAAAATGGAACAGAAAAATGAATTTATAGTAAGTTGGGTGGGTGGACCAAGGGTGATACTGGCAGGGGCATATATATATATATATATATGAGGTAACATGTTTGTCATATGAGATAGATAAATGATTATTTTTTATAGACATGGACATCTACTTAGTTAATCAATCTCCTAATTAGTTATAGTATATATGAAATAATATGAGCAGAATTATTTCTTAAAATCAAATGACAGTAATCGTACTTCCAGCAAGAAGACCACCTTTTCTTGTTGGAGCAGCAAGTGTGAGCTCAAGGTCTGGCACTGGTGAATCTTGAACTGAAATATCATGACTGGTAAAAGTAGTTGAATTAATAAATGGAAAATTGTTAAAAAATTGTTGACTACTTGACTTCGAATCTTTGGTTGATGAAGTAGTACTGAAATTTATCATGGAAATATTTGTTTCATCATCATCTGGTGACTTGTCACATGAGATGGATTTGGTTGCATTTGTCTTGATAATCCTTTTATCAAACAGTAACATACTTGATTTTTCCATCCCAACCTGATCAATACAATACTAGCTAGGTAATAATTACAAACGAGTGAAAAAGTAGTAGTAATTTAATAAATCTGAGGCATGGTAAAATATTTGATTGGAAAAAGGCTCAAATATATTATCGATTTTGAGAAAAGGCTCATTTATGTCACCCATTAAAAGTTTGATTCATTTATGTCATTATCGTTTGACAAAAAGTTCATCTATGCCATTATTTTTTAACTTCAATTTTCCAAAACCACTTAAACAACTTAAACATTTTTAAATTAGAGTTTTTGATCAAATATACTCTTTTTCGTCATTCTTTTTCAAGAATATCAAGAACACATTTTAAAATGAAGAACACTAAGAACTCCCAATTTTCATAATACTAGGTGAAAAAAAAATTCCCGCCCCCCTGCCCCACCCCCTGCCCCCCCAAAAGAAAGAGAAATCAGTCCCAAAATTTAAAAATTTGCTTTGATTTGTATTTTTATTGTTGTTTTTAATACTAGATCCTTATTCCTTAGTATTTTTTGGGTCTATGCTCAAAATTTCAATAATTTAGAGTTGAGGAGAAAATTTTACCATTAAAGAAGTTTAAAATTTTAAAACTTTGAAGAAAAATTTTTAAGTGACTCTTGTTGAGTTAGGTTGACACCGAGCTCAAAAGATATTAAGTTTTGATATATAGCTTGAAGGAACGCTACTCTTGAAATTTGAGGTGATTTCGTGAAGATTTAACGAAGTTAAAAATTTTAGGAGTTTGTGGTATTCTGTTCTTGGCATTCTTCAAAAAGAATGACCAAAAAGATTACATTTGATCCAAAATTCTAATTTAAAAGTGTTTAAAATTGTTTAAGGGATTTTGCAAAATCGGAGTTAAAATATAATGGCATAGATGAGTTTTTTCTCAAACGGTAATGACATAAATGTGTCAAACTTTTGACGGATGAAATAGATGAGCCTTTTCTCAAAGTTTGACGCCATATTTGAGCTTTTTGTACCTTGTCAAAGAGACTCCATCGACGTTTCTTTTTATTGAGACAATTTTGTCGAAGAAAATACTTTTGGGCATGACTTGCAACTTGTGTTGGTGTCCTTGTGGTGACGAAGTTCCTAGAAATACCCCTCCAATCTCCTTTACCAAGTTTTTCCAATCCAACTAGAAATGTCCTATGTTCTTCCTCTGTCCATGGTACTCCTACACAAAATTTCTTACTTAGTAGAAGTAAACAAATAATGGAACCATGGTAATAAGTTCAAAACAATGCAACTTTGACATATATTTGTTTATAAAAGTTTAGTTAAGGGACGGTACAAAAGATATTTATGCAATCATATCATTAATTTATAAATTAGTGTAACTAAACTCTATGATAAACATTATTACCTAATGAAACTGTTACTTATATGTAAACTAATACACTATCATAAGTTGATTGAAATTTACAATCTTAAAGTTAAAAAGTGTAGAATGGTTATCATCTGGTCAATTCCTTTTGTCATACATTGAACTCTTGGCACTTACGACATTGGACATAATTGCGCACATACTATTAGTCTTTAATCAACGTTCTCGATGGATAGTTAGGTCAATTGGCAATTTAAAAAACAAAAAGCAATTTATCACGTGTCACTTAATAGTAGTTCCTTTAATTTGTGTTCGATTTTAGTAGAATTATTTAGCATTATTTATATATATATTTATCATCTTACTAGAGCGGGTATGTCTTGTTTTGTTGATATAAACTTCATCCGAAGAAACAAGCCACATAACCAAGTTGCAACTCTAACTAATGACAATACAAAACTATTGTATTTCTCTTAAATTAAGAGAGATTTTTTATATGATTATTTTTTTTATTGAAGAAAATTAAAATAAAAAAAATAAGTGAATTATTCGTTGAGTGAATGTATAATTGTTTCCATAGATTTTTTATATGATTATTTTTTTTATTGAAGAAAATTAAAATCAAAAAATAAATGGCTTTTTGAGATAGTAACTATGTGAATATATAACTGTTCAACTTTTTGGAAGTATGGAATCATATGTATTCTTCTCCTCATTTGAAAGAAAGAAGAAATTCTTAAACATCAGATCTATCACTAGTAGAAGAAGAAATTATGGATATGCAAATTTTCATAGTTAAAAAGCAAAAAGCCTATACTAATATCATTAAGCTTAAATAGTTAGTGATGGATTATAAAAAATTTGAATAAGATAAGAGCTGTTTAAGGATGAATTACCGATAAATTTATATTCCATGATTTTCAGCGGTGATATGTCGAGATTGCAATTTATTCTGTGACCTTTTACTCATAAATTAATTTTCTTTTAATAAAACAGAAATTCTAACAAATCTATGAAGGATAAAGTATTATTTAACACTAACCTTTTTTCTTATATGAATTTCTTCCAACCAATTCATCAGAAAGATAGCCATTTGAGATGTCACAATAATTAGATGCAAAATATCCAGCAGTTGAGGATGAAATTTTGGAGGAATTGGAAAGGCAACCAACACTAAAACTTTTCTTCATCCATGAAGAATTAGAAGCTACTTCAACCTCCACTCCAAAAAGTTTCATCATGCCAATATTTGCTTTAATTATTTTTTCATCTTCATTTTTTGTTTTGTCACTTTTGCAAGTTCTTGAATTGTGACCTGTTATACCACAGTGTGAGCATTTCCTCCCCATTTATTACCCTAAAACAAACTTCAAACCTCAAAATTAGGAGAGAGGAGAGCTTTGGTGCATATGGAAATAGAATATCAACTAGTGGGGGAGAAACTATGAATTATAAATAGAGTATTTAAATGAACTATTATTAATTTATTGCATATTTTCCAACCATGGGTTTAATTAATCAAATTAGGGTTGACCCTCTTTCTCTTTTTCTTTTTCTTTCACTGTGGTCAAGGATAAAAAGCTTGTTTAATAATTAGAATATAGTATTAGTACGTACATACACTATACATACATAATGGGAATCTACTATAGCTAGTACAACTTTTACGAGGGATAATTTTATGAGACACAGCTCTATGGTTGGAAGGTTAAAGAAAATGTTTTGAGTTGATACATGGTTTTAATATTGAAGTTTTAAATAAGATTTTTTTTTAAAAAAAAACTCTCTTAGTTGTCTCATATTATTTGTCCATATTGGTAAAATTATACTTCCCAAGTCACCTGTCAATTTGTAGAATCAATATAGAATTAATTTTTTCTATTTTATCCTTAAAATTAATTTTTTTTCAACATATAGATAATATCAAGTTTGAAAATAAATTTTTTTTATTATTTAAAATATCAACTATTTTAATAAGGTTATATTGATTGCACCTCTTATTAAGTTTTTTAAGGGTTGTACAAAATCTTATCCTAACAACTAAAATGAGACCAAGAGAGTAATTGATAACTTGATACTCCCTCCGTTTGGATTTACTTAACGAATTTTTTCACCCATTAAGAAATAAATTATTGATACAATGAGTTTACCATTTTACCTTTATTGATTATAGGATCCAAAGATATTTACTCACTATATTTTTTAAAAATATCAACTAAATATTAATAAATTGAGAGTATAATAAAAAAAAAATTATTCTACTTATGTCTATCAAAAAAATAAAAATAAAAATAAAACTGAAAAATATTTGGCAAATAAGTTAGAATAAAGAGTAGTTAACATGCTAGAATAGATATTTAATCTACATAATTAATATTATAAATTATAATTTTTTATATTGTGAGTTTCATTATATAAAATTTAGATTTTGAAAGAGAAGAAAAGATTTTGGGGGCGGGGCATGAACTTTCATGAGTAGCAGATACAGAACTTTCTATTTTATTTCTTAAAAGTACCATATTTTTATTAGAGAGAGATATAAAGTAAGGGTGACAAAAATATATTTCGGTATTTTTCTATTTATTTTTATTTATTATTGTTTGACTTAACAAACCTAATAAGCAAAAATACTCTTTATATATATGTATTTTACTATACTATTTTTATTATTTAATATTTAGTCTTATATTTTAAAAAATGATTTAAAAATCATAGTATGGTAGAATATAGAAAAAAAATTATTTCTTTTAATATGTCAAAAATTGACAAGTAATTAAAAATTGAAGGAGGAAGTATCTTTTGTTGAATCAAGCTTGGGAAGGCTTCTAGAAAGGGTTGAAGTAAATAGATTTTATTTTGTGATAGAAGTAAATAGATTGATTAATGTTGAGCACGTTTAGATGATGCATGGATTAACAAAGGTGGTTGGGAAGAGAGATAACTTAGAGATGAGAGAAGCAAGTGTCTCACATTTTGACAAAAATATCTATTTTTTAAGGAACCACGGAATCTTTTAACTATTTTCTCATTTCCTACCACAAAATTTTAATTCCCTTCCATCCCTCCTTTTTATTTTATTTTTCAAAAAGTCAATATTTATTTCCTCTAAATATTCATTTCAATATCCTAGATTCATATAGAAAAATTATACACTATTTTCCAATATTTCGTTGTTCTTTTCAATGGAAAATTACAAGGCCTCAACACGAATTTAGCCAAATTCAGTAGATTTTATTTAAATTATATGCTTTGTGTTAGTAAATTCATTAAATGTATATCAATATTATATTTAAATTTTATTTATTATTATTTAAAATTATTATTATAAAATTGAGAAATTCGTATATTCAACTTTGACTAACATGGGTCAAGAACTTAAAGAATAGTTGACCTCTCAAAAAAATTAAAAGGATGTGATGATAATTTTTTCTCTCAACAAATTCTATTTATCATCAAAATAAATGTGAAATGCTGCATTTGTGGAGGGTAATTTTTCTAAATTTAATGTTGATGATGTTGATTAACCAGCGTAATTTAGTTGGAGGCTTAGAAAAAAGTGACTTTGCTTGCCCTTCCATTCAATAATTTTTGTGAATTGTAGCGCCACAACTTGCCACCTTTCATTTCATTATCAAAGTTGATTATTCTTCTTATAAATCAAATCAAGTATTTTTTTAATATGAATAGTCAAAATCTGAATCTTTTAGTGGTACGATATTCATATATTTCTTCCAATCAACATTATCATTTTCTTTAAATATAATTATATATTTGGTAGGTAGATCTATCCATTCTATTATGATTATCATTAATTATGAAGCATAGAACTTTCTCGGTTAATTAATGTACATATTGTATGGAACTCTTTGGTATGGCAGGACCAATAAATGATCAAGAGCATGGTACAAGAAAATAAAATATAACAAATTTAGTAGGACTACTTAAGTACATGGAAATGATTATTACCACCTCATATGGTGGTCCACCATACGATCGAGAATAATATTGATCACCTACTAATAAGAGCGAATGCACCTAACAACTTATTCGGATGGTAGTTTTTCGTGGTATGGTATTGTATGGTATCACGTCCTGAGAGAGTACTATAAATGTGATCGACACTCAGTGATCTCCAAAAGAATCATTTGATTTGATCACTCATTCATTCACCAGTGGAAGACTTAAATGAAAGCATGAAAGTACATATGTGAGCTCTTAACATCAACATTAATAGAAAAGATTACTATCAGAAATTTAACTGTCATGATCTAAACCTAGGGCCTAGACGTGACACAACAAATGAAGAACTCGAATGAATCCCAAACAAGCCTCTGGAGCATGCATAGCATATCCTTGGTTGCTGAAAAACAATTAAATAACACATAATTTCTAGGGGAAACTGGACTTTGAACTCACACTATGGGGATGTTGTAGGGAAGAGGATTAGCATGGATCACATAGCAAATAAAGTCTAAGAGGCAGGTAAGTATGACTTACGCTATGGGGGCAATAGAGACTTGGACTTTCCATCTTATCCACATAACAAGCATTCAACACATAAGAGGGAATAAGTGACTAAGGGAGTCTTTCATAATACATAGTATAATAAGAGTCGATCTCATAACATACCCATCAAAATATTTAACAACACCTCTAATACGTATGGAACGGGAGCAAAGACATCTCCCGGGTTCATCTTCAAAAGATAGTATCCATAAATAGACAAGTCTAAATAAAGCATGAAAGTAATGGCTATTGTTCTCGAAATGGAGGACTCACCAAAAGTGATCTTCAACTGAATTGTCTATCCATGTGGAGGAGGAGGAGGATAGGAGCTACAATCTCTATATGGTTAGATCATGGACAAAAGTATGAATTTGTACTTGAAATGTACTAAATATGTGAGGTACAATGCAACAAAAAACATAAGCCATAATTAAGCAGTATGCATAATCATAATTAATGGGTATAAGCTCAATATATCATGTATGCTCAATGCGTTAGTCAAAATATGCATGAGGAGTCATCAAATCACATGACATATCATACATAGATGGAAAGGGACCATAATCGATATGTAAGACCAAGCGAGCTACTACTTGGAATCCCAATTTTCATTCCGCACCAGACTAGGAATGGTCTACTTTGCTAATGTAAACTAAAGACTAACCTTACAAGAACTTCCTCATTTCAAAAAGTGCTTCATAAACACTATACAGGAACACCATTTTTTCCGATCAACTTATAATAACAACCTTATGGGAACACCATCCTTTTCAGTATTTGATTGACATGTGTTGTACGAGAACACTACCCTTTTTGATCAACCATGTAACATAGACTATATGGATCCATTAGCTAATTCACAAACCTATGGTGATAACATAGTTAAGGGACCATGGTCATCTACTAAGGTCCTCCCAGTGCTAGGTCACAATTCTAAGGAATATTTAAATCATACTTATAGCCAGAATATGAAAGCATTATAATAACATAATATTTTCATAAAGTATCTTATCAAAATCAAAGCTTCATAATCTCAAAGATAGAGTTTCATAACTTTCACAACTTTCACAATAATCTCATATCTTATAGCATGCATAATAGTCTCTTTCAAAATTCATATCATTCATAGTTTGTATAATCTTGCCATAGGGCCTTAAACATTATAGAAGCTTGGCATACATCTTCTATCAAATCATGGTGGATGTATGTACATCGGTTTAAAACTATGCAATTCAAAAGTAAATGACTTGAGAAAAGTAAAATGGAACCACTTGAATATTATTCAAAATAACCCACCAAAAACATAACAAGACTTAACTAGGGTATCATCAAACCCTAATAAAAATTCATCAATTTCACATGACTTTTCAATACATAATCATGTACAAAGGTAAAACATCATAAATCTCTTCATAATATTATCATATAAAGAGTTCATAAAAACATCCATAAATATCCATAATGTAGATGTCGAGGAAGAATGGTTGAACTTATGGAGGAAAGGTTTTCACAATCAAACCCACATACCTTGTGTGACTTTAGAGGAGGAAATCTAATTTGGAGATGGAGGAACCAAAATCCTAGCTTGCACCTCACACTTGAATGCCTTGAATGAGCTTGAGAGTGTTTGGGAGAATTTTAGACTTAGGATATTTTTAGAATGGGGTGGGATGGAGTTGTTTAGGGTTGTATCAGGCTGGAAGGGACTCATTTTAGACTTAGATGATGTGGTACAGGCTTAAAAAATTAGGAAAGGTCAAATTTTTTCTTGTTAAAAGTCTGATAGATAGGACCACGAGATCCAGATTAAGAGCCATGGTCCAGTGTACAGACCATCAGAAAGAGAGTCTCGTCTGATAAGATTTTTGACCCTCAGAAACTTTTCCTGAATCTCATTCCATGATCAGACATATGTCTCACAAGTCAATCCACAGGTCATTTTATGTCTCATATACTCAACTTCAAAAGTCAGTATTTTCACCAAGTCTAGCCAATATTCTACGAGCATAAGTTATGGCTCATAGAGCCACTTACAGATCGTAGGCCATTCTATAAACCTCTAGTACTTGAAAAATTTTCAGATTTTATTTCTTAGGCATTTTTACATCCTCTAACATATGGGGCCTTACATCATATCAATGTAAGGTTCAATCACAATCTCATAAAAAGAAAAATAGTCTCAAGGAAAACAAACTCCAAATATATCATCTAAGTTTGTCCACGAATCCTCTAACACTATCAAGATGGTGCCAATGACATGCCCATGGATACCTCTAAAGAAATAAAGTACTCAACTCAAAGAAAATAAAATAAATCAAATGGTTTCTCCAAATGCAAGGAGGTCTCACCAAAACTCTGGGTGCTCAAGATCTTTAACAAGATGCCTATTAAGGATTTCTAATATCTATATTTGTATCATGAAAAGATGCAGAACCAAATGACATTAGTTCGTGGAATGTATGGTATGTAAAATACCTGAAAAGTAATGACATACATCAAGATACTCAACTCAGAACTCAACTCAATATCAATATGATATGCAATATGGAAAATAACAATACTTTTAAAAAGTATGAATAGGAAACATCATAAAAATAAATAGTATTTTTACTCATTATGGAGTTTCTTTAACCGACAATCATCACTTATGTACTACTAATGATACCATGAAATAATGTAATTGCCATATCCATCCAATACCTTGCGAGTATAAAGGACACCATGGCCTCTATTCTATATTGGCTATGTAGATATGAGGTTTGAGTTAATTTTACTCTTATCAACTCAGTGTTTAATACTACTTTCAAAACATGTGTGTATATCATTATCTCATCTAGTCTCATTAGACTTTAATTTTTAAAATATCAAACTCCTCTCAAAACAACATCATCATCACCATCTTCATCAATTATTATACTTTAAAAGTATCATTTACATCATCATCAAAACATCCTACTCAATACATTATTTGACTCAATGTTCAATTTCATCAAAACTCATTGAAAATTAATGCTCATGCTCTTTGAAAACTCAATAAAATATGCTTTAAAATTCATTCAATATCATCACAACTCTTTCTCAAGATACAATCTTTGGACTCAATAATACACACACACACATACACAATGTTATCTTAAATCAGTTCTTTCATCAAATGCATAGAAAATTATCATCTTTACTCAAAACATTTATAATTTTGATTTAAAATAATACTCTGTCAAATGCATAAAAATTATGAATCTCAACATCACTTATTACATGAGAAATCCATAATCATCAACTTGTTAGGGTTCATGAGAAAATAGATATGAATAATAATTCCAACAACATAGAAGATAAAAATAATAATAATCTCAACACATAATTAAATAGAACTCAATAGAAGAAAAATTAATTTGATCAAAATTCAAAACCAATTTTTTTTTACTCAATACAATACTCATTTAGAACTTAGATGTAGGATGCATGGACGAACTGAATACAACACTATCATAGTCGTACATATATGAAATCCATAGATTGTAGTCAAAATTCGAAGAATATAGATTGAACATTTGAACCCTAGCCCTTTTTCTCCTCTCAAGTTCTTGCTTTCAACTAATCTAAGTAATAATTAGGAAAAAAAGTCATGGAGTATTGATAAGGGGCTTAATGTAACCCAAAACATTAGGGTTTTGACTAGAAAAGGGCAGAAAAAGACAAAACAACCTCTCATTAAAACTGTCGGACAGAACCACAAAATTTCATCTACAGGTATGGTTCAATATATAGACCGTAGAAGGCCTCTCGTGGATCGATATGCTCAAAAGTTTGAGCTACTCAAATTTGAGCCTTGGGGTCTATGGTTCAAGTCTATGAGTCATAGACCAAATAATAGGTTGTAGACCCTGCTTGTAGATTCATCCCATACTTAAAAAAAATCTTCAAACTTGAGAATTCATGGACCTGCCTATGAATTTTCAATGCAATTATGGGTCGTAAGGTCTCTTTCGTAAAACCTTGTGTACATTTCAATAACTATTAGTATGTGATACTGAATTCCATGATCAGTCTTATGACTTATAGAAGGAAATTTGAGTCATAGAGATAATTTATAAGGCTAAATCTACAATATCAGATTTTCAACAAGTGTTGAGGGGATCTAAGAACCTCCTACTGTCTGTACAATCATGTATAGACCATAGATGCACTTTGTAGATGTTCAGTTGGTATAGAACCAAATCAAATTCTAGAACTTTTTGGGATCATCTATGTTAGAATAGTTTAAGGATTGTTATAATATTTCTCCCTTGAAATCATTCATCGTTGAATAAGGATGAAACTAAAAGACATTAGGCACAATACCATTAGGACACTCGCTGCTCAAAAACTCAAATATTCAAATACTCAAACATTAAATACTCAAATAATCAATAGCTCAAACTCAAGAATATATATCTACTCAAAGGTAGGAATAAGGAATGTTACGTTAAATATCACAATCTTCATTTGGAGGCACAATAGATAAGAGTATTTAGCCATCATATTCTTTTCACATTCCCATGTAGCCTCTTCAACAAACTAACTTCTCCACTATACTTTGACTAATGCAACCTCTTTAGTTCTAAGCTTGCGAATCTAGCGAGCAAGAATTTAGACAGGGATATCTTCATAAAACAAACTATATTTTCTTCAACAGTTTCAATAGGAACAACCAACGAATGATCTCCCAAATATTTTTTAACCTTAAAGTATAAAACACAGAATGAATGGTCGCTAATTTTGATGGTAGCTCTAACTCATAAGCCATATTGTGCACTCTTTTAACAATCTAGTAGGGATAATATACCGAAAACTCAACTTTCCTTCTTCCCAAATCTCATTATCCCCTTTATGACCGAAACCTTAAAATATGAATCAATAATTCACCTCAAACATGAAATCTCTCTTCCTAAAATTACTGTAGGATTTTCTGGTGATTCTGAGCAATCCTCAACCTCTCTTGGATGATTTTTACCTTCTCCATTGCTTGGTGAATTAAGTCTGATGCAATCAACTTAGCTTTTCTAACTTTGAACAAACTAATAGGTGATCTACATCTCCTCCCATAAAGGGCCTCATAAGGGCTCATCCATATATTCAAGTGAAAACTATTGCTGTAAACAAACTCAATAAGAGGAAAGTGGTCATTCCAATTACCTTTGAAGTCTATGACACAAGCCATTAACATGTCCTCCAAAGTCTGAATAGTACGTTCTACCTGGTCATCTGTCTAAGAATGAAATACAGTACTAAGGTTCACCTTTAAACTTAGACCTTTTGAAAAAGACTTTCAAAATTGAGTAATGAATTGAGCTTTTCTATTTAAGATGATAGATAAAGGAATTACATGAAGCCTAACAATCTTCGAATATACAATGGAGCATAATCCTTTATGATGTCAATGGTCTTAATTGGCAAGAAGTGGGATGCTTTAGTCATTTTTTTAATAATTACTTAAATCAAATCATGAAATTTATGAGACTTCAATAAATTTGTGCCAAAGTCCATGTTAATCATGTCCCACTTCTACACTAGGATATCTATGTTCTTGTAATTCCATATATGGTAAAAGGTCAAATTATGAAAATTTAATGTAGGACTGATTGCTGGTGAAGTTGTATGAGCCCTATCTATGGCCCGTGATTAGCTTTATGAGTCACTGATAGGTCTTATGGACAAGACAGTGACTTGGTGAAATTTTAGAAGTTGGGGATTGTATGTATAAAGGGCCCTTGCAGACCATATATGGTTTTACGAGTTGTGAAAAGGAGTCATGGTTGAGAATAGGAGAATGATGCAATTAAGTTCAATAGGAAAATACCATGTATGGGTCATGATTTAGTTGATGGACATAATCGGTTTCATAGTTTGGAATTCTAAGATGTGAAATTTTTCAAGTATTAGGTGAACCTGCGATGGGTATCTACAACCCATAAATGAAACTACCTACCATAAATGAGAGTTCATAAATTGATGATTTATGACAAGCTACGTAGGATCTTAAAAGTTCACGATGGATTGATTAATAAACAATCTTAATCAATGAATTTCAAGATAATTAAGTAGAATCCTTTTGTATTACATATTTTAATGTCGGAATGCTTGAACACACCTAGATTTACCTTATGTTCTAAATGAATTATGTTTTGAATGATATAGATTTCAGCCAAATATTTATAAAATCCTAAATTTGATTATGGAGTCTCTTTTATGATTAAGTAAATATTTTTCAAAGATTTTCGTACCTAAATGATGGATTGCTCATGTGATAAAGACAATTCTCATATCCTGAATCCTTAAGGTTCATGAGTTACTTTATGAATTTTATTAATACTAATGAGTTTAAAGTTTATGATAATTTCTTAAATGTATTACTATTTTGTGGGACTTGACTTAGCATTTGAATGGGGCTTTGTACGGGAACTTGACCTAAGGGGTCCCAAATAAAAGCTCCTAGTCTCATAATTATGTTATCACCATAGGTTACCTTTTTAGGCTAGGCTAGTAAATCCATGTAGGGCCTAAAGTTAAAGTTTAAGACTAATTTGATGAGTTCTACTTGGCAAGTAGTTTTCCCTTCCAAAGTAGGGAGTTATGTTGAATTTTATGTTATATCTCGCATGCTCATAGTGTTGGTTATGATCCTTTTTCCATATAGGTATGGTTTCTTATGATGTTTATGATGCTTCAATCATATTTGAATGCATTGATCATTCATCTCTACATGTGATCTTACTTTTTTATATGAGATGCATATTGCTTATTATGATATTTATGGCTTTCTTTCATTGTATTGCATTTCATATACTTAGTACATTTCAATTACTAATACATACTCCATGCCTACATTATCTAAAAATGTAAAGATAAGTGACACTCCTTCTCCTCACATATGTGGTTGATTGAGTTGTGATTGAAGACCATTAGTGAGTTCTCATGTTTCAGGGACCATCCTATTTCCTTTTTTTAGCTTGTTATGTTTCGACTATGAGGAATTTTTAATATTTTATTGAGGATGAGCTTTCGATATGTCTTAGCCCTTGTTTAATTTATTATTTGGAGATACTATTAGACAAGAAGTGTAGTAAAATATTGTCTTGGTGTCCTTACTCTTTTGTATGTTAAACCACTTAGTCCCGTGTCCCTTGGTTTCTAGTTATATATTTTATGTTCATTACTCGTAAAATGCTTGATTGAATACTAAGCAGCTTGGGTGAGGATTTTTTAGCATTCTCATTTGTTAGGACCCGTAAGTAAGTTAAACCCCGAACGTCCTTAATTGGTTTGATTTAATAAAGTTTGGGACCGAATGCAACATTTCTTCTAAGTTTGGTCCTTAAGAATAAAAATTGATGTGGGG
>JAOTQJ010000102.1:13564688-13615284 GCA_025642045.1 Solanum sejunctum
CTGTTCTTATGACTATATCTGGTACTGTTGGGTTCGCTGTTTGCAGGTGGGTTAGGAAATAAAACAGAGGAAACTCTGTCGAAATTTTTGTGAAATTCCTTAGCTATTGTAAGTAAAGATTCAGTGTAAGTTGTTGTCACGGTGCCCTATCGGCACCATTCGCGGCCCCTGGGGTGGGTCGTGACACCTTAGGAGTATTGTGCGATAAAAAGATAACACCTAAGCTTAAAGGCATATTTTATAGAATCGTGATTAGATCATCTTTGCTATATGAGGTAGAGTATTGGCCAAATTCACATGTTTAGAAGATCTAAGTTATGGAGATGAGGATGTTGAGATGGATGTGTGGACATACCAGAAGTGATAGGATTAGGAATTAGAAGCTAGAGGTGGCTTATTTGGATAACAAAATGAGGGAAGCGAGACTGCGTTGGTTTGGACATAATGCAGAGAAGGAGCATTGATGCTCCTATTAGGAGATAGAAGAGGTTGAATTTAGAAGATACGTGAATGGATAAAGGTAGATTGAAGAAGTATTGCGGGGAGGTGATTAGACAAGATATGGTGAAACTTTTTCTCACCGAGGACATGGCCTTAGATAGAAAAGAGTTGAGGTTGCATATTAGAATGTTAGTAGGGGTAGGTCAATATATGACTTCGTGATATGGTAGGTTAGTAGAAGTAGTGATGTTTTTACATTATATATTATCATTATTAGTCCTATATTTGATTTTTTTAGTGTATTTACAGTACTGTTATATCTTTTTTTTTATCAATTTTCGTCTTGATATGTAAATTTTATCGTATTTGCACACTATCATGTATCTTTTCTTATTAGTCGCTCTTTCTATTCTCTTTCTTTTCCTTTCTTTTTCTTATATCTTGTTTATTATGCCTATGGATTTTTGAGATGAGGGTTCCTATGAAACAATCTCTTTATCTTTATGTGGTAGTGGTAAGGTCTGCTTACATTTTACCCTCCCTAGACTACACTTGTGGAATTTCATTGGATATATTGTTGTTATTGTTATTGCAAGTTTGCTTTTATATCATTTGAGGGCAAATGATCCAAGGGATAGATATTGTAATATCCCCCACATTAAAAGTTAGAATTATGGAAATTTAGTGTGGAACTGATTGCTGGTGCAATGTTGTATGATTTCCATCTATGTCGCGTGATTAGATTTATGGGTTGTTGATAGGCTTTGTGGATAGGACAGTGACTTGGTTATTGGATGTACAAAGGGTTTTTATGGATCATAAATGGGTCTATGAGTCTTGAAAGGAAGTCATGGTTGATAATAAAAAAGGATGCAATTGAGTTCAACAGGTGAGACCATATACGAGTCATGATTTGGTTGATGGACCATAAATAGGTTTCATAGTTTGGAGTTCTGAGATGTAAAATTTATCAAGTGTTGGATGGACCTATGATAGGTATTCACGACCCATAAATGAAACTAGGATCCATAAATAGGAGTTCGTAGATTAAGTTTCAGATTCTAAGTTTTTTAAATTTAACAGTGTAACTAGGGCAAAACCCCTAGCGACGAGTCATAGATGAGACTCGACCTGTAGATTAGTGTCATAGTTTCCCTCGACAATTTTTAATAAAGGGTATTTTAGACTTTTTTTTGATACCCTAAGTCCTAACTACATTGTTTTGATTCCTAAAAATATTTATAATAGACTAAAACTATCCCAATCTCTCTTATCCCAATCGTTCTCCTAAAATTCTAAGTCACAAACTCCCCCAAGTTCTCTCATGGTTCCCATTGGAGTCAAAATCTAGGGTTTCAAGGTGTGCTCTTCCATGTTCAAGTTTCTTTTGTAGATTTTACCCAACGTATATGGGTTTCATTCATAGGTCCCTTCCACCCATGAAGCTCAAATAATTTCACCTATTATCTTAGTTTCAAGATATGTAAAACTTATGATTTTTATCATATCACCATAAATATATGTATTATGATTTTTGTATTGCCATATGATGCACTTTATGATGAGTTGATATTCTACTATGAGAAGCTGAAGATTCGTATGATGATTTATGACAAGCTACCTAGGATTTTGAAAGTCATGGTTTGTGTGTCATCCTAATTGATGAATTTCATGATAATTATATATAATCTTCTTGCATTACATGTTTTGAAGTCCAAATGCTTGAATCCACCTACTTTTGCTCCATGTCTCAAATGAATTATATTTTGAATAATTAGTGTGATCACCTGATTTCGAGGGTGATGACACTTTTGTTTATCCCACTGAGATAAGTCCTCATAACCAGGTCACAATAATATAATACAAGATCATGCAAAAGCTAATATAATATAATATAATATAATATAATATAATATAATATAATATAATATAATATAATATAATATAATATAATAATGACAAGGCTATAAGGAATAAATCCAACTAAGCCATCCCAGAACTAATTGTCATAAGGTACAAGCCTCTATTACATCAGAATAAGAAGAAATATTATGAGTTTCAATAGCCTGTCCCTCAAATAGAATAAAACTAATAAAATATCTGACAGTCTTGAGGGTATGCTGGAACAACAAACAACTACCTCTCAGTTGTCAATATCTCGGTCTAAAAAGAGATGGAGAATGTCAGCAGGATCCAGGCTCACAACCTACACATGTTTGTAGAAAAATAAGAGTGAGTACCAAGATACCCAACTAGTAGACCTAATCATATGTAGAAAATAAAGAACTAAGCACTCCTTCCATCTCAATCATATACCTCGGAACTACAAATCATGCACACTGGAAAGACTAGTATACACAATATAGATAGTGTATACAACTATAATCTCATATCATAGTATCTGAAGAATCCAATATTTACAATATTCAAGGCTCAATTCATTCATCATATGCCACAACTTTTCAGTAGTTCAATCTCAACAAGGAACAAGATTCAAGTCATCAACCTATATCATAACATTTTAACAGTTCAATCTTAACAATATACAAGATTCAAGTCATTTAATACGTGATACTTTAGCACATACATAAACTTCAAGAAAGGAATGATATGAAATGGAATTAAATGCTATGAAATGTAAGCAATGTGATGCATGTCAAGTAGTCATGATGCATATCTATCATGTGATACACATCCACAGATATAATTTGTCCATAACCCATGGGGACCTTACATACACCACGTATCTGTCATTCCCAATGACATTTACTTTCATATCTAGCCAGAACCATTTCTCATCGACTTTTCATTTTATTTCATTTCTATTCTTTTCTGACTAGAACCATTTCCCAACAGCTTTTCATTTCATTTTTTTCTTTTCTAGCTAGAACTATTTTCTATTAACTTTTTAATATATCACATAAGCATATTCCAAATAGGCATAAGAGTATGCAAGAATCAACATTATCCATATATATAATCATCACGTCAAACCAGTATCAATATCATCTTATCGAAACCATTTTTCATCGACTTTTCTAATCTTATCTTATCTTTTTCTTTCTACCCAGAACTATTTCTCATCGTCTTTTCCTCATCAATAGAACATTAAGTAAGTTTATCGCCATAACACAACAATTATTTTCAAAAATATAAGAATAAGCAACATGTCTACATATATCATTTATTCAATAATCATCAATCATTTTTATTGTTCATTCAACACTTATGTCATCATCGACACATTACATAATAGTCACATCATATCATAGATCAATATCTTCCAATAATCAAGTTTCCATCATAACTTAGGACTATTCATCATTTAGTCAACATTTTACAACATTTTGTTCAAAAAATTCAACAGTATATTAAGCATGCATTTAGCTCAACATTTCACATAATGTACTTCATTATACAATTCCATGTATCATGAGTCAAAGTTCAACAAGTAGAACAATATTAATGATTTCACATTCTTATCATTTGGCATCACAAGCTCAACCCAAAATATCAATTCGTAAGTATTGATTAAGCACAATTAGGCATGATTTTACTATTCAAATCACACATGTGATCATTTTCACATCCACATAACCCAAATCATAGGCACTAGAATGATTCACTAATCCCAAGTTTGAGATTTAAAGGAAATACCAAGTTCAATAAACTCAACAAGGGTTAGAATACACTTGCTTCAATTTATTTAATTAGTCACTCCAACGACTATGCTTTTCCCTGCCAAAACTAATTTGAAGCACCACAATCTACTCAGAAAAAGAATTGATAATCACAATAAGAAACTAACAACACCAAAATCAAAAAATTTAGAAAAAAGGAAAAAATCATTAAAAAATTTACTATCGAAAATCAATGTCAAAATTTGAAATTTCTTTTTTTGAAAATGTTCCTCTTATGATATGAAAATAACTAATGAAAGTCAATTCGAAAACAAAGTTGAAATGAGTTCATAATCATCAATTTTATAAAAATCTCAAAGTTCATAAAAATTCTTAATTTCCTCAATTGAATCTTCCAAATTTGATGTTAAAATAAAAGAAAAATTAATGGGTAATGATAAGAAAAATGGAAAATATCTTTTTTAATGAAAAACCTTCGAAATATTAGTCCAAAAATGTCCAAGCCCGGCTCTCAAAGTTTGAGAATGGAAGAAATATTTAAAATGGATGTGTAGGGGTCTGAAAATTTCATTATGATATTGTTATAGCGACAATCGCACCAAATACTTGGCCTTCACTATAGCAAGGTTGCAAAAGCAGTCAGGCCGTAGCTATAGCGATGCCTGCACCAGACATAACAAAAATATTTTTCAATCAATTTTAAGACTTGGAATTAATCCTTGGGATTCGTTTGAAATTCCGTACACACAAACCATATATGCAACCTTACTAAATTTGTCATTTTGGACTTAATGGAATTGTCAAAAATCGAATCCAAGGCCTACTTGACGCAGAATCAAATTAAGCACCTTAATTCTAACTTAGGACACTTGAAACATCAAAATGACACCGAGACATTCAAACAATATGGCAAAATTGCTTTTAGCACTACAATCACCTCCCTAGACCATTGAAATAATAAAAAAAATTAATCCAAGCACCGAAACTTAACACATTGACCTAAATCAACCCAAACTCAAACTTAAACTCAATTTTTAACTCTAAACCTAAAATTTACATAACAACTTTGAGTCTGATTCCGATAACTCTTCTTGGTCAATTTTCATATTCTGGAACTGATAGAATTGACGAAATTCTGTTTTGACAATTAAATCTTTGAATGACTTATAATTTAAAAATTTGGCAATTCAAATCATAAAAATCCTATCTTTGACAAAAATCTCAGCTTATTACAAAAAATCTCAAAAATCAACTTTTAAAATCAACCAATCATGACTCAAAGGCCACTAATGGTAGGGGTAAAAAAGTAATTTTATTAAAAGAATAAAAATAACATTTTATTTATTTATTTATTTTAACGATACTTGTAGTGGATTAGGGGCTGAGCAACACTCCCAGGCTTTAGTATTAACAATAAAATAAAGCAAAAATAATAGAGGGGGACATAAAACCTTACTTTCGTTCCTATGGTGGTCATAAGCTGGCCAACCTAGTAAGGTCGAGCAACTTATCCTCATTTTTAAAAGATGCAATAACCTAAATTAAAACCTAAGAGAGAACTCCTCTCATTATATTTAGTCTAAGAAAGTACAAATAAGGACGACTCTCCCTTTACAATAAGTAATGAGAAAATAAAACTACTTTTAATCCTAAAACTCTAACTATCCATAAACAACCCCTAGGAATATCAAGTAGCACTAGGAGACATCCTGGTTAGATTATCAAAAGAGAAATTATGGTAATTCTTTGATCCTTGTCAACTTTTTCCTTCTAAATACAGTCATTCCAGTCTTGTCTAGATAGTAATGCTTTAGCTATATTTGAGATATGATGAATACTGAAATATATATGAGGCACAGAGAGTTTATGACTATGTTTTGTCAAAGAATTAGCCATATAGTTTGCCTCTCTAAAAGCATATTTACACTTGAAATCTTGCAAATATGTATTGTACTAATGAAGTTTGGCCAGATCTTGAATAATGTTCCAAGGAAGACTGAATTGATGATTAATCCATTTAAACAACAGCTCTGAATCCACCTCAGAAAGAACTTTATTGTACCCCATCCGAAGGCACCAAATAATACCATACAAAGCAACCTCGATCTCAGCCTGGTTATTTGTTCCTTAACTAATAAGGGCAGCAAAAGCCAATAATAGATCTCTTTCCTTATTGTGATGATGCCATTAACCCCCCCCCCCATTTCGCATGAAATTTGCAAGGCACTACTATCAAAATTCAATTTCACCCACTGATCAGGTGGTTTGATCCATTGTATAGTGGTAACCTATATATCCTAAAAATATTTTTCAGTTAAAAGCACGAGCCTTCCAGCTTGAGGGCTATTGGATACAAGGAAAAATAATTTTGAATAAATTAGTAACATCTTAAAACACAAGGTATTTAACTCTAGCTAAGTTAGATTATTGTCCAATATACTTGCTAGCACATCTATTCTTTCATAAGTTCCAGCGAATAAAGATGGGGTTGAGTGCAATAGCAACCTCTAAGACTCATTTTTAAAACTAGGTTCCCATCATCTCATAATAAAATGATCTAAGGGGATATGATCAGTACTGATTTCCTAAATACCTGCAAAAACCTTCCACACGTTACTGGCAAAATGACCAGTTAGAGAGATATGGTCAATGGTATCCCATCCTGGTTTATAATAACAAAAATATTTCTTAGGATCATGACCAAAATTGATAAGCTTTTCATTTGTAGGCAACTTGCCCCTTGAAGCCTTCCATAAATGGAATGAACATTTGAAAGATATGTTCATATGCCAAGTGTAAGTATTGATTTTGATCTTGGTTCTTTGCTCCCTAGTCAAATTCCAAGCAGATGAAATAGTGAAGTCACCATTAGTTGTTAGTTTCTGCATAGGTTGATTAAGAGACTTTTGATATGCTGGTAACTGGATGGCTAAAATATTAGTAACAAATTGAGGAGGGGCTATATGAATAATCTTGTCCACAATCCATTATACCTCATGAATAAATCAATCACCTTGATGTTATTGAGTCTGGTCCTTTCCCTTCTAAAGGTGGACAAAGGATCAACTCCTAACCAATTTTTCCATCAGAAGGAATATGTTCCAAAGTTAATCTTCCAATGAATATGAGGTTCTATTATATCTGTATTTGTTATAATGTGTTTTCAGACCAAGGAATCCCTAGTGTTTCATTTCTTGCTCACAGGGTTGGATTTTTTTATAGTATTTTATTTTGATAAAATCACCATAAAGAGTGTTTTTAGTCCTAAAAGTCTACCACTATTTATATTAAAAGAATTTACGAATATCATGATCATCTGAATACCTATGCCCCTTTCATCATATGAAAAACTTAGGTTTATCCAAAATGACTAGTGGTACTTACTTTTATCATTTATCCATCCCTAGAAGAAGCTAGCAATAATATTTTGAATCTGTTTAACAGTAGTTGATGGAGGTGAAATAGCTGAAAGCAAGTAAATTGGTAGAGACTACAACACATGCTTAATTAGAGTAGTTTTTCCTCCATAACTGAGGATCCTTGACTACCATCCAAAGATTGTGGTCACCATCTTGGACACCATATTAGAGAAACAAATGACCTTTTGTATGCCTATATAAAGAGGACAACCTAAATAGGTGATGGGATCTTTCTTTTATATAAAATTAGTGATTTTTTTTAACTCTGCCACCAATGATTCTTTCAACCAAATATTCGTGAAATTATTAATTTGATTATGGAAGCCTATTTTATGATTAAATAAATATTGGTGAAAAGTTTTCTCACATAAATGATGAATTCCGCATATGATAAGGACAATTCTCTTGCCTTGAATCCCTAAGGTTCATGAGATACTCTATGAATTTTAATAATGTTAATGACGTTAAAGTTAATGAATTCTTGAATGTATTACTATTCTATAGGACTTGACTTAACACTAAATGAATCTTTTGGTGGGGACTCAACTTAAGAGGTCCCTAGTAGAATTACTTAGTCTAATAACTATGTTGACACTATAGGTTTCCTTTTTAGGCTAGGCTTATGGATCCACATAGCCCTAAATTTGAAGTTAAAGAATGATTTGATGGAATTCTTCCTGGCAAGTAGTCTTCCTTTCCAAAGTAGGGGGTTATACCAGATTTCATGTTATATCTCGCATGGTCTTAGTATTGGTTAGGTCCTTCCCTATATAGTATGATTCCTTATAATATTGATAATGTGTCAATCATATGTTAATACATTGATCATTTGTCTCTATATGTGACCTTACTCTTTCATATGATATGCATATTGCTTATTGTGATATTTATGGCTTTCTTTCATTGCATTGCTTCCACATATTTACTACATTCTAAGTATTCATGCATACTCCATGCCTATATTATCTAACAATGTAGAAATAGGTGACGCTCCTCCTCTTCGCACATGTGGTTAATTGTGTTTTGATTGAACACCATTGGTGAGTTCTCATACTTCGTGGACCATCCTATTTTATTTTCTAACTTGTTATGTTTTGACTATGAGACTTTTGTTTTATATTTCCTTTGAAAGTGAGCTTTGAATATGTCTTAGTCCTCATCAAATCTATTATGTAGAGTATTGTTAGGCAAAAAATGTAGTAGTATGTCATCTTGGTGTCCTTACCTATTTGTATGTTAAACCCCTTAGTTCTATTTCCCTTGATTTTCACTTTTATTTATTATGTTCATTACCCATGAAATAATTGATTGAATATTAAGAGGCTTGGGTGAGGATCCTTCGGGGTTCTCATTCACTGTGTTACACCTAGGGCCTAGCCTAGGTTGTGATAGTTTGCACCATATGGTCTTTGATGGTCAAACTTCACTTGTTCGCAATTTGGGAACTTAGATACAAAATCTGCAATATCTCTCTTCATACTTCCGCACCAATATATCTCCCTCAAAGTCATGATACATCTTAGTAGAACTTGAGTTAATACAATAATATCTAGAGCTACAAGCCTCTGTCATGATCCTATCTCAAAATATTATCAATACTAGAAACATTATCAATACTCGAAACACATAATCTACCTTGATACTTCAAAATACCATCTTCCCTTTTGGAGAAAAACCATCAATTCTGCCTATGTACATCTTATTTTAACTGAAGTAAGCCAAAATCTTGATCTTGCTTTTTTTTACCTCTGCTATAAGAGATGATTATGACTTATCATGGATAGTCATACCACCTTTACTAAAGTAAACAATATGAACTCCCAATCGTGCTAGTCTATGTATATCCTTCATGAACTCCCTTTTCGCCTCTTCAGCATAGGTAATACTCTTCATAGATGACCTGTTAAAAGTGTCAACAACAACATTAGCTCTTTACCTAGGTTGTAGATATTGCGCATATCATAATCCTTGAGTAACTCAAGCTATCTCCTCTGCCTCAAGTTTAACTACTTCTAAGTGAATACATATTGCAAGCTCTTATGGCTAGTGAACATATTAACAAGCAACCCATACAAACAATCGCACAAAATCTTGAGAGCAAACACTATGGTTGCTAACTCGAGGTCATAGGTGGGGTAGTTCCTTCCATTGATCTTAAGTTGTCTGAAAAGGTAAGAGACCACCTTATCTTTCGACATCAACACACAACCAAATCCAACTCTAGAAGCATCATGATTGACTACAAAGCTATTTGTCCCCTAGGTAGGGACAACATTGATGCATTAGTGAATTTAGTTTTCAACCTTTGAACATTTTTCTCATATGTATCTAACCATTGGAATTTAGCCTTGTTTTGAGTGTATATTGTCAATGAGGATGATATTGATGAAAATCCCTCAATAAACCTCTTGTAGTAACTGGCCAAGCCCATGAAACTTTTTATGTCAATCGAAGAGGTGGGTTTGTGCTAGTTCTTAACTGTCTCAATCTTCTGAGTATCAACTCTAATACTATCAACAAATATGATATGGCACAAAAATGCCAAGGATGCAAGCCACAACTCGCACTTCAAAAACTTAGCATACCACTCTCTATGTGAGTTTGGAGAATATCCTTCTCATTTCTTAAGTAGACCAAAATATCATTGATGAACACAATCATAAACATATCTAAGTATGGATTAAATACTCTATCTAGGAGATCCATGAAAGTTGAAGGACCGTTGGGAAACCAAAAGACATAGCAAGAAACTTAAAATGACCATAACGGGCTTGGAAGGCCATCTTTAGGATGTCAAATTATCTCACTTTCAGTTGATTATAGCTGATATGATGTCTATCTTAGAGAAGCAAGTGGAAATATAAAGTTCATCAAACAAATCATCCATCTTGGGAATAAAATACTTATTTTTTATGGTGACTTTGTTAAGTTGACAGCAGTCAATGTATATCCTCAAAGAATCATCTTTCTTTCGCATCAATATGATAGGAGCATCCCAAGGTAAGATATTTAGCCTGATAAATCCCTTACCTATGAGATCTTTTAACTATTCTTCCAACTCCTTCAACTTAGCAAAAGTCATTCTATATAGGACAATAGATATAGGTTACATATCAAGAAGAACGTCAATCCCAAAGGCGATATCCCTAAATGGTATGCTCTGACTGATCATCAATCTGAGGTTGAAAAGTTGAACTCAAATCCACTATAGTACCCAAACCACGCTATAGAACTCACCAAAAGTGAGAAGTGAACACAAACCCTCTGTCTGATACTATAGATACTGGCACACCATGCAATCTGACAATATCCCAGATATATAATCTAGCTAACTGTTCCACACTGTAGCTAGTCTTCACAGGTATGAAGAGTGCCAAATTGGCCAATCGATCAACAACCACCCAAATTTGAATCAAACTTGCCCAAGGCCATAGGGAAACCTGTGACAAAGTCCATGGTCACTCTCTCCCACTTTCATATAGGAATGGGCATTATTTGCATAGATCCTCCAGGCTTTTGATGCTCATACTTCACCTGTTGGCAATTCAAATACTTTTCCACAAACTCAGCTATGTATCTCCTCATGCAAAACCACCAATAATGTTGTTTAAGATCATGATAAATCTTAGCCAGACTCAGATGGATGGAATATCTAGCACAATGGGCCTCTTCTAATATCAATCTCACTCAATACCTAACTTTAGGGACATAAACTCTACCATTAACCCTCAGAACACCATCAGAATCAATAATAGCCACATTCGCTTGGCCTCTTAACACTTTATCATGGATCATACATAATCTGGGGTCCTCGAATGAGTGAGCACATATCTAATCAAGCAAAGAAGATCTAGTCTCAACAAAAGCCAAAATATTCTGAGGAGGAGAAATATCCAAATGGACCATCTGCATAGCAAGTGACCGAACCTCTAAAACTAAGGGCCTCTCCTAAGCCCTCAAGAATACCAAACTCCCCATACTAGTAGCCTTCCTACTCAAAGAATTTTCCACCATATTGGACTTCCTAGGGTGATAGAGAATAAAGATATCATAGTCCTTAAGCAACTCCAACCACCTACGCTATTATATGTTCAAATTAGGTTGAGTAAAGATGTATTTAAGACTCCGGTGATCGATAATGATCTCATAATGCACCCCATAAATATAATGTCACCATAACTTCAACACAAACACAACTACAGCTAACACCAAGTCATGGGTAGGGTAGTTCTTCTCATGCACCTTCAGCTGCCTAGAAGCATAGGCTACCACTTTCCTCTTTTGCATCAATTCACCGCCCAAACCCATACTCAAACCATCATAATATACCATAAATCGAACTTCTTACTCGAGTAAAGCAAGAATAGTTGCTGAAGTTAACAAATATTTGAGCTTTTGGATGCTCAACTCACAATTTTCCAACCACTGGAGTGCTACAGCCTTTTGAGTAATCTGGTCAATGGGGTGACTATAGATGAGAAACCCTAAACAAAATGTTGATAGTACCCCGTTAAACCAAGGAATCACCAAATCTTAGTCACAGGAGTAGGCATAGACTACTAATGAACAACTTCTACCTTGGCTGGACTAAACATAATACCCTCTTTTGACACAACATGGCCAAGAAATGTAACAGACTCAAGTAAAAACTTACACTTTAAGAACTTGGCGTACAACAGCTCTTCCCTCAATCTCTGAAGTACAGTCCTCAAGTGCTGAACATGATCTGCCTCACTCTTAAAATAAACCAAGATATCATCTATCAATACAATAAGAAAGATGTCTAAATAAGGGTTGAACACTCGATTCATCAACTCCATAAATCAGTCGGGGCATTAATCAACCTAAATGCCATAACCACAAGCTTATATTGCCCCTAATGGGTCCTGAAATTTGTCTTTGGGATATCAGACTCTCGAACTCTCAATGGATGGTAACCCAACCTCAAGTTAATCTTGGAGAACATCAAGGCACCTTGTAACATATCAAAAAGATCAATGATGCGAGGCAAGAGATATTTGTTCTTGATTGTCACTTTGTTAAGCTGGCGAGAGGCAATACACATATGCATAGTGCCATCTTTCTTCTTCATAAATAATACAAGACCACCCTAGGGAGATATACTCAGGCGATAAATCCTTTCTTCAATAAATCTTCCAACTATTCCTTCAACTCCTTCAATTCAATCAGAGTCATCCGATAATGAGCAATAGACATGGGCTTAGTGCCTTGCTCCACATCAATAGCAAAGTCAATATCACGATCCTAAGGAGAACTAGCAACCCTGGTAATCTCCGATGATGGAGGCTCCTGAGAAACAACCCGAACATGAGCTAAATATGCCAAAAACCCTTTGCCCATCCGACAAATATGCATATAAGAAATATTGCCCTTAAGATAGGAGCTAGGTGCTCTAGTCCACTTCAACTGAGGAAAGTTAGGGCAATATAGGGTCACAATCTTCACATGATAGTCAATGATAGCATAATAAGGCGACAACCAGTCCATACCCAATATCACATCAAAATTTACCAAGTCCAACAATATCATATCAGCAACATATCTCTCCCTATAAGAGTACAACATAACACTGATAAGCTAGATTGACCACTAAAGATTCACCTGCGAGGGTGAAAACACGAATAGGCTCGGCAAGCAACTCACACATAATATCGATATAAGAAGTAAAATATACCAACACATATGAATAAGTAAAGCTTGAATCAAATTAAACTAAAGCTAAATTGTGGCATACTAGAACCATGCTTGTGATAACTTTATCAGAAGCCTCTGCCTCGACTCTGTTAGGAATAACATAGCAAATTCTATGACCAACACTAGCCTATGGGCCTCCACGGGCACCACCTCTCATTGTACCACGACCTCCTCTAGCACCACCCCTCATGCTCTAAGAGGTGACTTTGGTTGCTACCTAAGGTCCTGATCCCTGAGTAGGAAACACACGATATGGACAAACAGTTGGCGAAGTTCCCAACCTCATCACACACATAACAAGCCTTGAGTTCTCGCCTTTGATATGATTGTGCTGAAGAACCACCATGCCTTGGTATGCTACCCACCTAAGTAGATTTGAATCTATCAAAACTATCAGATGCTGGAGGAGCTGCATAAACTACCTGTCCCTAATGGTCTACCTTTGAATCTCTTAGTCCCATGGTGAGTTTCCACTAAACTATCTATATTGACGGAACCTCTTTCCATCACACTGTCTGTCATGTCTGATATGCTCTATCATATGAGCATGATCCATAACATTTTTGAAAGTACCTCCAGCCAACACCAAGGAAGTTGTAGCCTCCTGAAGATACACTGCTAAGCCCTTGGCAAACTGTCGAATCCTCTCAAACTCAATAGGAATGCTAGACAAGGCATGTTTGGATAAGGTATGGAATTGAGCCACGTAGGTTGAAACAAACATGATTCCCTATTATATCCTGTCAAACTCATCTCGGTGACTGTCTCAAAGGTTGTAAGGTATGAACCTCTCCAAAAATATCTGAGAAAACTGTCCCCAGGTAAGAGCAGGAGATCCAAAAGGTCGACGAGCTACCACTGACCTCCATCACTCCTTGGCAAGGCCGTTTAGCAACTCCATGCGACTCAAGAATAGCTAGATTACATTACCTGTCCTAGCACTCTGATAGAAAATCATAAGCTCTATTGCTATAAGTTCCATAAAATCGTGGTGGAGCCAACCGCACAAACCTCTCAAAACTTTTCTGCTCTATTGTAGACATGGCTGGATTGGCAGAAGATGGTTGTACTATAAACAAGGGAGGTGCAATAGATGGAGAAATAGCCAAACTCTGAAGTTGAGTACCAAACTCTGTCTAGATGCCTGAAGTAGAGTAATAACAGTCATAGGAGGGTCTATTAGTGCTGAAGAAGGACCCACTTGAATCATAGCCGGCTTTAGTGGAGCACTAGAAGGACCAACTAATATGGTAGAAACTGATATGTCAACAGTAGTTGGTGCTGGAGAAGCTCCCTCTAATCTGGGCAATAACCTCATAAGTAGCTCCTGAACTGATGGTGTAGGGGATAGAGCTGAAGCAGGTGGAATAGGATCGGTAGTCCCCTCTTGCTCATGAACAGGCTCTGGAGAAGCTGATCTAGTCTGTCCTCAAGGTGGAGGTTCTAACATGTCCTTTGTCCTTGGTCTTTCGTCGACCTCTGGTGAGAGCCACATTAGCTACCTCGGCCTCTCCCACTAAGCTTCGGGATAGAGTAATCGACATCTGCATAGAAGGAGTAGATTAGACACTTCCAAAATTGGTAATACAAAGAAATGCACGAATGGAAGCAAGATGTGAAAATTTTTCCTAACAAATATTCCACAGCCTCCTGAAGATGGGTGTGGACATCTAGACACCAATCATCGAGACTCTACTAGACACCCTGCTTTTGACTCACGAGCCCAATGAACCTAGTGCTCTGATACAAAACTTGTCATTTGCCAATAGTCAAGTAATATCAGCATGCCACAATCTTTCCACCTGCCTGTGGTCAAGTAGTAATATGATGTCAAGTCCTTGCCACCTGCCCATGGTCAAGATATGTGAAGCATGATTCTCACCCTTGCCTCCTGCCCGGGTCAAGGGGGTGGTTCCAACGTGAATCATAATTCCCTTGCCTCCACCCAGGTCAAGGAATGTTACAAGCCACACACAATGGATATAAATTAATTGTGCAATCCAATTATGCCTGTAAGCAATAAATAGCATTACAATAAGAATACTGAGGCGTGAAACTCATAATGATCATATGCATATAAGGAAAACTCATAATGATCATATGCATATAAGGAATAATATCAAGTGTCACAGCTAATGTCCAGAACATCATCATATTTTAGATTTTCATAGATATATCATTAATCGAGGATGTCAACAATATCAGACCTAACTCATCCCAAGTATGCAAGAATATCAGTATTTGGACCTAACCCGTCCTAAATATGCAAGTATGACCATGATATTGGACTTGACACGTCCCAAACATACAAATATAATGATGATACCGGACCCATCTCGACCCAACAATATAAGTATATCTATAATACTGGACCTTACTCGTCCTAATTGGCCAACAAGACTCATTTAGTCACATTCTTATCTCAAGTCCTCATCAATTCATCATAATTCAACTCAGTTCATCAATAAGATCAAGTTTGTATCACAATTCGGCTCACCTAATCTTTCCATCATCATTTCAATACAACAACTCAATTGCACAATTATCCATCTATATCTCACAAGTATCACATGACAAGATCAATAACTCAAATTTAGTCCCAAATGGTTAACCGAACCTATCTCGATGTCGAAGTCAAACTCGGACAAGCTTTGAATCAACTCATATCCTCAAATTGAGCCTCCAATTGGATCAACCACTATCAACAATAGTTACTACTCATCAAGAAAAGCATTTTGATACCCATATTGGCATAGTGTAGGCTTAGGGACAAAATAGACAAAATTAGGGCTAAAATTTGAATGTCTCAAATCTGGAAATTGACTTCAAAATCAGATTTTACACGAAAAATAGAATTCGTGAGTGAAAATTCTACTAAAATTGAGTTCAGATCGATGGATAAATTCTCATTTAAAATTTAAAAATCATACATCAAAAATTCTCAATTTTGGATATTCAAAATCATGAAATTCAAGTCAAAATCAAGATAAAAACATTGGAAAATAATCAAAAACAATGTTAGAAATATTTACCCAAAAGATTTCTTTGAAAATCCTCTTCAAAAATCGTCTCCCAAAGCTTAAAATGGAATGAAAATGAATTTTTTTTACGTCTTTGAAAATGACTTACCAAAAATATACTCCCTGAAGGCGGACCCTTGCCCCCGATCACAGAGAACAAAAGGGCATATACCTGTGAAGGCAGAGTACAAATTTGCGTTGATACCCCTCCCCCCACTAGCCATAGCGAAAAATCAAAACGGGCCCCCAGAACTCATCCAGACTCAGAATTTCACAAACTTTATATGCATCCATACTAGAAGCAGTGATCGAACTCAACGGAATCAGTAGAATTTGATTCTGAGGTCTGCACGACACATTTACCAACGCAAGTCAATAAAACTAGTTTAAAAATCAAAATACCAAATCTATCCTCGAAAACTCTAAAAATTATGACGAGACCATTTTTGACGTTAGTTTCACCATCTGAAACTATTAGAACTGTCGAAATTTCAATCTGAGCTTTTGAACTCCAAATGTTGACCAAGTTTCGGAAACAACTAAAATCACAACTTTGGGCCTAAAAACCTCATTTTAACTCCAAATTAAGTTTTGTAACTTCCTGTAGTTCAGTTTCAACATTTCGGAGCTAATGAAATTGACGGATCCCTGATCCGACCTCTGAAACTCAAAATGAAAGAAAAACTCACTTTTTCAACAACTTAAACTTTTAAAAAGACCAAAACTCATATTTTTAATTTTTAAAACTCAGAATTTCAATTTCAACTATTCAAATAGATCAAAGTAACTACTTACGAAAGGGTGTAATTGCAATACTAATTATTAAAATATATCCTGAGTGTAATGTAATGTTCGTAATACTAATTATTAATTAGTTTATCTTTTGACATATTTGTCCTTAATGCCCATTGTGTTACCAAGTGACATGTAAGCATGTAAAACATGGGATTAAATAATGGTTCAGATCTTTTCATTGCCCTTTTTTAATCCACATATAATGAAATAAAGATTGGCCAGCATTAGAATAGTGCTATACTTGCTTACTTTTGTGTCATTCAAGCGATATGGTGAAAATGGCCAGCCTTTGTGTTACGGCCGCACGCTTTTGTTGCTTTCGGATTTTTTTAAGTTTCGAATTCTGAGATTGCTGAAACCCATGTTGAGTGAATCACTTTTTAAAGCTTAATTAACTGATTGTGAAGATATATAAGTTGTAACAAAGACTTATGGCCTCTTATATTCTTACACGTTTGGCATTATCATAGTGGGGAATCTTTATAATAAGCCAAACACCATCAATGTTCCATGTGGGTAAATTGTAGCACAGAGCACTAGCAATAATATTGCAAAATGACCAAAAGCAAACTATATTCTTCATTTATTGGATAAAACATGAGTTTTTTCATTTTGTGCGTTGAATGAGTTTATTTTATATTAAATAACTACTTTCTCAGTTTCAATTATTTTTAATTTTTTTTAAAATTCATTTTAAAAGAAATATTATCTTTATTTATTTTAACAATTCTTTAATTTTAAGTTTTTGCATTACATATTTAAAATTAAACAACAGTAACATACTCAGTAGAATTTCATAAGTGGATCTGGAGAAGATAAAACGTACACAGACCTTACCATTACGTCATTGAGATAGAGAAGTTTTTTTCGGAAAACCCTCATCTGAACAATTAAGCCTCATAAGCAGAAGATACTAGATATGGAAAAAGGGAAAAGAAAAGAAAGGAAGGAAAATGACTAATAATGAAAGACAAATGATAATCTGTAAATATGACAAAAGAAACAAATATAAGACAGACAATGACCCACAGGATATAAAGACACAACTAATCTTACTAACCTACTACATCGCACGACCAGACATCAACTTACCCCTATTATCTTATTATCCTTCAACCCTAATATGCGACCTCCACTCCTTTCTATCTAAGGTCATGTCCTTAGTGAGACGAAGTTTCACCATATCTTGTCTAAGCACCTCTTTCCAATACTTCTTCAGTCTACCTCTGCCTCTCCGTGTAACCCCTAACTCTGACCTCTTGCACCTCCTAATAGGAGCATTAGTACTTTTTCTCTGCACATATCTAAATCATCGCAGTCTCGCTTTCCTCATTTTGTCAACCACATGGGTCACCTCTAACTTCTTCCCAATGATATCATTCTTAATCTTATCACTCATGGTATGTGATAGTTTAGTATGTGATAGTTTAGTATATTCTACTTACCTTTATTCTAACTTCTAAGATTCAAAAAAATTCCCTATTATCTTAAATTTGATATCAAATTAAAATCAGATAAATAAATTAAATCGAGAAAAAAAGTAACATTGTGAACTTTCTCGGAAGGCATATGATTGGTATGGGAAAAAAAATAATATGTCACTTAAATTTCCACCTTGAGAATATTGTTTAATCAATAAACTTATATTATTATATATACAAGAAATGTGAATAAAAAGTTCTCTGTCAACTTGATTTGTCTGCTTATTATTTTTTATTATTATATGAAATTTATAAAATATTTTGTGAACTTCATTTATATTTTGTGCTTAGTCAATTATTTTTATTTATTTATTTTAAAATTTTCATATATCTTAAATTAATAATTATTATGAGTATTTTATTTTAATTTTTATATTAATTGACATATGATCTTGAGTTTTAAAAATTATTTGTAATATAAATAATTAATGTTGAACATAAAATATGAAGGAAAGAATTTTATTAATATACTAAAGGTGAAAAATAAAAGAATAAATATTTTTAATAATTAAAAATTATTGTAGCAATTGTGTATTCTTTGTTGATGTGGAAAAGATAAAAAGTTACCTGTGGAGTTGCTCATTTCTTTTTATTTTTGTGCTATTGATTTGAATGAAATTATGACTCACATTTTTTCTCAGAATGAATTTTATTTTACTTGAAAATTTATATTTGACCTTGAAAATTCGTTTAATATTATGTTTCAATTTTAAAAGTAACTTATAACATATTTTCTAGCTTACTTTTAAAACGTACAAATATATTTAGTTACCATAAAAAGTAATATTGTTGGGCACGAGCTCCAATAATTAGTTAAACTATACTTATACCCTCAAAAGAGAAAGTATTTACCTTTAAATGACTCACTAATTTGATACCCTTTTTTACTTTAAAATGACATATATTTAATTTAAAATTCGCATGCTAATATCAGCGTCTACCTTATATGGTATCGATAAGGTATCAATATACTGAGAATATATTACAGAGGATATCAATAGAGTAACAATATACAGACACAGTATCATAGAAGATTAAGTTTAGTCCTATATAATATTAATATGGTATTAATATATTGACTGAGTATTACAAAAAAATATTTTTTACTTATTTAAATTTTAATAAATAAGTTTGTGACTTTAATAATTTTTTTAATTAATTATTTATATAAAAAAAGATCCCAATTCTATATAATACATTAATCCTAATAGGGTATCAATATATATCAATGAAGTATATATGGTACTAATATAGTATCAATATAGCGATACAGTGATATTAACGTCATACACGAAATAAGAAAGAGAGAATCGAGTAAAAGAATAAATAATTTAAATTATAATTTTAATAAGAATAAATAATTTAAATTGTATTCAATTTAAATAAATAATTTTATAATTAAATCTATTTTATATAATTTTCTTTTTTTATTCTAAAGTTTATATTGGGATAAATAAAATCCCTTTATTCATGACCAACAACCAGAATAGTGAGTCACATGTACAAATTGTAAATCTGAATTAACTAAGCCATTTATAGATGTCATCCTACACCCACAGAGAACAATCGACACTTTTTTCTCAAGAGCGAAAAAAGAGACGCGATGCAATACTCCCAAAAAAAAAAATAAAAAAAAATAATACCTATCATGTAAATTGGCACTGTATGATAAGTATGTCCAACAATTGGCATGAAAAAAATAATCGTTCTTAGCACATGACACATGGAAGCCAAAATTTAATATTTATCTTAAAGATTAGTTACCCGAGTCCGTATATGTAATTTTTTTTTATCACAATTTATGTGATATTGATAAATTTTTATAATATATTTTTAAAAATTTTATGTTGTTAGAATACAATTGATGGTACATTTTATGTTATTTTTAAATAATATATGTTATTTATTTTATTTCAATTTATGTTGTACATATAAATTTTTTAGAGTCAATCAAAATTTTATTTTTTTAAAAATATTTTAAAATTATTATTATTCTAATTTTTATATATTTTACATAAATTTTAAATAATATATGTTACTCTCTCTGTCGTAATTTATGTGGCACTGATAAAATTTTTATTATTTAAATTTTTTATATATCTTTTAAATTTTGAATTGATAATTAATGTGAGTTATAGTACTTTTAACATCATTTCTAGTATATATGTAATTTTTTTTGTTTATTTATATTTATTTTTTTGAAAAGTATTTTCTTTTTGACATAAATATGATCAAAAGATATTAAAAATATTTGTTTAATTTAGTTTACCTAGTTTAAAAAGGAAGATCAAATTTATTATTTTGTATTTGTTTTATCATAATTTTAATATTTACATGACCTAAATAATTGATTAAGTTGATATAATGAAATCACAGCTAAACCGGCTGAAAAATAATTTTTTAGGGGCAATATTATAAAATCATTATTGAAACAGCGGAAGAAATAATTAATGAAAACAATATAGTAAAATTAATTATTTGAAGTAAGTACATCAATCGACCGTTAGTTGCTTAAGTAGGCAGTTAAAGTAAGCATATCGTATCACGACCCAAAATCGAGTATAATAACACTTGTCATTATCCACCAAGACAAATTAGCCTAAATAAGATATAGCAACATAATGCAAAAGATAAAGCAAAAGTAATGATTTAAATATAGAAGGATAAGCAATAGGGGAAAAGATCAATGATCTAAAAATCAATCCGAGACTAGTGGCACATGTACAAGCCTCTACCACAATTGAAATTGAAGAAAAAAAAATACTAAAATCTCAAATGTCTTTGATTCTCAAATAGAATAAAAATAATAAATAGATAGAAGTCTAAAGAGACAAGCTGCTATCTCCGAGACTTTCTCAAGGCTCAGTCCAAAAATAGAGTGAAACATCAACTGGAACCAGGCTCATAACCTACGCCCAAATGTAAAAGTAAGGGTGAGTACCAAATAATGCAGTACCAAACAAGAAGATCTAAACATAGGTAGAGAAGTAAGAACATAAGTATTCCTCCCACTCCAACTGAACCTCCAAAACTACAACCTACACAAAATTAACATACACTATACACACACACAACCACAATTAAAATATACAACACATCTAACTGATTATTCCCTACAAATTAGAAGTAAATATTAACCATCAAGTCATACTTCATACAAATATCCACATGAATCCAGTGTAAAGAAATAAAATATGATGAAATGACGTGTAAGTGATTTAATGCAATGTTAAGTAATCACGATATATGTTTATCCTATGATACATATTCATTGATGAAATTAGATTAGAACTCATGGGAGATATATCTTTCCATGTACGTACTCTGTAGCATGAGGTTCGATCCCTCAAATTATTCACATCACATGCCATAGAGCGTGTACTCCAATCCATAATAATCAAGTATCTATTATCACAGAGCATGTGGCCGAACCCCTATATGCCATCAAATGCTTCAAATCTACCACAAAGCATGTAGCTTAATTCCAAATATATAGATGGAACCGTTTCTCTTTGACTTTTACCAATAGCAGGACCTGTTTCATATCATAATTCAACACTAATGTGCACTTTTAAAAGGAACTTGAGAGTATACATGAGTCCGCACTAATATTTCACATCTTTCCTTTTGGACTTCCAGTAAAAAGATTTTGTCACCTATGTTTTAGTGAAAACAAAAATTTTCCCGCTTTGATCCTATAATTACAATTTGGGACTAGTTAATAAATTTTTTAGGAATCAAATTTAGTATCTTCATAGTAAAATATATAAATAAGGACCGAAATATAATCTCATTTCAAACATATATATTTAGAGATGGAATTATTAGCTCATGTCTAAACGTTAATTTTAAATAAGAGTTTATCCTATAGTGTAAGATTGATAGTTTTTTGTGAATAAAAGATAGGAGATCTATTACGAACTTATCGAGATTTGGGAACTTTGCTATCTATTATGTTTGTTGAGATGAATAATATTTATATCTTGTGTTTCATTTGCATGCATCCTCATATGGCATATTGTAGTATCTGAAAAATTGAGAATTGTGGTATCACTTTTTTGTAGAAAAATTGGACAATTTTAAAATCCTTGACTACAATGATGTGGCAAGGAGATAATCACATACTATGATACTTTTCAAATTTCTTAATCACAAGGAGGCGGCAAGGAGATATTGAGAGACTATGACACTTTCAAAATCCTTGACCACAAGGAGATGTCAAGGAGATATAGAGATACCATAATTGTAATTGAGGTACATGACTTGTGAGGTCCATGGATCCCATTAGTCTACGGAGCCTTAACTCGATGAGGGTATAGACGACAGACTGCACGATAATCTTGATTCCACCTTGCATTGCATACATTCCATCATTATCATTATTGGATTACTTGATCTGGGTAAAATATTAAATCTTGATTTATATTTACCTTATCTATATCATTTGATATATATTGGTGGCACTTTGTTGGACTGATTTTCCTGATGCATGTGGAGGTGTATTTAGATTATTTCATAGCTATCTTATTTAATTTTCTATTTTCAGTCGGTTAAACCTATTGGGTACATATTATGTGTACTCACCCCTACTTCTTCTCCCTACAACTTCCAGCCAAGGGTTTTCATTTTGCAGTTGATTTCAGATCATGTAGTTGATTCTACCCATATCTAGTGGTGAGACTCAGAATTTTGAATTCCCATTAGATATCATTTTCCAGTACAACAGTCTTTAGTGTATTTCAAAGACTATATTGCCATTTACTATCATTCTATATTATTTTTTATGCTCTTTTGTATTTGTGAAACTAGATCTTGAATATTAGTAATGGTGTGTTTCCTTATTTATCTATCTATAGTGTTTGCTATTACTATTTGTTTTGAGAATCGTGACCCTTCAGTCTTGATCCCTTTTTTTTTTTTGAGGGGCGGGGCTCATGACAATTAGATTAACTTTAAGAAAATAGATAAAAAATAATATAATTTGTAAAAAAAATTGTAGTTCAAACGTGTGTTCTTGCTAAATTCCCTTTTATACTATTTTCTGTCAAATCTCATGAATAGTTTGTTAAATATTCATTGGAGACCAAAAATGATCATTTTTGACAAATTCTAAAAGGTAAAACTGCTTATATTCAAGGGGCTACTTTAGGAGTGTGCAAAAATTAGTTTAATCAATAAATTAAATCAAAAAATATTATTAATATTGAATTATTGGTTAAAGAGTTTTTAATTGTATTATATTAAAATTATCAATTGGTTTGATTTTTGATTTTAAGTCTTTAATGATTATATTCATAGTCTATAGGGTTATATTAAAATTTTGTTTTGTCCCTATAATTATATAATAGTAGCTTTAGACGTTAAACTGATACCCTATTATTTTACATTGTATAGTTTTTTTTTTCTTAAGTCATTGGCTAATTGGTAGGGTTCTAACCAACGGTGTAAATTATGAACGGACCTTATTTATCTTTTTGAAAAATTGCTACTGTTGCTATCGCATTCAAATTTGCTACTTAACCAGAAAGAAAAAATAAGTTTATTTTAATAATAGTGTATTTGAATTTGCTTTTGCTTGTAATTTCCATAGATTTTTATGTACATGAAAGTAATCAGTTATGGACAAATGAAAATAAGAGAAAGCAAAAAAAGATTGTAACATTTTTTATCGATTAGATCGAGAATCAAATTATTTAAAATTAAAATTAATTAATTGAAAATCAATAACAAGTAATTTATTTATTCAATTGATTTTTAATTTAACGCATTTATAAATTAAAAAAACCAATAAGCCTAACTAATACTACACAAAATCTGACTGAATCTATTGATACACACCCCTAACTACTTTGAAGCTATCCCAAACACAAGAGACTATTTTTATTGTTATTATTATTAGACAAGCTTGACATTATATACTTGCACCAATCAATTACTCATACTGCTCTCTAGTTTTTCTATTACTTTCACCGTCTCATTTTATGTCGTACTCTTTGATTTGGTATTGTATTTAAGGAAAAAAATGAAGACTTTTAAAATTTGTGGTTTAAAGTTATTCTCAGATATTTGTATAGTTGAGAATCATTTCATTAAGGATAAAAAAAAATTAAAAATAAATTATTTTTAATTTAAGTAAGATAACATTTTTTTTGAGACGAAAGAAAAGAGTGTCAAATAAGATAGGACGAGGGAATCATTTGCATGACAAGCCTGTCCCACGGACTGTAAACCCCAACCCTATCACTTCTCCAACGATTATAATCATTCTTAATTCTATGTAACTTAGAAAATAAATCAGATTTTTTTGAAAAGATTTTCTCTATTAAAACATCATTTTTGGTTGTTGATTTTTTAACTTGGGTGGGTGGGGAAAGGATAGAAAATTACAATCTAACCCTACCAAAATATTTAAAAGTTCAGATAATATTGAACCAATCAAGCAATTAAAAGGTTCCATTAGTTCATTTTCTTTAAATATATTTTCAACTTTATTTATTAGTGATGGTTCAAAAAGTGAACTCTAAAGATGCCTTTAGGTTTTTGCACATTTTACATAAGCTATCGTCATGATTTATTTCTTCCTGTACTAAGTCAATTGAATTGAAACTAACCAATCTTATCTTCACCTTTTTATGCCAATTACTTACTTTTACATATAAGCCGCCTCTAACTTTAAATTCCTTCACTTCAAAGGAAGAGTTGAAGTTCTATTCGATATGATGTAAAAATTTATGTGTACTAGCTAGAGTAGTTTATAAGATTATTATTGATAACTTTCTATCATAAATGTTAATTTTTTATATATATAAATTCGTAGAAAAAAAAGGATAATTTTTTCTTATCACAGGTTAAAATAAATTGATAGTGCAACATAACTTTTATATTATTGACGTATCTAATATTTTTTTTCTACGTGTTTGTTGTGGTAGAAAGTTGAATTAAAGAAACTAATAGTAACTGAAATGATTATCGTGTGATGATTCCAATCATGGCAGTTTTTTAAGTCTCAAGAAAAGCAGCGAATAGAAAATAATTGATAAGAAAATGTATATATTGCTCATCCTAATTATTTCTAGAGATTTTAAATCAATAGTCCAAAACAATTGGGTGACAGATTTCATAGGTTCTCCTTTCTTTGTGATGCAAGCAAAGTTGAGAAGGGTCAAGAAAGCTTTATTGAAATGGATCAAAGCTGAGTTTGATAATATTTTTGTAAAGAAAGCAACTTTGTAAGATGTGGTAATTGTTAAAGAAGCACAGTTTGAGCTTGATTCCTCTCCAGAGAATAGAGCTCAATTACAGAAGGTGGAGGCAGACCTGAAAAGGTTCGTGAAACTTGAAGAGGAATTTTGAAAGTAGAAATCAGGAATGAACTGATTTATTCATGGAGACAAAAACACTAAATTTTTTCATTCATATGTCTAGGATAGAAGGAGAAAGTTGCATTTGCATTAACTCCAAGATGAAGATGGCAATGTTTTGAAAACTCAAGCAGAAATTGGGAATGCAGCAATGAGCTTCTTCAGAAATCATTTTATTAAGAATGCAAGCATTAACAATTGATCGATGTTATAACACATTCCTAGGCTGATTTCAGACTCGGAGATTGAACAGATTGAGGCGGAAGAGGTTTAACAGGCTATGTTTGGACTGAGTGGTGACAGTGCTCCAGGTCCTGATGGACTTCGTGGAGCTTTCTTTCAGAATTGCTGGGATATTGTGGCTGATGATATGGTAATGATAGTGAAGGCTTTCTTCTGTGGTCAGGAGCTACCCAGATACATTATCATACTAATTTGGTCCTTATCCCAAAGAAAGAGTTCCCTAAGACTTTTTTTTAGATCTAAAGCCTATTAGTTTGAGTGGATTCATAAATAAAGTGGTCTCTAGGGTTCTGCATGATAGATTGATATTGGTGCTGCCAAAGATCATATCTTTAAACCAGTGTAGATTTGTCAAAGGAAGGAGTACAGTGGAGAATGTTTTTCTAACTCAAGAAATTATCAGGGACATCAACAGAAGGAATAAGCTGGTCAATGTGATAGTTAAGCTAGACATGACCAAAATTTATGACAAAGTATCCTGGGTTTACTTGACTAAGGTGCTTAGAAATTTTGGATTTTCAGAAATTCTAAAAGATATGATTTGGAGGCTATTTTTCAATAACTGCTACTCAATACTAGTTAATGGACAGATACATGCGTTATTCTGGTCATCAAGGGGATTGAAGCAAGGAGATTATTTATTTCTGACTCTTTTTATCATTGCAGCTGAAGTCCTGTCTAGGGGTCTCAATAGTCTCCATAAAGACAAGGACTTCAAGGGGTATGGCATGCCAAAGTGGGGTTCAGACATTAATCACCTATTCTATGCTAATGACATAATTTTTTTCTATTCTGGAGAAAGGAATTCTATTATCAAGATTATGCAAGTTCTAAGGAAGTATGAAGAGATTTTAGGACAGTTGATTAATAATTCAAAGAGTTTCTTCTATCTTCATGAGAAGACACTGTTAATTTATACAATCGAACTGAGAAAGTTAACGGGCATTCGGCAAGGAAATTTTCCATTCACCTACCTTGGGTGCCCAGTATATTATGGGAGGAAAAGGGGAATATATTATGAGGACATCATCAGAAAACTCTCCAGAAGAATGTTGGCATGGCAGAATAGATTTTTTTCTCATAGGGGTAAGATTATATTGATCGAGCATGCCCTTCAATCTATGGCTATACACTTACTGTCAGCCATGACTCCTCCTAAGGGCGTTATAAAGGCAATGCATCTAGTGTTTGCAAAGTTCTTTTAGGGAAGTATTTCAATAGAAAAAATGAGACATTGGGTTGCCTGGGAAGATATGTGTTTGCCTATAAATGAAGGGGGATTGGGCTTTAGATCTCTATTTGATATTAATAGAGCTTTAATGCCTAAGCAATGGTGGAATTTTAGAATCATAATAGGATCTCTATGGGGTATCTATAAAGGGTAACAAGTACTGTAAAAATATACACTTATGCTTTGTTAATAGCAGGGGTGCCTCTCAGGTCTCGATAAGTATGACTCAAATTAGAGAAGAGGTAGAACCTTGTTGACACCTAATTTTTACCCTTCACAGTGTTAATTTAATCATCGCTTCAATTCCACCCCTCTCCTGTTAGTCAAGTGACTTTTCGCCTCTCTTCGCCAAATAGTTAGCGACTCAAGATGAGCAGGCGTGGTTTGAGAGGTTCCTCATACTTCCGCTCAGTTGCTTATGATCCATGGCCTTTCGCCTCTGAAAGCGTCCTTGGAAGGGAGAATATCTGAAAAAGTATTAGCGGGGAGCCCATCCCTCTCGTTCTTACAGAAAACATAAGTTTATTTTTGTTTTTAATATTTTTTAAACAATTATTTTAAAAAAATTAATTAAATTAAACGGGCGTGTGAGGGCCACGCGCCCCTAATACCCACTTCACCCGTTTCTTCTTCTTCATTTTCCCCTTCTCCATTTGAACGAAAACCCTATCCCCAACGGAAAATTCGACCACCCCCCAACATTCTTGTCCCCTTATCCCTCACGCGTGCCCCTTTTTTTCAAAATTGATCCATTGTCCTAAATCCTGCATCTTTATAATCTCTCTTCTTCTTCGTTTTAAAGGGGGCGACCATCATAGTCTAGGGAATCCTGAAAAATCTGGCAGTTCTCAACCTGAAAAACCCTAGAAAACTTAATGAATTTGTCATTGTCATTGTTAACTTTCAAATCCTGACAGGGTTCAAAGACCCTCGAATCGATTTCCTCAAAAATCATCCGATTTCGAAAGACCTTGAAGATTCTTGGTCGAAGAAAGGGTCGACGGGAGAGAAGGGGGACAAACGGAGAAACCCTAAGTTGTCGATAGCAAGAAAGCTTGGGGGCAGCCGCGAATTAATCTAGAAAAAACCATAACAAACTTTAATCTTTATCCATTTTTGGTGAAATTTTTCTTAAAGCTTTAATTAAAGTCCTGCTTGTCGATCTAGAAACCAGGACGTGTAATTTCGGAGTCAAGAAGTTTTGAGCAAGGTTTGGTGGTGTCGAAGCTTCGTTAAGCTCGTCGTTATCCTCAGTTCGCTGCTCCGATAAAGGTAATTCCATTTTTCCAGTTCCTATAATTTCGGCATTAACTAATACGAATTAAAAGGGGTTATGTTAGATTTCAGAACTTTGCATTTTGTCTTGTTGTCTAATATCAAAATTTCAGTATGTATCATTGTGTTCTGAAGCCTAGAATGGTCCTGTTCGACTAATTTCAATATGTGAACTGATGCCATTTCGTTTTGAGTCACTGATTGTCTCCCCTTCTACTATTATCTTCTATTTTAACAAGTCAAGTGAGATTATTCCTGTTTTATACTAATCGAGTTGTTGCCTCCCTATTCAATGACTGAATCGTTTTGTGTTTTTATTCACAGTATATGTTTCTTTTAATTTTATTTCACCTCTGGAAATTAGTTTGCTGCTAAGCTGAGGAGGTTATGATGCTCTAAATAGACGCGAGTTGTGTTCATCATAGAACCTTGCATTTTTCCAGTGTATTTAAGAGATGAAAAGTGTTTGGTTTGTCTAGATAATAGCTGATTCATTTTTGTTTTCATCATACATGAGGAAGATTGTTACTGCTACTTGAATATCTTTCCATTCTTCTTTCTAAAATAGTGTGCGACTTCAAGAGTTACATCCTGAAAGGAAAGGAAACTTGATGCCAGTGCTTCTAGATCCTTCAGTTTAGTTTGCTAGCAGACTGGTTTGTGCAAGTAAAAGACCTTCTTTTGTGTTGTTAAGATCCCCTGTCTGGTCCCAAACACATGAATACAATCAATGGGCTTGCATACATGACAATAATGTTACGTTTTCAAATATTAGTTGGTTTCATATAAGTATTCTATGCTTGAGAATTACCAAATTAGCTGACTTAGTTACATTGCTTTCTTCCTGGACCTTTTGCTTCACATCAAAATTGAATTGAGATATCAAGTTTTCTAGTTGAATGAGTTCTATTATGTTGCGTCAGAAATCACCATACACAGGATAAATATGGTTTTGATCTGTTTTACCTTTCTCCTCATGAAGTAGTTGTTGTCGGAGTGATCATCATGTTGGCTTAAGTTATGACAAATTTATTTTCCTGTTTCGTTTATTTGTTATTTTAGATTTTTTTCTCATGTTGTTAATCTTGACTTCTCTTTATTGGTCTTAAGATCAAAATTTTTGAAGGCCTTTGACAGTTTGTTGAAGCAAGGAAGAAAACCATTGTTATCAATATCTTGAACCGTCATTCGTTTTAGTTTTCTAACCATGGTTGCTTGCATAAATTGATTAGTCTAGTTGTAGCTGCTATGTGATGTCTTTGAATTCTACAGTTAATTAAAATGACTACCCGACCCTTTAGCTGCTATCTGAACCTGCCTTGCTGCTGAAATTTTGCTGTAATTCCACAACTTCGGTATTTTATAAAGTTTATGCTTCGTGTTAAGCTTCACCTTCAGCTGTTAAATTATGTTTTTATCTTCGTGTCTGTCAAAACCTTAGTACTCTAAAATACAATGTGAGCAGTTCTATTTCTCTTATTACTCACCTCTGTTTGGTATTGAATAGAGGGATCGAGGTAGTCTCGGCTGTAAGACTTCTTCTTGGCTGCAGGCCAGTCTGAAATTGTGTGTTAATCTAAATCTTCTCATGCTTAATTAGATTCGAGTTAAGTGTCATCAATTGTATTGAAAAATCATGTCCAGTTGTTATGATATGTTTTGCTGTAATTTTCGTGAGTTTGTTGGAATAAGAAGAATCATTGCAGGCCACAGATATGTTTGTGTGTATTAAAATGATATGATTGTTATAATTTATGTTTGCTGCAAGTTACAGATATGTTTGCTGCCATTTTTGTGTATGTCAATAATATGTTTTGCTGTAACTATTTTCTCTTGTTCATTACAGTGATTGGCCTTTCAGAATTAACTTATGTTTATCTCTCTTCATTGCTCTAAATTGACACTTGATGATATCTTGGTTTGAGGGTTGTTCCCAAGTTATAGATTTTTCACATATGCTTTAGTTATTCTCCAGGTTATGTATTTTTCTGTGCTTGTGTCTTCGCTAACCTAGCCCAGGTGTACCTTTGAATCTTTCACTAATCCTTAATTTTATTTCTTTGCATGAACAACGCTCCGAATCATTTTGGACTCTCCCATTCTACATTTCTTGGGCCATGGAGGCCCAAATTTACTCTTTTCGAGTCAACCCCATTCCTAGGAGCAAGAAGTTGTTATATAGATCTCGGGAAGCAAGAATCGCACTATATACACCAATATACATTAGTATATATAACAAAGATTTTGAATGGGATAAAGGCCAGAATCACTTCAACTCTTTCTTTTAGTTTGCTTTTGTTTATATATTTGTATTTGTTTGGATCTGACATTTTATTGGTTTCAATCTAATTAAATTTCCCAACATGTCAAAATAATTTATGTTATTTTTATTTTATTTTGAAGAGGTCGTTGCATTAAAAATAAAAAATAAAAAAAGAAAAAAGAAAAAAGAAAAAAAAATGTAATTTTATATTTTAGTTCAATTTTCAAACATAGTCAGTTTCTTTCAAGCTTAGTCAATTGCTTCTAATTTAGTCAAGTTCGATCAAATTCCTTTCAAAACCAGTTAATTTGTAAACTAGTTAGCCTTTTCAAGTCAAATCAAATTTTTAAAAGTTAGTCAAATTTTCTAATCGCCGGATAACCGCATTTAGCGGCCATTTTGAGTGCGTAAAACCTTCTCGAAGTGAAAATGTGAACCTGAACCTTTTTCTCTAGATTTTAAAAAGATTTTTCTGCTAGGTCTTTTTAAATGTTTTACTGGTTTCCTAATTATCCTTAAAATTAGATGGCGACTTTGTTTTCCTTTTGAATTTCAAAAATTGATTTTTTTTGAGTTTAAATCAATTTTTAGTTTTCTAATTTTCTTCATTAAAAAAAAGCCATTTTTCGATATAACAAACCTTACATCTGGTGGCATATCAAAAGTGATAACTCTAGCTTTTGGTTTAACAACTGGACTAAGTGTGAGCCTCTATCTGTACTACTTGAAAGGTGAGAATGCTCAAGAGGATGAGACAGAGGTGAATCGGTTCTTCTTGAATACAAATTAGAATTAGGCTATGCTGAAGGAAGTTATTACATTAGATATGGATGCATATATCATTACTGATATTAAGCCATAACTGACAGAAGAGATTGATAGATCTTACTAGATGGCAGCTATAGATGGAAAATTTTTAGTCAAATCAGCTTTTGATTTGCCCAGGAAGAAGAATATGAGGGCACAATAGACAAATAAGGTTTAGCTAAAAGGAATCCCACACAAGATATCCTTTTTCTTGTAGAGGATATTTAAGAAGAGAATCCCAATTAATGATGTCCTAAAAACAATGGGCATCCCAACGGTCTCTAGATGTGGTTGCTGCAATAAAAATGTAGAGAAAACTCATGGTACTTTTATCAATATGACAACCCCCACAGCCCAAAAACTGTGGAGGCATTTTGTTACATGTGCAGATTAGCTGGATGAAATCTCTTCACCACTTTAAATGAATGGTGGGATCATGTTACAGGAGTGAGAGATAAAGGGATACTGAATGCAATCCCTATAATCATATTGTGGGGGCTTTGGAAGAGAAGGAATGGAATAAAATATGGGAGGAAATGTCTGATTGAAAGGTTCTTACTAACTATAAAAGGAGCCTACAATTATTAATAAGACTTTTCTTCTCATCTTGGTCTAGACTTTCAAATAATTAGCCAAACATTTTTGATATTCTCTAAAGCTACCGGCCTCATTTGCAGATTAGACTTGTAGGTTGAAAGCCTCCACAAGCTGGATTGGTTAAATGCAGCTCGGATGGTGCAAGCAAAGAAAACTCATGAAAGAGTTATTATGGGTTCTATCTTAGAGACTTCCATGGTGATATTATATATGCAGAATTCAACTATATTGGTATGACTACTAATATGACTACAGAAGCAATGATTGTCAAAAAGGGCCTAAAATATTGTGCATCTCATGGTTTCGAGTCAGTAGAAATCGAAATCGATTCATTAAGCCTCAGGAACTTCTTAATTAAATTATGGAGGATTTCTTGGGAAATAATGGATTTGATGGAAGAAATCTACAACTTCATGGAAAAGTGCAACATACAAATAACACACACATTTAGGGAAGGGAACAACCTAGCAGATTTCATAGTTCATGCAGCAATATAAGCAAATAACATATAATCTTTCATAGATTTCTAGAGTTTTTCCAGTCTGGCCTAGAAGATACTAAATACAGATAAATAAGGAATTCCATCCCTGAGAATTAGATCTAGGAGTAACTACAAAAAAATCAGATGCATGCAGAGGATATTCACATGGGGTTTAGTTTACAGAGACATTATACACATAGTACAACCCAGAAATCAACAATATACAAAAAGCTACTCCAACAAATTCATCTCTCAAAAAAGGACTTAGCCAGCAAAAGAGAAGAGTCATGACCAGATGAGATCTTCAAGAACTGCCAGAGTCAAGCCACCACAAGCACCTCTTGAGCACCTTCTGTCTCCATGGGATGATTTACGAGGAAAAAGAAATTACAAGGGTAGATGAGCAAGATTATGAAGATAAAATAAAAGGAAAGTATAAATCGATGTACGTGTTAAGTGGAAAGACTGCTGGTCTGATCTTTCACTCTTCCTACAGCACAAAACTCCTCAACGATTTCAACACCTACATAATCAAGAATAAGCATGACAAGAAGGAGGAAAAGGTGGTTGCATGAAAAAGAAAAAAGGGTAAATACCATTTGACAACATAGAGAAGAAAGAAGGGTAAATATCATTTGCAGGAAGATCGTGTAAGAAGTTTGACACTCACATATGGAGAAATGGATGGTCAACATAGGGCTTCCATAGGAGCATTGTGGCAAATATTTAGTAGATTAGTTCCACGTTTAGGAAAGCTACCCTAGGGTTACTCTTTTATTTTTTGATTTTTTCACTTAAGTCGGTTAATTCGACTGGGTTGGACCAATGGTGTATGGGCTTAACGCCAAACTCATATTTTTTGAATAAATAAATCTGGACCGCTGGCCCAAAATAATTTAAAAAATTTATTTCAATGTCAATTTATTCATTATACTACATATTTTACCACAATTTATTCATTATATAGTTATACTACATGCACAGAAAACATATTTTATTTGCCATTACGACAAAAGATCGAGGGGTGAATTTGGTGGTTATCACTTTAAAATAGGAATAATTTTAGAAATCTTACCTCATATTTAGCTTCATAATACTAATCCTTGTAGTTTATAATATTTTCTTTTGTTAATCTATTATTTTAATCCTTTTTTAATTATATTTACTCAATTATCATTATTAATCTAAGCTCTTGCTAAATTTTGATTGACAAAAATATCCCTCAACCTTGAATTAGTTATTAAGCAATAAGAACATGTAACGATCTTTCTCCGTCGTTATGAATGGGTCAATGAGAAAAATTTGGGGTAGAAAACTCCTGAGTAGTAAACTTAAAAATTTTGAGCCTAAGCCAGACTTGTATAAGTAGAACTCCCAAAAGTGATTTTGGTGCAAAGGGTTGAGTTTAGAACATTATGCTTTGAGGATGCATTATGAAAAAAGTTTTGGGTTGCAAATTTTGAGTTTCTATCTCTTTCTAACCTGCTACGATGGGATTAATCTAACTACGATGAGGCTGCCATGGTAGGATAAATGGTCGCCATGATGGGACGATCGTGAGTTTAAGTTAGAAAAATTCACAAATTATTTTTCTTCTCCCACTTTGTCCATGAGAAAACAGAGACCTAAAACAGTTTTTCTTCGATCTTCCACCTATTTTTTTAATAACAATAAATTAATCGTTCCTCTAGCATGTAATTTCATTCCTAAAACTTAGAATTTATGGGAATCCTCTTAGGGGAAGATTTTGACCTAAAATTAATAGTGGAAAAAGACTTAGATGGGAGATATGATCATGAATGTCACGTCCAAAAAGGAGGAGAGGCACGACTAACACTTAATACCATCATCAATCGGGCAAGCCACTGAACATGCTAGCTTACTAGACTAGGGGCCAATAGGTCAGGCAACATAATATCTAAAATATTAAACCTAGACCATTTAGGCCATGACCTTTAACGTTATGAAGTTTTGATGATTTAACAAATCATGGGAATAGATGATGACCTGATCCCATATGTGTTACGAACCTAAAAGTGACACCCGACGAACAGTACACTGTGCACCTGACAGTTTGTTATTTATTGGTGCGCGTTTGCCTGCTCTACGAAATTTTTTTAGTCAATGAACTTGCTCCAAATATTGTTGATGTTGGGTATGTATACCAACCTTTCTTGAAGAGAAAGCTTGAGGGTTCCTATACATATTGAATAAGTGTTTTTGGTGAGGGTCTTAAGTAGCACACTTAGCAAAATCAAAGTTGTTCTGAAACGCCCCAAAACTGCCCTAAAAATATGCTTTGAAAATACCCATAATCATATTTTTCATATATCTCAAAATTCGTGCGTGATATCAAAAATCCAACTTCATATTTGAGATTAGGGAAAAAAATTGAATGGGGAATGGGTATAACCCCGATTTTGGAGGACTCATAGCGAAAAATAATTTTCATAAAAATTTGAACTCCAGTATCCATACGCACCCTGGTCGCGATGCGTCAGGGGTGCGAATCAGTGTTGGAATACCCTCCGTGATGGATCCGTGCCTTGCCAGTGATGCGTACAAGTACAAGTTTTTCCTTTATTTTTTATTTCCGCCCAAGGGTCTTGAGGTCATAGCCCCATGCACACTTATGTGTGAAAACACCTATACTTAGTCATTTTCAGACTTTATATCATTCAAGTCACTCTCGAAACCCTCTCCAAGACTTAACCAAATATTTCATCCAAATTCAAGTATCTCAAGCATAATTTCGGATCTCAAGAACTCCATTCAATACATCAAGAAAATCCAAATTTAAAGTATGTGGGTTTAATCTATTGGATCCTTCCACTCATGGAGCCTAATATCCCTTTTTATGAAAATTATATGTTTCCAAGTTGTATCTTCTATGGGTATCTTTTATTATGAATTTTGATTATAAATTATGTTGGGGTCTTACAAAATGTTGATTGAATATGCATGTTTATCTATTTCAAGCTAATACTATAAATTAGTTTTATCTCTTGAATGCATGATTTTGAACTAGCATTACATACCCACCAAGTGTTTGATAAAATATCTTGACAAGGATTCTCAAGTGATTGATGGTCTATTATATGATTTATAAGTCAAGTGACTTTATGATGATTAGGAGATTGTATATATGCATTGAATTCATAAAAAGTATCTAAGGTGTTGCAAGTTGACCACAGCTTGTTAGGGGACATGTCCATACTACCATGTTGAGGGGTAGATACCTCGATCACCTTGTTGGAGGGTGACATGCTCATACTACCATGATGAAGGGTAGATACCTCGACCACCTTGTTGGGGGGTGACATGCCCATACTACTATGTAGAGAGGTAGATACGTCTATAACTTTGTTGGGGGTGATATGTCTATATTACCATGTTAAGGTGTAGATACCTTGACCACCTCATCGAGGGGGTAACATGCCACAGATTTCAAGTAATAGTTTTCTTGGTCTATGATATTGTCTCTTCCCACACATGTATTATGTTCTCTATAAGTTACATGATTTACAAGCATGTTTTACTTTAAGTAATGATCATGCATGCCATATTGATATTATACTTATCCATTGCTTATAATTATGCATTTTGACTATAATGACTTATGTCTTATTGCATTGCATCCTACACACTTAGTACATTCAAACGTATCAATGCATACTATATATCAATATAATATTGCCATTTAGGAACCGGAGCACCTCCTGATCATCCTCCACGTGGCTAGTTCGGTGCGTTGGAAGATAAGCTTTGATAAGTTCTCAAGTCCGGAGACACTAGCTGTGTTATTTTTATAATTTGATGTCTCTTTATGTTAAACACTTGATACTATGAGGGAGCCTGGAAAGTGTCTTGGTACCACCTCCAATCTATGTTAGAAGTGTTATTGGAACAATTTGATATACTTATGCTTTGAGCTTTGACTCTTTTATGCTTTATAAATATGAAGACTTCCCTTAGTCCCACTTACTTTATTTATAATTCTTGTTGTTGCTATTTTGCTTTCGCGACTAAGGATGCGTGAATGATATGCTAAGAGGCTTGTTGAGGCCCCTTTGGGTTCCCATTAGTTGTGTCCCGTCTAGGCCCTAGGCTTAGGTCGTGATAAACTTGATATCAGAGCACTAGGTTGTTAAAGGTCTTTGAAATCCAACACACCGAGTCGATTAGAGTCTTGTTCATGGTTGTGACGTGCACCATAACTATGAGCAAGAGGCTATAAGGCATTTTAGAAAATGTTCTCCTTCTTCATGATCTATGTCGTGCTATAGAAGTTAAGGTAAGACTTTTCATCTTATGAATGTTCTATGATATTCTAGATCATGCCTATTCCAAGAGGAAGAATAAGGGGAGCCCGTTCACCCTAGGAGCAACCGACCTCTCCTGCTTCTTAAGCTCCTGAAGATGGAGGAGTGGCCTGTGATGAGTTTTAAGATGCTATTACCATGTTGGCTCATGATATGACCAACCAAATCAACCAAGGAGCCCAAGCTCCTCATGCTCTTACTCCGGCCTCAAGAGTGAGAGATTTTACTAGGATAAATTCACCGGAGTTCCATGAGTCCAAGGTGGATGAGGATCCTCAAGAATCATTAGTGAGGAGTATAAGGTGTTGTCAGTTATGGGGGTTAACTCAAAGGATAAAGTGGAGTTGGTGGCATATCAACTCAAAGGGGTGGCTCAAATTTGATTTACTCAATGGAAGATAGAGAAAGGAAATGATAATGCTATCCTTTCGAAAGAGATTAAAGTGGTATTTATCAATCGATTCTTTCCCATCGAGCTAAAGAAGGCTAATATGATGGAATTTATAAAAATTAAGCAAGGTTCCATGAGTGAGGGAGTATGCCATCAAGTTCAACCAACTCTCTAAGTATGCCCCACAATTGGTTGCCGACCTGAGATCAAGGGTGAACAAATTTATGTTGGGTGTGTCTGACTTGGTTAATGAGGAGTGTCATGTTGCTATGCTAATAGGTGATATGGATTTGTCTTGCTTCATGACATATGCCAAACAATTAGAGGGGAAAAAGCTTAGAAAGAGAAGAAGTGATGAGTCCAAAAGGGCTCGTTTTGAAGGTGGATTTTAAAATTCCAAGGGTGGCCGGCTTACTCAAGGCCATAAGTTCCAAGGACAAGGGTCTTCCAATGCTCCTAATATAAGGTTTGCTAATGACAACCCAAGGTTCCAAGGTGGTGGTGGTGTGGTGCCTAACCCTACGTGCCAAAGATATGGTAAGAGCCGTAATGACCCATGTTTGAAGAACTCTAATGCTTGCTAGGGTTGTGGAGAAGTAGGTTATAAGGTGATTGATTGTCCTTATGCTCACAACAAAGGTAGAGATGGTCGTCCACAAGGCCAAGGTGCTAATGCGGGTCAAAAGATGAGAGGATGCCAACAAGGGGGTGCTCTAAGGTAGATTCTATGCCCTTCAAGGGAGACAAAGGGTAGATGAGGTGACCGATATTGTCACCAGTATATTAAAGGTTTTTGATTTTAATATGTATGCATTGATAGATCCAGGTACCACTCTTTCTTTTATTACTCTTTTTATTTCCAAAAAGCTTCATGTTAGTCATGAATTGTTGTGTGAGCCTTATGAAATGTCTACTCCCATTGGTGAGTCTATTGTTGCTAAAAGAGTCTATAGAAATTATCCTGTGTTCATTTTGTATAAAATCTTGCCTTGTGATTTTATTGAATTAGATATGGTAGATTTTGATACCATTCTTGGGATGGATTGGTTGCATGTATATTATGCTTCTATTAATTGTAGAACCCGTGGAGTGAAATTCAAATTCCCTAATGAGTCCATCTTTGAGTAGGAAAGTCGTGATACATTGGTCAAGGGTAGATTCATTTCTTGTCTTAAAACCCAAAAGTTAATTCCTAAGGATGTTTATATCATCTGGTTAGGGTTAGGGATGATGAGTCCAAAGTCCTTCCTATTGAGTTGGTTTCGGTGGTTAATATGTTTCTTGATGTCTTTTCTGATGAGCTTCCCGGTGTTCCTTCAAAAAGGAAAATAGATTTTAGTATATACCTTCTTTCCATTACTTAACCCATTTATATTCCCACTTACCGTATGGCCCCGGTGGAGTTGAAGGAGCAATTGTGGTACTTGCTACAGAAGGGTTTTATAAGGCCTAGTAAGTTACCTTGGGGTGCACTGGTGTTGTTTGTGAAGAAAAATGATGGTTCTCTTAGAATGTGCACTGATTACCGGCAACTTAATAGAGTCACCATAAAGAACAAGTACCCTCTACCAAGGATTGCTGACCTTTTTGATCAACTTCAAGAGGCTAGTCACTTCTCTAAGATTGATCTTTGGTTTGAGTATCACCAAGTGAAAGTGAGGGAGTATGACATTTCTAGGATAGCTTTCCAGACTAGGTATGGGCACTTTGAGTTTGTGGTTATGTTTTTTGGGTTGACTAATGCACCGACTATATTTATGGATCTTATGAATAGGGTCTTTAAATCCTACCTTGACTCGTTTGTGGTAGTTTTTATTGATGATATCTTGATTTATTCCCAAAGTGAGGAGGAGCGTGTAGGTCACTTAAGGGTGCTATTGCAAATCTTGAAAGAGGAACGGTTATATACTAAATATGAAAAATGTGAGTTTTGGTTGAAAGAGGTTTATTTTCTAGGACATGTGGTATGGGGTGATGGAATTAAGGTGTATCCTAAGAAACAGAGATAATTAGTAATTGGCCTAGACCTTTGACTCCATTGGATATTAGAAGTTTTTTGGGTTTGACGAATTATTACCGGAAGTTTGTAAATAGTTTCTCTTTTATTACTTCTCTTATGACTAAGTTGACACAAAAGAAAGCAAAATTTGTTTGGACCGATGAGTGTGAAAAAAGTTTTCAAATATTGAAAGATAAGCTTGTTTCTGCTTCTATTTTGTCTCTACCAGAAGGGTTGGAAGGATTTGTTGTATATTGTGATGCCTCAAGAATTGGTCTGGGGTGTGTTTTGATGCAAAGTGATAAGGTGATAGCATATGCCTCTAGACAACTTAAGGTGCATGATAAGAATTATCCCACCTATGATTTTGAATTGGCGGCCATGGTATTATTTTTTGAAAATTTGGTGTCACTACTTGTATGGGGTTCATGTTGATGTGTTCACCAACCACATGAGTCTGTTATATGTGTTCACCTAAAAAGATCTTAACTTGAGACAAAAAAGGTGGTTAGAGCTCCTTAAACATTATGATATGAGTGTGCATTATCACCCCCAACAAAGCTAATATTGTGGTCGATGCTTTAAGTAGGGTGTCTATGGGTAGTCTAGCTCATGTTGATGATAGTGGCAAAAAAGTTGCTAGAGAGGTTCATCGGTTGGCTAGATTGGGGGTTAGGTTAGATGAGGTTGACAATGATGGTGTAGTGGTTGTTAATGGTTCTAAATCTTCCTTGATTGAGTAGAAGAAAGGCAAAATAAGATCTTGACCCCACATTGCTAGAGTTAAAGGCCTTGGTGAGAGATGCTAAAGTGGAGGTTTTCTCCCAAGGGGGAGATGGTGCCCTTAGGTACCAAGGTAGATTATGTGTGCCAAATGGATGAATTGAAAGAATTTATCTTCAAAGAGGCTCATAATTTATCCCATTCCATTCACCCCAGTTCTACAAAGATGTATAGAGACTTGAGGGAAGTCTAATGGTGGGGTAGTATGAAGAGAGACAATGCCAAGTTCATATCTCGATATCACGATTTCCAATAAGTGAAAGCCGAACATTAAAGGTCGGGTGACATAGCTCAAGATATAGAGGTTCCTACTTGAAAGTCGGAGAAAATCAACATGAATTTTGTGGTTGGCTTGCCTAAGACTAGGAAACATTTTGACTCTATTTGGGTTGTTGTGGATAGAATGACAAATTCATCTCACTTCTTACTGGTCAAAACTACTTATGATGTCGAAGATTATGCCAAGTTGTATATATATGAGTTGGTTAGATTGCATAGGGTGCCCTTGTTTATCAATTCGGTTCATAGTGCTAAATTCACTTCTCACCTTTGGAGGTCCTTCCAAAGAGGTCTTGGTACCAGGGTTAAGCTTAACACGACCTTTTACCCTCAAACAGATGTTCAAGCTGAGAGGATTATCCAAACCCTTGAGGATATGCTTAGAGCTTGTGTATTGGAGCTTAAGGGTAGTTGTGATGAACATATTCCACTCATTAAATTTGCTTACAATAATAGCTACCACTCAAGCATTAGTATGGCTCCTTTAGAAGCTCTTTATGGTAGGTGTTGTAGACCCCCAATTGGGTGGTTTGAAGTGAGGAAAATGGCTTTGCTAGGTCTAGATTTGGTCATGGAATCCTAATATAAGGTGAGTTTGATTAGGGAGAGATTAAAAACATCCCAAAGTAGACAAAAGTCCTACTCCTATGTGAGGAGAAGAGATCTTGAGTTTAAAGTTGGTGACTGAGTCTACTCGAAAGTGTCACCCATGAAGGGTGTTGTTCAATTTGGCAAGAAAGGAAAGTTAAGCCCAACATTTGTGGGTCCTTATAGAATTTTAAGAAGGATGGGTAAGGTTGATTATGAGGTGGAGATGCCTATAGAGATGAATATGGTTCTTCCGATTTTTCATGTATCCATGTTGAGGAAGTGTGTAGGTGACCCAAGTGATATAGTGCCATTGGATGTTATGGGTGTTATAGAAGATAATTTGGATTATGAGGAGGTCCCGATGGAGATTTTGGATAGACAAGTGAAGAGGTTGAGAAGCAAAGATTTAGCTTCCGTCAAGGTCCTTTGGAGGTACCAACAAATTGAAAGTGCCACATGGGATACCGAGGCGGACATGAGAAAGTGATATCTATATCTCTTCAACTATACTTAATTTGAAGGTACTAATTTAAGTCTCCTATATGAATTCAATTCTTAAGTTTCAGCCCTTATGTCATTTTGCATGCATTTATGTTTATGTTGACAAATTCATGGTGATTTTTGACACTCATATTGAGATTTTTGGAAATGATGTTTAAATGCATTTGTTGCATTCATGTTGGGCTAAAATATTCATGGTTACTTCTCTTATGTACATTTCTTTGACATTCAGGGACGAATGTTCCTAAGGGGGAGATATTAAAATGCCCTAAAAAGGTCCTAAAAATGTGCTTCGAAAATACCCATAATCATAATTTCATTATATCTCAAAATTTATGCATGATATCAAAAATTTGACTTCATATTCGTGATCAGTGGGCAAAATTGAGTAGGAATGGGTATAACCCCGATTTTAGAGAACCCGTAGTGAAAAATAATTTTCACAAAAAATTGAATTCCAGTAGCCATCTGCGCCCTGGCCGCAATGTGCTAAGGGCGCGGATCAGTGTTGGAATGCCCTTCACGATGGGTCCATGTTGGCCAGTGACACAGACTAGTATAAGTTTTTCCTTAATTTTTTATTTCAGCCCAAGGGCCTTGGGGTCATAGCCCTATGCCCATTTGTGCATCAAAACACCTGTACTTACCTATTTTCTAACTCTATTTCACTCAAGACACTGTCAAAATCCTCTCCAAGACTTAATCAAATATTTCATCTAAATTCAAGTATCTCAAGCATAATCTAGATCTCAATAACTCCATTCAAACTTCAAGTCTTCTCCAAGTCTATATCAAGAAAACTCAAGTTTAAGATATGTAGGTTTCATCCACTGGGTCCTTCTACCCATGGAGCTCAATCTCCCTTTTTATAAAAGTTACATGTTTTTAAGTTGTATCTTCTTAGGTATCTTTTATTGTGGATTTTAATTATAAATTATGTTGGAGTTTTACGAAATATTGATTAAATATGCATGTTTATCTATTTCAAGCTTATACCATGAATTGGTTTTGTCTATTGAGACCATGCATGTTTTGAGCTATGAAACTATGATATATTATGAGATTTGACGATGAATTTCATGGCATCTTACATGAGGGTTTTACTATATGTTCGTGGGTTGATTTACATTAAGCTTCTCATATTATATCACTCTTGAATTGCATGATTTTGAACTAATATTAAACACCCACCAAGTGTTTGATAAAATATCTTGACAAGGATTCTCAAGTGATTAATGGTCTATTATATGATTTATAAGTCAAGTGGGTTTATGATGATTAAGGGATTGTATATGTATATATGCATTGAATTCATGAAAAGTATCAACAGTGTTGCAAGTTGACCACACCTTGTTGGAGGATGACATGCCCATACTACCATGTTGAGAGGTAGATACTCCGACCACCTTGTTGGAGTGTGACATGCCAATTTCTCCATATTGAGGGGTAGATACCTTGACCATCTCACCAAGGGGGTGACATGCCACGAATTTCAAGTAATAGTTTGTTTGGTCTATGATATGGTCTCTTCCCACATATATTTTATGTTCTCTACAAGTTACATGATTTACAGGCATATTTTATTTCAAGCATTAATCATGCATGTCATATTGATATTATACTTATCCATTGTTTATGACTATGCATTTTGACTGTAATGGCTTATGTCATGTTGTATTACATCCTACATACTTAGTACATTCAAACTTACTAATACATACTATATGTCGATATGATGTTACCATGTAGGAATCGGAGCACCTCCCGATCATCCTCTATGTGGCTAGTTCGGTGCTTCGGAAGATAAGCTTTGGTCGATCCTCAAGTCCGGGAACACTAGCTATGCTACTCTTACTATTTGATATCTCTTTATTTTGAATACTTGATACTATGAGGGTGAGCCCGGAAAGTGTCTTGGCCTTTGCTCCAATCTATGTTAGAGGTGTTGTTGGAATAATTAATGTACTTATGCTTTGAGCTTTGACTCTTTTATGCTTTATAAATATCAAGACTTCCCTTAGTCATGCTTCTCTTATTTATGTCTCTTGTTATTGCTTATTTTGCTTTCTTGACCAAGGATGTGTGAATGATATGCTAAGAGGCTTGTTTGGGGTCCCTTCGGATTCCCATTTGTCGTTTCACGTCTAGGCCCTAGACTTGGGTTATGACATGTTCATACTTTATATACTTCATTGTGCTTAAATGGTGCTTGCATCTTGTGAATCTATTCCTATGCTATAAAGGGATATGATATTAAGCAAGTTTTGCTCTTAATTGCTAGAGTTAACTATGGTGAGTCTTGAAGTCTAAGTTAGCTAGAGTTAGTCGATTTAGTGGATAGTGGAGTAGGTACTTAGTTTGCTAGTACCTGTGGTAGAGTTATCACAGTGAGGCAAGAAGGCATTTAGAGTTAGATTCATTGATTGCTAGAGTTTGTGATTCAAAGCTTTGCTCCCTTAATTGAGTTGGGTTGAGATATTAGGAGTATAGGTCCAGATTTTCTTCTCTCTTGAGAGAGGGGTTTCCACGTAAAACAACTAGTGTTATTTTATTTTGCTGCTTTACTATTTTTAGTTGTTTTTCTTTGCTGCTGTTCTGACTAGGGACCTGGTCCTCATACACTCAGTGGACGCTTACATTCCATCAATTGGTATCTGAATTCAGACTCTCTAAAAGGTTAACACCAAGATGGGATCCTAAAGAAAAATGTCAGCTCCACTAAATCTAGAAGAGGATTAGTAATCTACTAGACCTTCTCATTTTAATGAGAAACTTTATAGTTAATGGAAGACTCTTATGCATTATTTTTTCCTTGGCTGAAAATAGTGAGTTATGGGATATTATGCTTGATAGTCATTATGTTCCTACCCTGGAGGTGAAAGATGGTGAAATCACTCAAGTAGTCCTTAAGACTAGACAATAATACAATGATGTAGATCGAAAGAAGATTGCAAAGAATTACAAGGCAAAAAAGTTGTTGGTCTGTGGTATTAGGGTTGAGGAGAGAATTACATGGTAAAGAAGTTATTGGTCTATTATATTAGGGCTGAAGGAGTACAGTCGGATCTCTGTTTGTGAGTCAGCCAAGGATATCTTGGATTGTTCGCATATAACTCATGAAGGTACTAAACAAGTGAAGGAGTCTAAAGTTGATATGCTAACTACTCAGTATGAAATATTTACCATGAAGGAATATGAGTTCATTCATGATATTTATACCAGGTTCTCATCCATTATTAATGAACTTATGTGTTTTCGTGAACCCATTCATACTAGTAATCAAGTAAAGAAGATCCTTAGAATTCTTTCTAAGTCTTGGGCCAACAAGGTTGATGCAATTATTGAGGCCAAGGATCAAAAGATATTGACAATAGATTCTTTGATTGGTAATCTCCAAACCCATGAGTTGAATAGAGCAAATGATGTTGTTAAGAAGGATAAATTATTAGCTCTAAAGGTGCTACAAAGTGAAAAATATAATGAAGATGAAGATCATATGAAATATCGCATAAGGAGAGATTTCAAAAAATTATGAGGAAATATGGTGGTTTTAAGAAGAAGGAAAATCCTAGCAAAGCTGCTATTGCTAATGACCTGTGTCACAAGTGTGAAAAATTAGGATTTTCATCAGAGTTGTCCAATGCACAAAATAGAGTACAAAGACTATGCTAAGCCTGGAGTCAATAAAGATAAGCTGAGAGACCTGGACCTTAATAAGGAAAGCAGAAATGTTGCAACAATGTTGTCAAGAAATCCCTTGATGATTGGGGAATTTTCTTAAGTTAGTCAGAAGAGTCTTAGCATACTGAGGATGCCTCTTTGATAGTTGTGAAGAAAGATGAGAAGATCTTCAATCAAATGTTTATGTTCATGGCAAAGTCTGATGATGTTGATGAATCTGATAATGAGGTAACTCTATTTGATTTTAAGCAAAATTTGCACATTTTTTCTATTAAGAAGTTGAGAAAATTAGTTGTTATTCTTATTGTTCAATTACTGAATAAACTACTAAAAATGATGTGTTGAACAATCATTTAGATCATTTTAAATGAAAAGGTTGCGTTAGTTTTTTGATTTTTTTAAAATAGAGAAACATGTGTTAGATCTGAAATTAGAGAATGTAGCTATTTGTGAAAAAATTGAATGAAGAGTAAAAGAGTTATCTGAGAGGGAAAGAAAAGGCTAGTAGCTTGCAACTTGAGGTTGAAGTCAATTTGAATGAAGCTGAAACAAAGCTAGCTATGACTCTAGAAAGAAATGTTCAGTTAGAGAGGGACCTAGTCCAAGTCAAATAAGAGTTGTCCAAATCACTCAAGTGAACTATTTCTTCTAAAATACGTGATACGCTGATTCATCAATGAGTCAATAGTAAGAAAGGTTTGGGGTTTGTGAAGAAAGGCCTGTCTCATACCTCGCACAACAAAAATTTGTTGTTTTGTACTCACTGTGAAAGAGATGATCATCTGAAGACTAATTATCGTGCACTGAAAAAGTCTGAAGAATGTGTGGTGGGATATTTTGAACAAAATAAAAAAGAGTGAGACCTGGGCCTAGGGTGAATCCTTAGAATATCTCTAAGATGAAGAAAGTAGTGCTAACCCCCCCCCCCTCTCCCAAACAAGAAAAGTGTTAATTATCCCCTTATTTGTTTATTGGGAAATCAGATTAAAATAGATTCCTCAGACTAATAAGTGATCTCTTGCAAGTAAGCGAAAGAAGCAACAACCAAAGCTGATAATAGATAGTGGCTGCTCAAAGCATATGACTGAAAATGTTGAAAGCTTCCTTTCACTTAAAACACTTTAAGGTAGAGGTGTTTCTTTTGGAAATGAAAAAAAGGATATATTCTTGGTATTGACAGAATTAGAATGTCTTTGGACCACTCAATAGAAAATATATATTATGTGAATGAACTTTAATTTAGTTTGGTGAGTGTATCTCAAATTGTGATAAGGGAAATAAAGTAAAATTTTGATCAGAAAATTGTGTTGTTACTAATCTGGATTCACATGAAATAGTTCTTGTGGCAAAGGGTGAAGGACAAGTTTGTGACTGATTTTGATTCTATACAAGGAAATGACTTTACATATCTTAGTGCTCAATGTGAGAATATAGAACTTTGGCACAAAAGACTTGGTCATATTAGTTCTTCATTGTTGAACAAACTTTACTTCAAGGGACCTGGTTTGTGGGCTACCAAAAGTGAAGTTTGTAGAAGACAAAGTTTGTGAGGCTTGTGTTAAAGAAAAATAGACCAAATCCTCATTTAAGCAAAAGAAGCAAATTAGCACTACCAGACTACTAGGTTGATTCATATGGATCTATGTGGGCCAATGGAGATTCAAAGCAGAGAAAAAAAATATATTATTTTGATGATCGTGGATAATTACTCAAGGTTTCTTGGACCATATTCTTGAGCTCTACGGACGAAACATACCAATTGAAGGGAATACAGAACAAAAACAATGAATTGTGTATCTTTAGATTCGCAGTGGATTGATGTTGTTGTTGCTATCACTAGAATTTGCTTAAAGACTTCTTTGATTTTACTATAAAATAAAAATTAATGTTCACGAACTAAATGTCCTTTTGTGTGTTGATTCGATCTAGAAAGTTAGGATAAATTCTTTTCTGATTTTCTTTTATCTTTCTGCTCTTCTTGCTTATCTTTTTGTACGTACTTTTTAATAGGAAAAGTTGAGCCATTATAACATTATTTTCTCTCCTTTTTTAAAAAGAACTTCAATAATAATTCTTTCCTTTTCTAATAGGATAAGACTAAATAGTTAACTGTTTCCTTTTCTAAAAGGATAAAGTTGCATAATTAATTTAACTATTCTATCTTTATTTTAAAATTAAATTTATTCTTTATTTATCGATCGAATAAAATTGAATCAATAAGTTCATATGGCGATTCACAATCCTAAAACCTACGTAACATTCAAATTTAAAACTTTAATTAACTGAGAAGTATCCTACTTATTCCACCATATCACTTAATAATCAAAGTGATAAACGTACAGCACACCCGTCATTGGCTAAAACTTGATCACTTTAATCTATCGACATACAGATAGCGACAAAACCCAGCCACCCTTCTCCCCGCAAACTCATCCTTAAGGTCATTTAGTTGGCAACATGTTATCTCAGAATTAGTTAATTTGAAATAAATTATCTCATTATATACATGAGATAATTTATTCCATCACTATAAGGTAAAAATTGTGGAATAAATAGTTTAAGGATTATCTTATACCTCTAATCAAATATGTGATAAAATAATTTTACATTTTATCTCAAAATTATTAAAACTTATACCTCACACCAAATAACCCCTTAATATTACAATATTCGAAAAGTCGTATTATATTATAGTCCAAGTAGACGAGAATTATTCTGGCAAGATTATAGTAAGCATTTTAAAGTGGCTACTTGAAGTTGGAACGATTCCAATTAGTTGACTCTTGCTGTCCTCATTAATACATGGAGTCTTTGACCTTTGGTTTTAGTGCTTATAATAATTTATTAATCCGCGATCAATATTGCCTAGTTCGCGAGAAGATTATTAAAACGATAGCGCCTTTTCCCTACAAAGAGAAGTCTTACATCCCACATTTGGTGTCACTTTATTCATCTATATGATATGCATTCTTTAAGAAAATTTTAATTTAATATATATTTATTTTTTATGTCTCATTGTGGTATATTTTTATTTTTAGTTCGTTCCAAAATAAATGTTATTTTACTATAACTAGAAATAATTTAACTTTATTGAAAAATGAATGTTATTTTAATTTAACTAGAAATAATTTAACTTTTAAATTTTTCTTTTACCTTGGATGAAATAATTTACAATTAAATAAATATCTAATAACTATTTTGGACCACAAGTTTCAAAAATCTTTTTTTTAAACAGCGTATCAAATCAAACAGTACCACATAAAATGAAATACAAAGAGTATTTATTTATGATATTTCAAATTCGAAATTCGACTATTATTAGTAATTTACATAGTAATTTGATGATTAGGATAGTATGAGATAAAAAAAAACTAACAAATTCTCTTACTTTACTAAATTAAATAAGTAAAATGAATATCTAGCAGAGTAACTTTAAATTATACTCCTATATAGAAGTAGACATAGCTATTAATTACAACATGGAGTTGCACAATCCTAGGCATACTTTAAGATTTGAGTTCTTTCAATTTTGAGTACTATCGAAGCGTCTTCTATTTGATCACCTCCGAGAACAAAAAAGAAAGAAACATATCATTAAAGAATGTTCTATTTATTTTTTATGACATTTTAATTTTAGATTTTCACTTGACATATTTAAGTCGACAAGATTAAAGGGTATTCTGATACATTTAATAAAATTTTAATTTATAATCACATAATTAAAAAGTCTTATTTATATTTTTAAACTATGTGCCAAGTCAAACCAGATTATTTTTTTTAAGTGAAGAGAGTAATAAAGTCATCATCATGGAAAAATTGAAAGTTTAGCTTTTACCTTATTGATCGACCGTTTGAATTGAAATGACCAACAAACGTAGGAAAGTGAAATGCATAATGCATCTCACTTGTCTCTCCATTAGATCCTCCTTCACTTAATATTGAAACCTTCTTTAGAGACCATATATGTAGCTTATCAATTAGCCTCTTATGGATAGTATTGATATTCATATTGATCGAAGGCACAGTTAATGTTTATTACTGTGAGTTTAGCACAAAATAAACCAGAGTTATTAAGGTTTTGTTTAGTCAAATTGTCTAACTTTTGCTTATTTTGAATAATGTTATTTACAACATATTTTAAAGTGATGAAAAACAAATAGCAACCACAAATAAAATGTGAAGAAATATAATTTTCTTAATATATTTATTTATCACTTGATCTCTTCATGAATATCCCCAAAGTTCATGTGATATTCGAGATGCCTATTTAAGAAAATGTAATACCCTTTATATAGACATAAGTTAGGATTTAGCAAAGAATAGCCTCCAAGAGATCTAATTGAAATCAAACACGTTTTGTAGTCTTATAAAATATCAATGGCTACAAATATGCTTTATCAAAAATAAAACAACATATACAGAGTAGAGTGTACACTCAATACTTTTTGAGAAAATGGTCATTTTGCGAGTAGAATTTGAATAGTAAGTAATTTTGTTTGTTTAAAGTTTCAAAAATGCTTCGAGTAAAAAAATACTTTTGAAAAAAATAGTCTTTGTTATCAAAAATCTTTCCTAAAAATTTCAAATACCTGCTCTAAGATAGGCAGTTTTGTTTAGAGTTTGACTTGCAGAAATTTGGCTAGATGTTTATTAGTTGCAAGTCCACGTAATGAATTAGATGTGAAAAATGATTAATGATTGTGCTTAACATTTTGTGGACTTACACAACTGATCTCATAATCTAGCTATCAATGGACAAGATTCTTGAGACGGCTTTTCATGATGATACCAAACGTGACCCTCAAAGTTATGATAATGAAAAAATGAAAAGTGAAGAAATAAGTGTTTAAAGGCAACTTAGTATCACAAGTTCCTTAAGGTAAAGTCACAAGTCTCTTAAGGTATTCATATCCCTGTCTTTGAAAGTTTTAGAGTTTGACAAAAGGATTTTCAAGAGTACACATGCACAAGGAGAAGGTCATTTCTAACAACTCGCTTTTACGGTTTGCAATAATAAGGTTCAACAATTAATATTTTGCTAAAAATTCAACACTTTCCCTTTATGGAGAACACAAAATATTGATAAGGTCTTTGCCTTTTCATTCAAATGTAATGTGGGGACAACAGGTCACGCACAGCTTATTTATTAGGGATAACCCTCAAATTGGATCCTTAACTTGACACCAATTTGTATGTTGGAACTTAAACTTTCATAGTGCACAAATAGGACCCTCAACTTGGCAATTCCTGAACAAGTAGGCACAGACCAGTCGCTGACG
>JAOTQJ010000102.1:13620072-13636482 GCA_025642045.1 Solanum sejunctum
TACATCACGATTTAGTCGTTAAAACAATTTTGCTCAAGGGAAGATTATTTTCTCAATAGTTATAGTAATATATATATTTTATATATAAGTTCTTTCATAATTATATTAATTGGTCAAAATACATTAATTGATTTAGTAAAGTTTCCTTTGTTATTTGATTGATCACCACCATGATTTATCATTATTAGTTTTCGCATGTTATGCTAATTATTTTGATCTCAACAAGATTAAATTTATACGTATCTTATATATATTGTCCAGGTTTTGACAAGCTATATGTCCCCTTCTCATTCTCTCTATTCTAGACCTCTATACAACCCCTTAGAGATAATCAGGATGTGGATGTTTATTTTAACAGAGTTCTAATATGATTTCTTAAAATTTTCAGCAAAAATTTTCTACCGAACATCATTTGAGAAAAAAAGTAGCTTTTGCAAAACTAAAAAGGTACATGTTGGGTAACTTTTCAAATTTTTAAACATTTAAAACTTTTCTCTAATAGCATTTGGTTGAAAGTTTGCGGAAAACTTGAAAAACGAAACTATCAATTTCTATAATTACCATCAACGTAGTGTTTTTTTTCTTTTGCATGATTAGTTTCTGATAGAATCACATGAGAGAATAATCTAATGATGCAAGTATTAGATGATTTTTTTTTCATTTCGATCTTTGATAAATAAAATTGTTTGATGTATGTATATGTATACTGGTGGACATAGTAGGTGCAACTAAATTTTATTATTAAGATGTGCACAAACTAATTCAAATATTACTTTATTAGTATTTTAAAATAAAATAATTTTTAGCTCTCAATAACAATATGTTAATTGACATGACGGTGGTGATCGTAGAGGTATGACAATTGTCAAAGTTGCTTCTCCTTATTTGGGATTTTTGACTCAGACCAACACTTTTCCATATATGGAAATTTTGACTAAAGTTTACTGTTTATATAATTCTTTCCCTTCATATGTATAGCGCGGTTATAGTGTGGAAACTCAAATTGCTTTTTTGTTATATAAAAGAATATTCAAACTCATAGTTGCTTTATATCAAAGAACAACCCAGAATTTTAGATTCAGGGAGTACTATTTAATCAAAATCTTGGAAACTCAAATTGAGAATAAGAATTTGGATGGATTCAGCTAGACAAAAGTCTGTCTTATTCAAGATTCAACAGCTGTTGTCTGCTACCTTGCAACAAAAACAACAACATTTAGCTAGCATACAGCCAAAGTATAGGAATAATGATTAGGACTGTGAAGAGTATTGTTGTGAACTCAATAAAACATACCAATTTGAAGGCTAATTAAATACTTTGCACACTAATAAAGCTTTATAAAGGATGGAACTACTAGATGTAAGGGGCATCAATCAAATCCGTTTATCGGAAAATTACATTGCATATATAAAATTAATTTATTCATAAACATGAAATTTTGAATCTCCTTAACACAATATAAATTGTAGCTTAATTAGCCGCTTAACCCATTGTTATGGGTTCTTGTTCATATGAGACATTTGTCTTACCTCTTTGAATCCCTTTATCAAAAATATTGAATCCACTCTTTATTATGAAAAATGTTTTACTTTAATTAGAATTACTTGAAAATTCAAGTAAAAGTCTATATTTATTATTGTCACCCACCAGCATAATTATGTGATAAATGTAACAATCTATTTATCGAAACTTTGATAAATATTTTTTGGAATCGAAGCTTAGATAAATATTTTTTCTCAACCAAAACTTGGATAAATAAATAAAAAAAACAAAGTCACTTTATAATATTTTTTTATGATCTCTTGTCAACTTTCTAATTTCATGCTTGACCATACAATATTGTGATGTCTTGTATACCAACTTTCGTTCTTATCTTCTCTTCCCTTCCCATACGTACGTTATCCTGACAAAACAAGAGAGTTTGCAGTTACATAAAGGAGCAAATAAATGAGAAAAATCCAGACATAGTGTAAAAGGAAAAGCATAGCTTCGAACAGAAATATTTGACAAAGTTATAATTAATGTTTGCATAGTTTGGCGTGTTACGTAGTTTCCTTTTTACCTAAGCAAAGATGATTGGCTCAAACTCTTCATGAAAATCGGTGCATTTTTTAGCCACTTGCCAACATGCATATTATATAATGTCCTCACACTGACAGGAAAAAGTTCACACAGAAGCAAATACAAAACTAATATAGCAACTCATCTGTTATTGGTTTTCCAAGTGGTGAACACAGATTTCTTGTTTCTTTCTTTGTATTTTTATCGTGTATTTTTCTGTACGTCTTCTTCCCATCTCTATTTAACTTTTTTTTTTTTTTATCTTTTCATCATTTTCTTTTTCCTTCTCCCCCTCCCCCCTTTTTTGGTATCAACTAGTTAAGCGGATGTGATATAATGAATATATATAAAAATAAATTATTATAGAAATTATATAATTAAATAAAATAAAACTTAAAAAAAACAACATAAAATTGTTAAGATAAAATGCGTACTTAAATTTATGTTCCTTTCTAATATGACATATAGTACTCTTTAAGATAGAAAGTTACTTTAAAACTATTCTAATTTTATTGATAATATTAACAATAAAAAATCAATAAAATTATGTACTTTGAAGAAAATGTATAATAGAATTACAAAATATTCAATGTATGGTTATAAATAATATTATCTATAGATTACACACTGAGTTATAAAAAAAAAAAAAGAGGGGGGTGGGGGGTGTTACATGCCATAATTGAGAATAGAATTTCTATCTTTTAAGTTTTTTTTAACATATTGTATAACCTACCTCCACAAATTTGTCAACACATTAATAATGCAAAGTAAATTTGATTAGAGCTACGTAATAGTCCTTGTTCAACTTCTCTTCTTTTTCACTACACTTTTGTTCATATCTTTTAAATATCAAAAAAAGTATAACAATCTTCACGCGAACTATATCATCCATCGAATTCAATCTCTTGATGTACGCATTAAGATATTGTTAGATTAGAATAATTTTGATGATTGACAAATTCTGAGATGGGACTTAATCCCTTCCCAGAGTTAAGCGTGATATGCATATCTCTTTGATAGTGATATTATTCTGCAAATAACTAATTCTAGGTGTGCTCGTGGCCAATAATATTGGGCCAAATGATGTATTTTTGGGAGTGGTCTCTGTGGTCCCCAACAGGTTGTTGCTAGTCTTTTGAAGGGTTTGATATATACTGAGAATGAACAAGATAGAGAACAGATCATCCACTCCAATACATATACAACCAAAAAGTTCATTTTCTTCGTCTGGAAATGCTTTGAAGAAAACATCAATGGAGTCCATGTTTAAAGTATTATTTTCATGTTTTCTTTAAATGTTGTTTCTCTGTTCTGAATGTGAACCAGATCCTACACTATAAAAGACTCTGGTGTTGTTTGTCTTAAAAATCTGATTTGTGGGTTTTGCTCGTGTTCTTAGTTTTGGGGTAGCTAGGACTTGGTGGATTTCACTTATTTGTAAAGGGAAAAGGGACTTGCAGATCAGTCCTCAAGATTGTAAGGTATTACAATCATTTTGCTCTTTCCAGATTAATGAAGCTTTGAGTTGAAATCCTGTGAATCAGATAGTGATTTTACCTCCCTTGAGCAAGGAGAATTTCCACTATAAGTTTGTTATGTTCTTATTTCCTATCTTTCTTCTGTTACTTGTGTTAAGGGACTTGGTCCCTAGTAGAGTAAAAGCAGGCACAGTTAACAAGTTGTATCAGAGAAAGTTTTCTCTAAAAGTTTAACACCTAGAGAAGATCTTGCAAAAAATGATTACTCCTACTGTTAATCTGGAAGAAGGACAATCAACTACAAGACCTCCTCATTTCAATGACCAATTCTATGGCTGGTGGAAGATTAGAATACATGATTTCATCATGGTCGAAGATAGTGAACTTTGGGACATAGTTCTTGATGGCCCTCATGTCCCAATGAATAAAGAAAAAGATGGTGATATCACTAGGCTTGTTCCCAAAACAAGAAGGGAGTGTAGTGAATCTGATTGAAAGAAGATTGAGAAAAACTATGGAGCTAAGAAAATACTTATCTGTGGGATAGGATTCGATGAGTACACCAGATCTCAGTTTGTGAAATTGCTAAGAAAATATAGGATTGTCTAAAAACTGCTCATGAAAGCACTGCTCAAGTGAAGGAATCAAAGGTTGTTATGTTGACAAATTAGTATGAGAACTTCAAAATGAAGGAAGGTGAGTCTATCCAGGAAATGCATGCGAGGTTCACCTTAATAACTAATGAGCTCAAGTGCTTGGGAGAACCTATCAGCACAAGCAAATAGGTTCACAAAGTTCTTAGGGTACTTCCTAAGTCTTTGGAAAGCAAATTTAATGCTATTACTAAAGCTAAAGACCTGAAAACTTTTACTATGGATGAACACATTAGAAATTACAAAACTATGAACTCAACAAGCAACATGACGTTCTTAAGAACGAGCTGAAGAACGATAAGTCCATGGATCTTAAAGTGAAAGCTGGTGAAGTGAGTGATGCGGATGCTGATATGGCTTAGTCGACTAAAAGATTAAAAAGATTTGTAAGAAAGAATGAATTTTAAAATGAAGGATCAAACAAGCTTGCTAACTTCTTTAATTTGTGTCACAAGTGTGGTAATCCTGGATATTATATGAGAGATTGTCCAATGCGAAATAGGAAAGTAAGGATCATGAGAATTCTGGTAGTCCCTCACATAATCAAAAGAAGAAACATTGCTGATGAAATTATGAAGCTTGCTCTTGGTGCTTAGAGAAATTCCTCCAACGAATCTGATGAATCTGAGTGTCTTGGTGATGCTTTAATGTTGGCTATAGATGATGAGGACAATTGATACAATTCAATGTTTACTTTTATGGCAAAATCCGATGAAAATGAAGAAGCTTCTGATAAGGTAACTCTTGCTGATCTTAAGAAAACTCTTGACACTTGTTCTCTAAAGAAGATGAGAAAAGTGGTTGTTATGTTGATTGATTTATTATTTGAGTTAAATTACGGAAAATGATTTCATAAGTAATTCTTTAGAAAATTTTTAAGATGAATAAATTCTTTTAGTAACTCAATTATCTAAGTTGGGTGAGAAGTTGAATGTTATGGGGTGTGAAAATATAATGTTAAAAGATAAGATTATGAATGGTCCTATAACTAAGATGAAAGGAAAAAGTGAAATCAACAATTTACAACTTGAATTGGAGGAGAAGTTAAAAGATGCTGGGTTGAAACTGGATTTGGCATTAAAAAAAATGTTACCCTGAAAAGGGACCTAGATAGGACTAAGGAAGAACTGATTAAGTCACGAAGTGGACTACCTCTTCAAAGCTGCTAAACAATCTCACCAATCAAGATTTTAATGATAAAAAGGATTTGGGTTATTTGAAGAAAGATCATTCTTATAATTCACATAGTATGTGTGTGACTATGACTGATAATTTTTTTTGTGTTCACTATGGAAGAAATGAACATCTTAAAAGAGACTATTTTTGCCTTGAGAAGAGTTGAAGAAAGTTTAAATAATTATATCAGCTCTAAGAAATTCAATGCCAAATCAGGTCCTACTTTAAAATCAAGCACTAATTTTGGTGAAATGAAAATTGCTCTACCTTCTTAGACAAGAAAATTTCTTATTGCACCCTTATTTGATTATTAGGGACTCAGACTGAAATGGATTTCCAATTCTAACAAGTGATGTATGTGTAGGTGAGTGGAGGAATCCTCAGTTAATGTTGGTACATGGATAGTGTAATTCAAAATATATGACTGAAAATATTGAAAGCTTTCTCTCGCCAAAGGCACTTTAAGGTGGAGGTGTCTCTTTTGAAAATGGCAAAATGAGGTATATAATGGGCATTGGCACAATTGAAAAATCTTTGAACAGTCAATTGAGAATGTATATTATGTTAATGGTTTGAAGTATATCCCGTTGAGTGTCTCACAAATTTTTGATAAGGGCAATGAGGTAAAATTTCATTCAAAAAATTGCATAGTTATAAATTTGATTTCTCAAGAAGCAATCCTTGTTGCCAAAAGGGTTAAAAACATGTATGTAGCTGATTTTGATTTTGTGCAAAGTGATGAACTTACATGCCTTAGTGCTCAAAGTGAAAATATTGAGTTGTGGCACAAATGACTCGGTTATGTTAGCTTATCCTTATTGAACAAGCTTGTAGCTGGGGACCTGTTCTGGGGTTTACCAAAGATAAAGTTTTCTGACAATAGAATTTAAGAAGTTTGTGTGAAAGGCAAGCAAGTCAGATCTTCTTTCAAGCAGAAGAAACAAGTGAGCACAATGAGTCCTTTGGAACTGATTCACATAGATTTATATGGACAAGTTCAAATTTAAAGCAGAGCTAGAAAGAAGTACATTTTGGTAATTGTTGATGACTACTCAATGTTCACTTGGACCATGTTCTTAAGCTTCAAGGATGAAACTTTTAAAGTTCTGGTAATCTTTATAAAGATGATACAAGTAAAGTTGAACTGCAAGTTGGCAGGGATCAGGTCAGATCATAGAATAGAATCTGAAAATTTTGGGATGAGTGTTTTCTATGCTGAGAATGGTACTGGTTATAATTTTTTAACTCCTGGAACTCACCAACAATTTTGATGTTTTAAACTTAAAATTGTTGATGACTACTTGACGTTCACCTAGACCATGTTCTTAAGCTCCAAGGATGAAACTTTTAAAGTTCTGGTAGTCTTCATAAAGATGATACAAGTAAAGTTGAACTACAAGTTGGCAGGATCAGGTCAGATCATGGAACAGAATTTAAAAATTTCCAAGATGAGTGTTTTTTGTGCTGAGAATGGTATTGGTTATAATTTTGTAGCTCCTATAACTCCCTAACGATTTTGATGTTTCAAACTTAAAATTTTGTGTGTTCCAAAAGGCTACGTTAATAGATTTAAAATGTTTTTTATATTTATTTTATAAGATTATAGGTTTTGGCATGATTTTGGGCTAAGTGTACAACAGTTCAAATTTTGCTATTCTACAACATCCTCTATGGGTCGCCGAAGTTTTCGTAGGCCATAGAGTTGTTCTCGTAGCAAAATTCAATGAAGGGGTGATTTTCTGAAGTTTAATCTATGATATGCAGATGAGCAGTAGAATGAAGTATGACGTGTAGATATGGTTTCGTATCCTGAGGATCAGAAGTGAGAAGTTGTTGAAAAGTCATCAGACAAAATTCTATACGGGTCATAAGTCTGAATATAGCCCATACTAAGGACTTGTAGAAGTCAAACCCAAATGATGGTCCATAAAAATTTATACGGCTCGTGGAGTTAGTCGTAGAGCCTACCAAATCCTATTCTCCTATTTGATTTGATTTGTATTTTAAACACTATAGATATATTTTTATGTTATTTTCAGTAGAGGACGATAGAGAACAATTAGAGAATAAGTAGAAAACGTGAGAAACTTTGTGAGACACTTAGAAATAATATTTTGTGATCGTACTTCATACTTTATTTGTGATTTCCATTGAAGAGCTTAGATCTCTTGTTCTTAATTTCATCTTTGTAAGTGCTTAATTGTGCTATTCTATATCATGATTCCTACACCTACAGTGAACATGAGTAGCTAAATCTATAATTTGGGTTATGGAAAAAATGAAGAACTAACAAGGTAAAATTGGATAATTCGTAATTCTTAGAAAGTTTGCATATATTTATTAATTAATTCTCTTCATGTTGATTGATTTTAAATGGTGGCTAACGCTAAAACTCACATAGTGTTAATGACTTGATCAAGGTAGTAATGAATAGAAAAAGAGATTAATAAATAGGATTCAATTGATGTTTCTCATCTAATCAACCAAACAGGATGAAGGAGAGGTTGTACTAGAACAATAAGTAAGGGTTAGTAATGTCACACCACGAGGATGAATTAAATCAAGTAGTAAAATTTACCTCTCACCTGGATCAAAGGATTTGATAAACTTAACTTACCATTCTGCATGTTATACACTAGAAACGAATTGTGATCATTTGGTACAGCCAAGTTAGGAAATCATGGAAAAGACAATACCATAGTTATTCTTCTTATTGGTTTCACACACTTGTCTTAGTTTAGGATTTTTTTCTGCAATCTTATAAACCCCCCTCTTCGATAGATAAGTAGGTTTATTAACTCAAATTTCTTGAAATTACTCTAAGTCTACCATATTCTGTGTGGGTTCAACCTTAACCTTTGTTAGGTTATATATTTTGGACAATAATCATTTTAACCTTCAAAAAGGAAATGTAGCTTAGGTGAAATCAATATTTTGACATCATTATTGGGGAATACGACTAACCTGTTTAATCTGAATAGTTGAGAAATTAATATTTATTTCCCTTATTTTATATTTTTACTATTTTTGTTTTATTTTAGATGCAGGTATGCACAACACTTAGAGTCAAGGCATTCCCTTGACTTCGTTTGACCCCAAAATCTAGAGGACGCTGAGAAGAATGGCCTAGGACAAAGCAAACAGTGCCTAAAAATAATGCAGTGAATGCAACACTGAGCAAGAATAAGAATGATAATAACCCAATTCTGCTTGAGGATGTTGACCCACAACCACAAGATCTTAATGTTGAAGCTCATACATAGAATCAATATCGGCTTAATCCTATGACTATGGATGTCACTGAAGCTATTGTGTTACCGCCACTATCATATGACACAAAGTTCATTATTTCGAGTGAGTTACTTCAAATTCTATAGAATTGCAAGTTGTTCGCAGGCCTTCCATTAGAGGATCCATATAGCCATTTTACATAATATTGTCTTTGTCTGTAAGAACGTAATAAGAAATCAAAATCTATCTATGGATGTTGTTAGGCTCCGTGTCTTACCATTGTCTCTAATGAGTAATGCAATGCTATGGTTATCCAAGCTCCCATAGACTTCAATCACCAGCTAGGCTTAATTGCAAAAGGCTTTTTTAGGGAGGTTCTTCCTAAGAGTGAAGAAGTTGAAGTTTGAAAGACCAAATCAACAACTTTGAGCAACTTTCTGGTGATTCAATCAATACCATGTGGGAGAGTTCACAAAGTGTATGAGGAGTGTCCCTAACCACAAAATCGTTGATAACGCCTTAATAAAGATCTTTTATCGTGTCCTGGATGAGAATAGCCAAGCATATATTGATATTATCATGAGTGGCTTGTTTCTAGACCAGTCAGTTTCAAGGTTTGTTAGGAAGTTGGAAAAAGTGGCCAAGACAAATTATGTACGGGGAACGAGGGATAAGTTGACAACAAAGAGCTCATGTGCAATCAGTAGTAATTGGAACAAGCAAAAATAAATGAAAATATGATACAAGAGCTTACCCAAATTAGTACCAATGTGGATTTGTTGATGAAGCAGAACTAAGAACGTGTTAATGTGTTTGCTCATGCCTTCATGAGCAACCATGTATGAGGATCCTTATGATAAAGAGGACACTTGCTTAGTCACTAATTAGATGGGGTGTTTTTAGACCAACGTTCAAGGTTCAATCAAGACTATTGGCACCGAGGTCAAGGAAACCAAGGTCAGAATTATAACAGGGATGGCACCTTCAGAGATAACAAAAATGGAGGTTACTACTATAGAAATAGGGGCCAAGATAGTGGTGTTGATTGGGAACACAGAGATGGTTACAGGAATGGCCATATGTACTACCACATAATTGTGATTCAGGTGCTGGTAGCTCTAGGGTTGAGAAGATGTTTGATCTTCTATTGAAGAAGGCTGATATGCAAGATGATACCTTGAGGAGGCTGAGGTCTGACATCTCCAGCATAAATCAAAAAATTGAGTCTTATTATGTTTCTATAAAGCAGTTGGAGCATTAGTTCAGTCAAATATCAACTCAACTCAACCAGCGATAGAAAGAAACATTGTCTAGCAACATAGTTCAAAATTAAAATAATGAGGGGCAGTATATATTAGTGATATGCATGGTGGCAAACAGACCACTGAACCTCCAATGCTTGTTAAGGATGATGATGTTCATGAGGAGATAGTTGAGGTCAAAGATGCAAAAACTGTAGATAATCGTGCCAAGGATGGGGTGAGTGATATTGCAGTGACGCTATAAAAATTGAATCCCATTACTAGACCTCCTCTTCCCTCCCTAAAATAATTAAAAAAAAGAAAAAGGAAGGTAAATTCAAGCACTTCCTCTCCATGCTGAAATAGCTCTTCGTTAGTATTTCTCTCATTGATGCATTGGAGAAGATGTCTGGTATGCAAAGTTCATGAAGGACTTGATCACAAAGAAGTGGACTTTAACTAAGAGGTCTCCCAAGAGCTCCAACATTGCAGTGTGATTACTACAAGGTCCTTAGTTAGAAACAAGAAGATCCTGGAGCATTCACTATCTCCTGCACTATTGGAGGAGCTGAGTTCGCAAAGGTATTATGTGATCTTGGTGACAACATAAATTTGATGCCCCTTGCGGTCTTCAAAAAGCTAGCACTGGGAGCCCCTACTCCTATGAGCATGTGATTGTTAATGGTTGACAAAATGGTCAAGAAGCCTGAGGAGATACTATATGACATTCTTGTCAAAGTAGAAAATTCATATTCCCCATAGACTTTGTGATCCTTGATTGCAAAGTTGACCTCAAAGTCCCAATCATCTTGGAAAGATCCTTCCTAGCTACTGGGCGAGCACTAGTGGATATAGGAAGCCGACAAACTCAAGTTTTGACTAAATGATGAATAAGTTGTCTTTAATATCTGTTAGTCAATAAAGAGGCCAGATGACTTGAAGATGGATGTATGGACACTTGGTGAAGTCTGAGTACCCAAGATGTTTAAGTCGTGCCACGACAATAAATCAGGTACTGCTTGAGAGATAACCCAAGGTAGAGATCGGCGCTTAGGCGCCCAGGTATGTTTTTTGACCCCTGTGCTTTTGTTATTATATTTTGTGTATTGAGGATAATGTAAATTCTTTTTGATAGAGTATGGATAGTTATAGGCTTTAGTGAAGTCTGAGTAACCTAGGCCTATAACTATCCTAAAATTTTGAATTCGATATGTTTTCTTGCCTGTGTTCTTTTTCTCCAAGGATATTTACTTTTTGTTAGATCAACATGTTTAGGATGTGTAGGTAGTATTAATAGCATGTAGTAGTGATGTCTATGGCATATGTCTATTTTTGTGAAAAAATGATACCCACTAAAAACTTTGTTAGCTAATCTTGATAGCAACCATGCATATTTGATTGTTTGATGGTGTTTGTTCTGATAAGTGAGGGTAGAATTGTGATGAAAAATATGATTTAAGAATTTTTGTTTATAGTATAATCAGTCTATGTGTGTGTGAGCTTTCTTTGCTAAATTCTTATATTGTATTTCAATTCAAAACTTGCCCTGTTACTTTAACTTTGATTGTAGGTTAGTTGGTTAGGAAAAGATCTTAGGTCGTTGTTCATATTAGCCCACTTAGCCTAAATAACCAACCAAATAAGTAAAGTATCCCTTGATCCCAATGTCTGAGCCTTGCATGTACCATTTTCTTTAAAAAAATCTAAGTTACCGAGCCTTGTTAAATGTAAAATTCTGAAATTGTCCCTGGTTCTTCCTTGAATATTGTGCACCTTGACTGAGGCAAAAAGTTTAACTTGAGAGTGGCTACCAAAAGTGGCCCTAGTTCATAGGTTGGGTATTATGTACCTGGACTAAGCTAGCCTAAGTTGAGGGTGATTTGTGTAAGGATAATCACATAAAATGGGGGTAGAGGCTAGTGATACATGGAAAAGGGGATAAAAATATGCTCTGGCTGCAAGAAAAATGAGTAAATGCCTAATCAATGAGCTAAAAATAATTGATTTGAAAACAAAGGGCTAAAAAAATGAGAGTAAGATACCTTAAAAAGCTTGAGGTAGGAGAGAGGATAATGTGTTAAAAAATGACAGTGTTGGTAGGGCAATAGTGTATAATAACACAGTGCAAGGTGGGTCTTTAGTCACTATATTCCGAAAACATCATATCAAAGTCGTCTGATCCTACATTACGAGCCAAGAAAGTCCTATAGTGATCCTAGTACAAGTAGTCAAAGGTTATAGTCATGAGTATAGGGGCAATCATATGATATATTGAGCATGGTATTTAAACATCTTTTGTGAGAATGAGTGATTGTGTAGTCCTAAGCATTGAATCTGAAAATATCATCATGAGTGGGATATGAGACTTCTTTCTATGAGTATACTTACATTGTACTATTGGTTTTAGACTAATACAGTAATTGTTGCTTATTTGTTGATACCTTACTTATCATAATTGCATTATCGCATGTATTGATCTGTATTGGTTTGCTTGATAGTTATCTGATGTGCATTTATGAGTGATGAAGGTATTTGTGCTTGAGTTTGAGATAATATATACCATTAGACTGAGATAATAATTTTAAGTTGAGGGTATTGATATGTTGTCAAAATATAATACTTTTGATGCTTAAAACATAAAATTTTATGTATTATCAAGACGATGATAGTAGATTTAATGTGTTTTTATGTTTGTTTTGCAGGATTATAGGGTTTGATATAATTTTGGATTAAGTGTATACAAGTTGAAGTTTTTCTGTTCTACGACACACTTTATAGGCCTTGGAAGTTTCCACGATCAGTAGAGTTGGTTTCGTAGAAAAATCCAGTAAAAGGGTAGTTTTCTGAAGTTGAATCTATGAACATGCAAATGAGCTGTAGAATGAAGTACGAGCCGTGGACATTGTTTCATACCCTGAAGATTAGAAAGCGAAGAGTTGCTGAAAAGTCATCAGAAGAAATCTTATACGGGTCATCAATCTGAATACGACCTGTAGAAGTTAAACCCAAAATTGAAGATAAAGTCCACGAAGCCCCGATTACGGGTCGTAGAACTTCATATGGTCCGTAGAGATGGTTGTAGAGCCTACTGAATCTAATTCTCCTATTTTGATTTAGTTTTGTATTTTAAACACTATAAATAGATTTTTCGGTTATTTTTAGAAGAAGACAATAGAGAACAATTAGAGAATCAGTAGAGAATGTGAGAAACATTGTGAGATACTTCAAAACAATATTTTGTGATCGTAAGTCATACTCGTTAATTTTCATTGAAGAGCTTGAATTTCTTGTTCTTAATTTCTTCTTTAGAAGTGCTTAATTATGATATTCTATATAATGACTCTTGCATCTACAATGAACATGAGTAGTTAAATCGACAACTAGGGTTGTGGAACTATAAAGAACTAATAAGGTAAAATTGAATAACTTATAATTCTTGGAAAGTGTGCATGCATGTATTAATTAATTTTCTTCATTTTGATTGTTTTTTAATAGTAGCCAATATTAAAACTCGCTTAGTATTGTTGACTGGATTAAAGTAGTAATGAATAGGAAAAGAGATTAGTTAATAGGATTTGATTGATGTTTCTTATCTAATCAACAAAACGGGATCAAGGAGAGGTTGTACTGGAATAATAGGTAAGGGTTAGTAATGTCACATTGCGAGGATGGATCAAATCACGTAGTAAAATTTACCTCTCGCCTGGGTCAAAGAATTTGATAAACTCAACTTACTGTTCTGCATGCTACACACTAAAAAAGAATATGATTATCTGGTAATACCAAGTTAGAAAATTATGTGGAACATAATACCCTAATTACTTTTTTTACTGGTTTCACTCTCTTGTTTTAGTTTAGGATTTGTTTTTGCAATCTTATAAACCCCCCCCCCCTCGAGAAGTAAGTAGGTTAATTAACTCGAATTGATTGAAATTACTCTAAGTCTACCATATTCCTTGTGGATTCGACCCTAACCTTATTTAGGTTATATATCATGACAATGACCGCTTTAAACTTCAAAAAGGAGGTATAGCTTGGGCAATATCAAGTTGCCTTATCCAATTTTTCTATTTCATTTTGGATTTGTATTTTACTTATTATAAGTTGATTTTTAGGTTTTTTTAGATGAGAGAAGCACAAGAGAGGATACAAACGACTAGGAGAGAGTAGAGAGACTTTAGAACTCATATTTTGTGATTTTACATTGAGATTATTACCTTGTATTTTATTATGGATAATTTTTTATTCTTGTTCTTCAATTCATCATTTTAAGTGTTTAATTATTTTATTCATAAATAAGTTTTTCTCATCTACAATGATCTTGCATAGCTAAATCCACAACTAAGATTGTAAAAACCACGAAGAACTAACAAGGTAAACTCAGATAATCCATGATTCTTAGAAAGTGTGCATGCATGTATTAATTAATACCTTCGTTTAGAATACTTTTTAACAGTGGCAAACATTAGAACTTGCCTAATTCTTACTTGCTGGATCAAGGTGATAACAAATGGGATAAGGAAATAATTAACAAGATTCGATGTGATCCCTCTCGTCTAATTAACCTAACCAGATCAAGGGGTGATTGTATTGGAACAAAATGTAAGGGTTAGGAATACCACACTACGGGGATTGATCAAATCACGTGGTGAAAATTATCTGTCGCCTGGATCAAAGTATTTAGTAAACATAATTTACCAGTTCTATATGCTACACACAAGAAAATAGTTATCTAGTATACTAAGTTAGGAATTCATGGGGAACATAATATCTTATTTACTTCTCTCACTACATTCACAATAATTGCTTCTAGTTTAGGTTTACTTATTGTATTTACAAACCCCCTTTTCTAGAAATAAATAGGTTAATTCATCCGAATTGCTCATAATAATTCTAAGTCTAGACCATATTCCCTATGAGTTCGATCCTAACCTTAGGTTACATATTTTGCCAATGACTGCTTATACCTTCAAAGAGAGATGTACTTTGGGCTACATCATTTTTACTTTAGATTTATTTCCATTTGCTAAGTATTGTGTTGTTTGGTGCTCACTCCTTGCTACAATTTTTTAGATTGTGAGAGGTAGCTGCTTGTCCATTTGGCAGACCCTCGAGGATTCTTTATTATGTTACATTCTCTTTGAGGTCTAGACATTGAGACTTGTATTTTCTTTTAAGTAATATGTGTAGAGATTTGTACATGTGACACCACTTCTGCGTTGATTTTAGTTTGGTTTCTATATGATTATCTACTACTTTAATTAATTTTATGTTTTATTTTTGTTATTGTATTGGATTGTTTAGGTTTAGGTTGATTCGACTTGATGGATTAGATGAGTGCCATCACACCAGATTTTGAATTGTGACAGTCCCATAAATTTAGAGAAATTTCTTTGACCACTTTTTTCTGTTTGTGTCAAGAGAGACAAAGTTGATAGAATTCATTAACTTAAAGCAAAGGGGTTTGAGTGTGAATAAGTATTCCCTCACATTTACAAAGTTGTCCAAATATTTTCCAACTTTCGTAGTCGATCCTCAAGCTTGTATGACCAAGTTTATTTCGCTGGTGTCAGATATGGTTGCCGAAGAATGCAAAACCATTATACTTAATGTGAATTATTTAAAAGGGATATTTTAGACAAAAATTAATTTAATCTTAATTATTTAAGAAAAAATATTTTTTTTTTCAAAAAATAGAAATCACCACTTAATTTTTAATGAAATTAAGAGAAATTTAATTTAAAAGACTCTAACAGAAAATGTTTTGAAAATTAGAGAAAAGGATAGAGGTTCAAATGTCCATTTTGAGAAGACATTAGTCACTCAAAATGGCCGCTAACACGTGGTTATCCGAAGATTAAACTTATTTGACTCACTATTAGGAAAAATAACTTAAAACTAGCAATGATTAAAAAATCTAAGTAAAAATCTATTCAAGTAGTTTAAGTAATTTCTATAGAATATAAATTTAGTCAAAATTATCAAACTTTGAAAAAATTTAGAAATGAAAAAGGTAATTTGAATTTCTAAAATGCTAAACTCTACCAAAAAGTGACAAGTATGTATATATGTATATATAAATAATTTTTTTTTAAAAAGGGAAAAACTTCAAGTTTTATTTTGAGAAAAACACTTGAAATATTTTAAGTGAGAAAAAATGCAACTTTTAAAAATTACTTGAAATATTTGAAAAACTTAAAGCATGAAAAATATTTTTTGCAAGTAACCGATTTTTGCGAAAAAAATGACTAAACCAAAAATATATGAAAAATCATTTAAAATTAACAAAGACAAACTAGCTTGGTTTTGTGGAATTTAATTGAATTAAACATAAATAAATATGTTAAGAGTTAGAAATACAAGAGAATAAATAACAATAATACAATAATCTAAATTTTTTGGCTTAGCAGCCCCAAATTGAAACTTGTTTTAAGCTTTTATAAAGCCTGCTTGGCCCATTCCTCCACTTGTCCTATTTCTATTTCTCTCTTTCTCTCTATATATCTATCTCTCTCTCTCTCTCTCTCTCTCTCTATAGATATATATATATATATAAGGATAACTTATAT
>JAOTQJ010000102.1:13636582-13653357 GCA_025642045.1 Solanum sejunctum
TATTATTATTATTATTATTATTATTATTATTATTATTATTATTATTATTATTATTATTATTATTAATAATAATAATACATCATAAAGTTCAAAATGAGCGTCTTTATCCTTAGTTATTTTATGTCAAACTAAAAATTGTTGAAATCGATAATTTTCTTGTATTTTTATTTTTACGATTGGAGTTGGACTTTCCCGCACATCTTGAATTGATTCTTAAGAGTTATGATCATGTGCGTCCCAATTATTATGTTGTACATTATAATACATGTAGTCAATATATCGTATAATATTTTCTCTTCAAAAATCTAACGCTCTTACGATAATTGCAAAACTTCGTATGCACATTCAACATCTTTCGATACAATTCCTTTGTCATTGTGAAACATATTTTCTTTAGAGAGTGTTGCTCACGAATAATTTTGGCAATGATAGACCAATTGTATATTTATCCAATTATAATTTATAATAAAATAAACTTAAATTTTATATAAAAAACCATATAGATGATAAATGATTTACCTAACTATAAGTTCTAAAATATTTCATAAAATATATATAAATATCCTAGGGACTTAATAAAAGAGTTACTATTTAACAAAATGCTAAATAAGAGTTCCGTATAATGAAAATAATACGTATTAAAATATTTAAAAAGTGATTTAGCATGGCTGTCATACCAAATTTGATGTTACATTAATTCACTAAATTCACACAATAAACTAATAAATTTTGGGAGAAATATTTGGCCCTTTTTTTTTAAAAAAAAATGATTTATATATATAAGTTCTAAAAATTAGTAAAACTATCAATAAGTTTTGTATTGTCATTTTATCATGAAGGTGTTTTATGAAATTTCATGAAAAACGAATACAATTAATATGAATTTGTAAAAAGAAGAAGAAAACAAAATAAAATACCATTAATTTTTATGTGAAAGACTATTATTACCATTTGTAATTGAAAGTAACTTCATTTGAAAATTATAGTATAAAATATGTATATAACGATGTAAAATTTACAAAATAAATTAAGATTAAAATTTACTCTAAAATTATAAATGATGAATTTCTTTTATAAAATATATGAATTTAGAGTAATTTTTAAAAATTTTCAATAGTCTAAAGATGATAATTATGTATTCAGGACACCTGATAATCATAACTTACCTTTTTTAAGATTTAATGTACGTTTGTAAGAAAATAAGTAGAAGAGACTTAACTTTAAAAATATCTTCTTCATATAAGACACAGTCAAAGTATTTATATTAAATGATTCGCGTTTAAATTTTAAAAATATTTTTGCACATATTCTCCAGCATTATATAATTAGAACACATTTGACATGTTTGACTTTGTTAAGATAGTATGTGTAAATGTACTGTTTTAAAAAGTTAAATTTATCTATGTTATAGATATTTAAAAATGTATGCTAGAATAATTTTCAAAATTTAAATTGAAAATATATAGTAATAATAACTTTTTTTCATATGTTTGGATGCTCCAATGAAAGATATGGTCTGTTATCATCAAAGATATGATGCATCAGATGGGATTACTTTTTTTTTTAACTAAAGATCTTGAATTCAAGCGTTAGAAATAAAAAAATTCTTGATAAAAAGTATTTTCTCCTAAATAGAATATTACGCGGCACAAACCCAAATACAGTGAGGCTCCAATTTTGACAGCCACTATTCTGTGTTTGGAACTATAGAGTAATGCATGAAATGTGAACGATATTTCTCTTCTCTCGCTATCTTTTCACAATGGGTCCATAAATCCATGTAATTATTCATCTCTGAGCTGCTCTCTGCAGAAACAAGAAGCCCATTTTTTGGCTTTTAACACTTCTCACACTCTCTCTTCTTCTACTTCCCTTTCCTTCTTTAACGAATATAATGACCCCAAGAAGAGACCCCCTTTTTCTTTTTAACATAAAAAAATGTGTGAGGAAGATGATGATTCTTCATGGGGTCTGAGGGATACTGAATTTTCTGAGTGTCTTGGGTATTGGGTTCTGAGCTGAGTAAAAATCTTGCTTTTCTTCCTCATGCAAGCAAAACATCTTACTTTTTGCTCTTGTCGAGTGGGTTTTGTGGGGTTCATATAGTGTACTACTACTCTTACCATATTCCCTTTTCTTTTTATATTGTTAAAGGGGGAAAAAAGGGTCACTGTTTCGTGGCCTTTGATTAAACATTGTTTGGGGTGAAACGGGAAAAAAACAATGATTTTGTTTTGAGTTGGATTTGGCAACAAATAATAAAGGATCCATCTTTTTGTATGGGAGACAGACAGACAGACAATCTTGGAGTTCCATTTTAAGAGGAATTGAAGCTGCTGTCTGTGGACTGGTTATCTTCTTTCTTTGAGTTGCTTTCTACTACTCTTTCATGTTCCTGGCTTTTCTATTATTAAGTTCCATCTAAGCTACCTATCTGTTTTAGTTTTTCTTTCTTTCTGGTTTTATTCTTAGCTTATCATTCTCTATAATTTGTCATTTGCCATATTTTTGCTCTTAACATTTTCACTTTATCTGTGAGTAAAAGTGATAATTTTGATGTTTTGACATGATAATTCTTTTCCTCAACATACTGACTAGGAAATCGTTTTGTTTCCTACTTGCTGTTTTAACTATCTTGTTAATTATGGTAATTAACCCTTTCCATTTGGAGATTTTAAAACTTTGATGGAAGTTCATTAGGATGTTGAACTATAGGGGCGGATTGTCTCTTTCCCATTTTTCTACTTTTAGTCAAGAATAGTTGTTGTACTGATATAGTAATGTTTAGGCATATGAACTTTTCAATGTGATGCTGCCTAATTATTCTTATTACGTAAAAAGACAAAAAAGAAAGTTGGATGTTAATGACCATCCAACAAGAAAAAAAAGAGAACTGTCTTGTCCTTCTATAGTTTTTCAAGCCCATAGTGTCTCTTAGTTAAAGCATTTTTATTGAGTCAACTAGTAAAGCTAGCTTGTTTCACTTTTATGTGTGCTTGTTTTATTTACTATTTAGGTGATAAATTGTTACTGACGTGCCATAGAATTGGTGAAGATGTAATATAAATGGTGTTAATTGGCATTTTTCTTGTTACAGGCAAATTCTATTCAGCCAAAAGTATACAAGTGTGAACTATAAAGGTTTAATAGCTCGATCCGTTCACTTCATCGTTCCATAGAAAAATATCAAGTGATGTGGAACTCAATTTGCCAGTAGAAATGACAGAGCCTCATAATATTATAGATGAAAATATTCTTCATACAAATACTGTTCCCATTAGTTTTCCCGAAACGGTTTGTCTGAACAATCAAAACCACATTATGGATGGACAAAACCATATCATGGATGGAAATGGAATTCCTTTTCCTTTTATGCCGCAAGGAGAAGCCATAAACAGTTGGCAAGGTTTTCTGAATCTACCATATTTTCCTCGAGCTGTTGACACTGAAGCAATTCACAATGTGCTTCCGGCTGTGAGAAACAGAATAAAGGAGTTTTCAGTGAGTGTTTCTTATCCGGTCAGTAATGCTTATGCGGAGGGTCAATATATGGAGGGAATACCAATTTCTGCTGGGTCTCTTGAAAATCTTTTGGCCGCAAGGAACTCTATGCATGAGAATCCTGAGAATTTAGCGGTACTGGCTCCCGTATCACATCCTGGAGAAGGCCAGAAAATTGATGGTCTAGACTATCCTAATGTGTTGAATCATTCATTTGGATCCTACAGAAACTATGAGTTTGACGGTGTTCCTGAAATTGCCGGGACGGTTGTAGGACGAGCAGGATCTCAGCCTTTTCAATTAACTGAAAATGTGAATTCAAACACATGGTTCTCATCAGAAACAGCTAGTTTGAGTTCTGACAGTCCTTCTGGATCCTCCAGATTTAGCAACGAGCTCTGTCTAAGTCTCACAACATCGCAATCTGCTGTTGCATGTGGGGCTACTATCCGGGACCAATGCTCAGATATAAGCTGCTCCGGTGTGACCAACCATGCTTTCCCTCAAATACGCTTTGATTCAGAGCTAAGCTCTTGCAACAGCAGAAATCTGTCTTTAAACTTTGGTTCATACAAACCTGTCCACCTTTCACAATTCTTAACTGGATCAAGATATCTCCGTGTAATGCAAGAAGTGCTCTCTGAAATAGCTCAGTTATCACTTCAAAATCATAATACGGTAGGCTATCGAGCAAATGGGACGGAGCATGATGCAAGCACTTCATTTGCTTTGCGTTCAGATGTCGGAAGGGGCTATGCAGCCATGAGTTCTGATGATTTACCTGATGGAGACCATAGAATCATTGGTCAGATGGATTGTGAAGCAAAGAAAAAGAGTCTGGTGGCTTTGTTACAAGTGGTAAGTTTACTAGATTGTGCCATTTGATGATTAGTTCTCTTAGGATAAATCTGTTTTGGAAAATCCTTCTGCTTGCTCTTGTCTCTATGCGTATTCATCTTATGTCCTGTTGTGCTTCGGATTTCCCATATATTTAGGTTGACGATCAATACAACCAATGTTTGGATGAGATTCATATGGTCATTTCTGCATTTCATGCTGTCACTGAGTTGGATCCTAGTATACATGCTCGTTTCGCCCTTCAAACCATCTCCTCCTTGTATAAGAATCTGAGGGAGAGGATAAGCAATTACATTCTCATGATGGGAGAAAATTTCAATAAAGGAGGAGAAAGGGGAGTAGAGAAGTCATTCGAAACATCATTCATTCAAAAGCAGTGGGCACTTCAGCAGCTAAAAAGGAAGGATCATCAGTTATGGAGGCCACAGAGAGGCTTGCCGGAAAGATCTGTCTCAGTTTTGAGAGCATGGATGTTTCAGAACTTTCTTCACCCGTAAGCATTGCTTTAACTTAATATACGCTTATCGGTATAATCTGTTCTGTTTTAACATGTAACTTGTCTTGTTGCTTTACATGGCCAAATTTACATCTCATGTAGACTACAGTCGTGGTTACATGCTTCTTTTGTTTCTTCTGGTAATGTAATGATTTTCTGAAAACACTCAATGAATGTGCGTTTCAGATATCCAAAGGATGCAGAGAAGCAATTGCTGGCAGTAAAAAGTGGATTGACAAGGAGTCAGGTATATTATTAAATTTGGATATCAAATTTTGAATTGTTCAGAGCAGAATGTTGATAGCTCTAACATTCTCTAGGTATCTAATTGGTTCATAAATGCTCGAGTTCGTCTATGGAAACCAATGATTGAGGAAATGTATGCTGAGATGAGTAGAAGGAAAATTCGTACTGGAAATGAAGATGAAGCAAACCATCGAAGAAATCACAAAATTATTGAGAATCATTTATTTACAATGAAGTGACATGATGATGATGAATATGTATGATAATATTTTTGAGTTAATATATATATCACTAGTTTAGTATTTTCATTTTCATCATCTAATTGTGGAGAAGATAATTTGGGCAATTGTACATCTGCTGTATCTAAGACTCGATGTTGTATGCTATGCCAAAACTATAGTTTTAATATTATTCAACTCCTTGTCTATATTTGTTGTAGGTGCTTGAATCTTTTTCTTTTGACATCCTAATCCCCGTATAAATTTCATATCGAGTCAAATCAAGACAAAATGAGATGGGAGTATTTATTATTTAGTTATCTAGAGAGCTTGGTTGGTTGAGCTCTTTTTAAATGAAAAATTAAATTAAATCATGTCATTAAATCATGTCATGTCTAGATAAACCAAATAGATGAAGAACATGTTAAAATGTCTAATTAAAATAAGAAGGAAAACAAGACGAATAAAGTGAAATAAAAGGAGTAACTGTTATTGTTATTCCTATTAGTATTATTATTTTAAGTGAATTCATTAAGTAGCTTTCAACACTTCGAAGTACATATATGATTGGGCAAGAATCTAGCTGGCAACTCACTCCCTGTGGAAAGACAAGTTTTCAGTACTTTCAAAACCCATAGGGGCCGACTAGCAAGAAGATGACAATAAATACATGTCTTTCTTGATTCACTTGTATCATGTGACCATATACAATCTCATCTACCTAAAGTTATCTTCTCCAGGAGGTTATATAAAGGTGATCATATTATTCATATCAAGACTCACCTCTTTAAGGTTCCAAATTGTCTCCCATTATAATTCTTTTTAACCATATCCAGTATCAAAGACATGCCAAGAAGAAGTTGATTGGATGATAACACCCTTCAATCACCTTCCACTCTCGAGTCACCAAGAAAGCAAAAAGGGTGAACTCCTAGAGAAGTGTAAAAAAGTATTTAGTATGAAAATGTTTTTAAATTTTTTCATATTCGATTTATTTGTAGTTATTTTTCTCAAATTCAACGAAATTTCCTACTAGAAGTATGAAAATGATTTTCTTAAATTCTCTTTCAACCTCACCACCTCCACCCCCACCCCATCCCACCACTTAATCCACCCAAATGCCCCTATGCCTAGACCCTCAACCTGCCACCTCGTAACGTGATCTTACCTACTCTTGCCTAACTCGAAACTCCAATGATTCGAGACCCGCATTAAAAGGGCCCTAGTTTAAACCTAACCCAAGATATGACCCTCGACCCAAGACCCTCTCCAACCTCGACATTGACCTAAAATCAAATCTAAGTTGTGACTAAACCCTCTCTCCTGATCCTGATCCAGACTCAAACCTGACCTGGAGACTCAACCAAGTTATGGGTCAACATTATGATCAAATCTTGAGATAAGGGTCAAGTAGCAAGGTTGGGGTCATGTCACGAGGTTTTAGGTTGATGTCAAAGTTGTATCCTGGGTCATTATTAGTGTTGGGTCCTTGGTTGGTGTTAAACTACGCATTGGATCCTTTTTTCAGTTGGGACTTAGGTTTGGATTGGAAATCATAGTATTTGTCGAGACTATACTAAAATGTCCTCATGATAATATTTTCTCCTTACTCGTTACTTATGGAATACTAAAATTAAATAAAACAATCACTTATTTTCAAAATGCTCTTATTCATAAGTGTCAGGACCTAGGCTAGGCCTTAAGCGAAACATCGTGAATGAGGACCATGAGAAACCCTCAAATAAGCTCTTAGCATTCATAGGTAAGGAAACAAAACTATAAAGTGGAAACTAAGGGGAAATAGGATTAAGGGATTCAACACACAACACTAGCAAGGAAATAAAGTAGCATTATACATTGATACAGTGTCCAACAATACCTCTAAGCATAGACTAGACGAGGTTTACAACATGTCCAGAGCTCACCCGACCTCTAATGAAATATAAAATAAGAGTCTCAAAATCTAAAAATAACAAGTTGGAGTACATAGGTTCGTCCCTGAAGCATGAGTACTCACCCATAAGATCTTCAATCAGCAACTCAAATCCACCACGAGTGTGAGGCGAGGGAGCGTCATCTATTCCTACACTGTCAGATAATGTAGATATAGAAAATGCATTAGTACTTGAAATATATTAAGTATGTGAGATGCTATGCAATGGAAGAAAATCATAGATATCACAATAGAAAATATGCATATCATAAGGAAGAATAAGATTACATGTAGAGATGAATGATCAATGCATTTAAAACATGATTTAAGCATCATAAACGTCGTGAGGAATTATACATATATAGGAAAGGACTATAACCAACACTAAGACCATGTGAGCTATAACATGAAATCCAATATAACCCACTATGTTGGAAGGGGAGACCACTTGCTAGATAAAACTTCATCAAATCATTCTTTAACTTTAACTTTAGGTCCATATGTAGATCCACTATCCTAGCCTAAAAAGGTAATCTATGGTGGCAACAGAGTTATTACTAGGGAGCCTTAGGTCAAGTCCCCACCCAAAGTCTCATTCGGTGCTAAGTCAAGTCTCATAGAATAGTAATACATTTTAGTAACTATTCATGAACTTTAAGATCAATAGCATTAATAAAATTCATAGAGTAGCCCATGAACCTTAGGAATTCAAAATGTGAGAATTGTTTTTGTCACATAGAAAATTCATCATTTAGGTGAAAAAATCTTTCACCAATCATTCATTTAATCATAAAAGGGCTTCCATTATTAAACTTATAACATTCATAAACATTTGGTTGAAATTCTTATAATTCAAAACATACTTCATTGGATATAGAATAAAACTATGTGAGTTCAAGGATTTGAACTTTAAAACATGCAATACAATGGAGATGATGCATAAAAATCATGAAATTCATAAATTTTTAAGATAATTCACAAAATAATCCACCATGAACTTTCAAAATCTTAGGTAGCTTGTCATAAAACATCATATAATCATCAACTTCTCATAGTGAAATATCAATTCATAGCGAAGTACATCATATGAAAATAGGTAAAATGATAATACATGCATTTAAGGTGATATCATAAAACTCATAAAATTTTCATAACTTGAAACTAAGGTAATAAGTGAGATCACTTGGGATTCATGGTGGAAAATAATCATAAGTGAAACCCATATACCTTGAATGAATTCTATGGAAGAAACTCCAAGATTGAGGAAGAAAATTTGAAAACCCTAGCTTGAGCCTTCAAGGAGCCTTGAGAGAAATTAAGAGTTCTTGACTTAAAATTATTTAGGAGAATGATTTGGAATTAAAGAGATTGGGGTAGTTTTAGGCTGATATTTGTTATTTTAGGAGTCAAGACAACATACTTTAGGACTTGAAATGCAAAAAATAAGCAAAAAATATCCTTTGTTAAAAACTATCAAGGGAACCCATGACTATGGTCTACGGGTCAGAGAACTATCTATGATTCATAGATAGGGGTCTCATCCTGGTTATATCCCAAACTTCAGAAACCTGAAAACCTGGACCTCAATCTACAAACCCGCAATGATGGCCTGTAGTTTCATTTATGGGTCATAAGTCCTCTCGTACATGGCCTCCGAACTTAGTGAATTTTTCACTCCTCATTGTCTGATCCATGAGACCAATGTACGACTCATACATCAAAGTATGACCCATCCTGTTAGTTGTAGAATGAGTTCCTAAATTTTTACCAAATCTCCATCTATCCACGAGCCTCTTCTACGACCCATACATCTAACCATGGGCCATAGATAGAGTTCGTACTTCACCATATCATAAATTAGAGCTGCACGTATTTTTCATAATCTGATCCTTTAACGTGCGGGGTGTTACAATGAATTTTCTTAAGTCTTCCATGAATTTCAAATAAACTTATGAAAAAATTATCTGATTTAAAATCATGTTCATTATATTTATATGATTCAGTGCACTATCTAATTAGCATGAACAGTGTAGAATAAATCTTTATGCATAGGCTCACAATAGTATAACTCACAGAACAAATTGTGAACAAAGATTCACACTATGATTTCAGTTACCTTTATAATATCAATATGCATTTATAATGTATTTTAGGAGAATTATTAGCACCTATATAGGCATGAGTTTTGATTAAACTGCTTTCGAACTATGTTGCCACCATAAGTCAAGATCATACTGGTTACGCCGTCAAAATACGACACTTTTAATTCTTAAAACTTAAAGCTTTTATATGTTCTCTGGTGCATTTTAGTGGATTTGGTATACTATTGTTGTGTTTTGCAGGAAAATAGGAGTCGACATAGAAGTATTGAAGTTCAGTGGTTGTAGGTTATTTTGAGGATTTATGAGATTGTTTTCAAGTTGTGGTCTAATCCACTAGCCGTAGATAGAATTCACAACTGAGATTCTGAGATGCTGAGAAAATGATCGTCTATAAGCTAAAAGTACGAGTCACGAAATCAGTTACGAGTTATCAAATGCCAGTCGTACATGAGATTCTGCATATATGTTTCATCAGGCTAACTTCTATGATACCTACTGCACAAGACGTAAACCAAAGTACGATCTATAGAAGGAAGATTGGTAAAGACATATTGCACCTGCACTGTTCAAAATTACGAGCCCGTCATTTGATATACGACCCGTAAAAGTACCGTGTATGTGCTAGATCCAATTTTTCTATTTTGTTTCATGTTAGATTGTTTATGTCTATAAATAAGATTTTAGGTCATTCCTTTATTTTTATGCTATGTTTTGGGCTTTTCAAAGACAAGAACATTGTGTGCGTGATAGATTTTATTATTCATATATTTTGGTGACTTGATACATTGTGTTCTTGGCAATTTTGATTTGTCGGTATCAATTGAAGATTTTGGGTTTTGTTAATGCAAGTTGTAAGTGTTTAATTATGCAAAATTTAGCATCTGTTGATCATTATCTTACAAACATGAGTAGCTAAATCCACAACTAGGGTTGTGGGAACCGTCAAGAATTAATAAAGTAAAACATAATAATTAGTATTTCTTGGATAGTGTACATTCATGTTTTTTTATCTCTTCATTTTGGTTGTATTTTAATGGTTGCAAACTTTAGAATTCACCTTATTCTTACTTGTTGGACCAAGGAGGTAATGAATGGAAAAAAGGATAAATAATAAAGATTTGAATGTGATTACATTTATCTAATTAGCTTGACCAGACCAAGGTATAGCTAAATATGGGATCAGGTAAGGGTTAGTAATAATACACCCGTAGACAGACCAAGTTGTATAGTCAAATTCATCTATTTACCAAATCAAGAACATAAAGTAGGGGGTGACTAACAGAAAAGACACCCAGTAGATATCATCGGCCAACTGAGTGAAATAGTGAGCATAAATAAAGCCCCAATATATAAAGAACTGCAGAAGATAGCAAAACTAATTCAAATCAAGGAATAAGCATGTATGGAAACCTTCAAATCATAATTGAACCAACTGAAGTGAAGGACAATGATAAGTTGAACCAACTCGAGAGATGAACATCGATACCGACTGACGAAGACTATGCAGGCTCATACCACAACGCCCCCAACTGAGGCCTAGTTCTGTACGGAGGTGCAAAGCCCTAATATCTATGTTTGTATGCCAACTGGGCCCCCACAAGCCCAAAAGGTACACTTGCGCACAATAATAATGCCGAAAGATCATCACAGAATTCCTTAGAACCATCATAAGATCCCATAGAACCATTACAGAGCATAACTCTCCACATCATCATAACAACGGTCAGCTATACATGGGTGTAAGTCCCCAATAAGCCTGAACGTCCCTATAAGCTCAAAGGGTACATCCACGCACAATCAGAATGTGAATAGATGAGTCAATCCATAGGTAATCAATCGTGGGGCTTGCCCCAACAATCACATGTCAATCGAATCCTCGACCTTATGTCGCCGTGTGGCACCCAATCTAAGATATGCATGCGAAACTTATGACACACAATGAAATTACCAAAATACTCCTAAAAGGAACCATGCACGTAACGCGTCTTTCCATGCTCCATTTGTAAATCCAAGATAGTATTTGTCATCAACGCAAAAAATTGAGTGGAAAAATGATCTCAACTTGATTTTAGAGCAACCGAGCCAAAATAAAATTTTCGCTAATTAATTGTTGGGCAGTGAGGGTCCACACCCAGGGCACGAAGTGCCGGAGATGTAGATCCACACTTAGCATTTTTTGTTAAGTTTTCAACGGGAAGCTGGAATCCGCAAAAAAGGTGAAAATACACATGTCAGCGCCCCTGGCACGACACGAACATACTGTATTAGGTGAAATACACATGTCCGCGCCCCTAGCGCGATGCGAACATGTTGTATTAGGCAGAAATCTTTTCTTTTGTTTAAGGAAGGGTAGTTTCAACTTTTTTCACCCTCCTTAAATCTTAAGTAGTCAGTTTTCACCCTACTAATTCGTAAAAATGCATTACCCTCTTTATTAACGTTAGTGTAATTTCAAGAAAACCCAAGCATAGAATGAAGACCCAGCTAAGGCTTCAAGAACCTCTTCAATTCTTCCAAAATTTGAATTCTCAAGTATGTAAGGTTCTCCAAAAGTTATTTTAATAATCTTTAGCTACTTAAATCCTAGTTTTCGCCCAAGATTCTAATTAAAAGTTGAAATCGAAGTTCTCTGTATTTCTTGTATTATTAATCATTCATAAATTCTTGATAAGTATCATGACTCTTGTTGGTTTTGCTATTAATTCAAGGTATTGAAACAAGATTTATAATTATGGATGAAATTATGAGAACTCTTTGATGTATTTCATGAAAAGTTTTAATGTTTACAGTTTTGAGTAAGTTATAAAGTATATGAAATTCTTGCTTTTGCAAGATATCTGAGAAATAAAGACTGGGTTGAAATACCTTGTATTGATACAACTTTAGACAAAGAAAAGAGCTGAGTTGAGCAAAAGTTTAAGAAAAGCTAAGTTGGGCTAAGTCCCCAAAAAATCAAAAATATATTTTGAGAATTCTTATTCTTTAAGTTATGATCACTATATAAGTTATTTTAGGAGAAGTATTGAGCATTGATATGAGTGAGAGTATAATTAGTAACTTGAATTCATAAACTACGTAGCCAGTATAGGATAGGATTGTACCAAGGTACATCTCCTCACTTGCCACTGAGATGACCTAGTTTTGGGATAGATCCACTCCCCTAATTTTTTGTCCCCTACCCTAGAAAAGTACGGGCCGACTCTGGAAGCATGGGCAAGATGTTATATCACCACGAAGCTTATAGTGGTGGTTGTCGATTAGAGAAACTCCCCAAGTTAAAGCAAGTTTGTTTTTTTCATACATATTTTCAGCCTGTTTATTTTCAGTATTCCTGGTACTTATTACTTATATTATTTATTCTAAGATGCAACTTACTTACTTTGGAAATATTGCATTACCTGATCTTCTATTTTGGTAATTTTACATACCATACATTCTGAGTACTGGCATCTTTAGGACCTGTATCGTTTTATAATGCAGATGCAGGTGACAAAGTCCCACAACAGTCGCTTTGTTGAGGACTAGACACCCATCCAGTTATTGGTGAGGCCTCTTCTTAGTCAGAGGCTTGGAGTCATTGTTTATGTTTTCTTTCTCTTCAATTGTGGCTACCGGTAGTAGTTTCAGACTATTTTAGTAGAGGTTCCATAGACTATGTGTCAAGTACTTCAGCTCTTGTTTAATTAAGTTATTGTTGAGATGTTTCTCATTTCAATTTATTCAGATAGTTGATAACCTTAATTTGTTATTTTTGAAGCCTTTTCATGATTACTTAAGTCTTCCACTAAGTAAGTAGCTAGGCCAGTGGTTCGTTTTGGATTAGAAATGGTTTGGGGTGCTGGCCATGCCTAGGGTGCGAACTCGAGGTGTGGCAAAACTGTGGGAGATATCCCCTGAGGGAGAAAGAATCCCCCTCGCGTAACATTGTGTCTTATGTTAGAATATCAATCATGGGGCCTCGCCCCAAAATGTAATCAATGGGGTCTGTGATCCATAATCAACTGGGTCTCAGACCTGAGACAATCAGTGTGTCATATCTCTCTCTAACAAATAAAAGTGTCTCAAACTCAAAATATAACCGATGGCCCCCATATCTAACCACTATCTACGCTTGATCCTTAGAGTCTGCATCCGCCACCAAGTATCACAGTTGTGGCCACCGGGTCATAGGGCCTGCGGGGAGTGTCACCCAAGATCGAATACTATGGACATGGCTACCACCGCTCAAATGATGACAAGGAGTATCATCTGGGATAAGATATCAGATAGTTACTCACTCACTTAATCGGTATATCCGAATATAGAACTTCAAGTCATATCATGCCCAGAGTGAACATATGCTACGACGCTCAATACCTAAGTATCCCACAATCTCAATCTAACTCATACAAATGTAACTACAACCTCTCTCATATATAACAGATACTCCGGCATCAGATGTAGAGGACCAGTGCACAATAATTATCAGCAGTACATCGTGGTGCATATATATATTTATACCACAATTCCCCATAGAATAATGCCAACAAAATCCAAGTATACCATAACCTCACCAATCCCCAGTATAAAAAACATGGACAATCATGGTACATCATAAGTATCCAAGACGACCAAACCCTACAGAGTCATATATACACAAGAATCAGGCCACCGTATGATATATAATCAATACACAGTCTCTTGGTCAACATTTCTATAGCAATAGACTATACATACTTACAGTGGTATAAGTTGAGTCAGCATGCATGCCTGTCCCAGGCACTAGCTCATATTCGGCCCTTATCAAACCCTTTCTCTATGTAAAGCAACTCATAGGGCAGCGTCGGTATAACCTAAGCTACAACCTAAAAAGCTAGACAATAGGAGCAATTTCACCTACCAAAAATCATATCGCAACCCAACTGCTATCAAGGATTTCACCCAAGGCAACCATGTGCAGGTCCAATGAAAATATGCCCTTTTTAAACAGGATGCCAGTCCCCAGGACTAACCTATGTAACTAATGTCTCATCACAAATAGCCCAGAAAGCCCGTAGGATATAACCTGCACCTCGCTAACAGTTTCATCCTCTCATTCTAACTTGCTAGTTGCTCAGTAGAAACACCTTTCGCATCACAAAATGCAAGGCTCCCTTAGGGGTGCACTATACCCGTCCCCAAAACATGGTGTGTTTCTTTGATTACTAACCAATAACACTAGTATATAATAGATAACAATGGTATAAAGGATCATATAAGTCATAGGGCAGGATATAATCATGCTTAAACAGGAAGTTCTACCGTACGTCCTCAGAACGAATATAGATAACCACAACCACATGATGTATATACATACCAATCAATTATAGATACTAGATTTAGCACACAAGGTAACATGTAATAACACGTCAGCCTCAATAGTTAGTATATTTTGGTAGCCTCAGACCACATATACATACAAGCAAGAGTCAAGCTCAAAGTACATACCTATCATATGTTCTCGGCCCAACCCGCTCCTTTCGGGGCCTCTCAAAGCCAAATAGTATAAGAATTCAGCTAATATGATAGCTACAACTTACACAACTCTTAATACAATAACAGTAGTCCCATATCACCATATATAACAAATGCAGATTCATAACTAGCTATATACAGCATAAATCCCACAGCTCAACCCATTCACAATACATTTCTATACATTCCAACTCAAATATGCAACATTTTAGCTCAGTCTAAGGTTAGAGAAAGCCTACCCTACCTAGCATTCGATGTCTTTTTCTTTGAGTTAATCCAGTCAAGCTTTTTTCATTTGAATTGCTTCTTGATATTGTTCAGCTGTTAGAATAAAATCTACAAGGTCAATACAGTTAAATTGGCTGTAAAAACTTGAAGAATGGGCTAAAATTGTTAGAACCCGTAACGTAACTTAAACTCTGAAAGTTTTTGATTGGTTTGATTTAATAAAGTTTGGGACCGAACGTAAAATTTCTTTTAAGTTTAGTCCTTAAGCATAAAAGTGTGTGGGGTCAAGAGTGTGTGTCCAATTCCTATTAGTCCAAGTGTGTGGAATTGGTCTATATATATACATAACCTTGTGAGAAGATTCTAGAAGAAAGAGATATACTTAGAAAAAAAAAAGATGGGAGCAACCAAGCAAGTGTTCTCGGGTTGCTACAGTAACCCGAGAAAAGAAGTCATTTTTTTCGAGTTTTCACATAATTGATGCTTCAAGGTCGGTATATTGAAGTCCCTTAGTGGAGTGGAGGCGTTGGTTGGTCAAGAAAACACTTAGTTTAGCGGCTATGAAGAATTTGGGTTTAGTGAAAGAGGGAAAGGTATGTTAATTTTTAGCTTTGTTTATGTTAATTAAAGGTTATGAAGGTGTTAGGAATGTGTTAAAATAAAGGTAAAATGCCAAAATAGGATTGGTTGTTGATGGAATTACGAATTTTGAATTTGTGGTCGAATTGGGAACAAATTTGCATATGGCTATATATTGAATTATTGTCATGTATTTGTGTTTATTTGGCATGAAAATAGTCTTAATGGGGTGAAGAAAGTGTTAGAAAACTATTCAAAAGATTATATGAACGTGGGGCATAGCAGCTCGACTGTAAGGAGAGGGGCGTGTCGTCAAAATATATTCTATCTCACCCTGCCCCGGCTCGGATCTTGTTGTTAGGATGAATGGTTCCAGTCCCACATCGCACTTCCACCTCTCTTTTTCTTAGTCCTGGGATAGAGCCTTTCACTAAAGGGAAGGTTCCCGAGCTTGGCCAAAGAAAAGGAAGCGTAGAGGAGAGGGGCGTACTAGGCGCGGGCATGACGTCTAAGCCTGCAGTCGCAATGTCGCCTCCACGTAAGCCTTCGGTAACCGAGCCGACCTCGTCCGCTCGGCAGGACACAATCCCGGCTAGCCTTCCGAATTTGACCCCCGCTACCACAAAGAAAACTACCCAGCCACCGCTCGAGAGTACCTCCGTTAGCTTAAATTGGAGTCCCGTCAAAGGTATAATGTTATGTTTTAGCGTTGGGGGTTTGCGTCGGGCGTTGGGGTGATGTATTATGGTTTTTGGAGTATATCGAAAGGCTTGAATATGATAGATATAAGTTTGATTCACTGCTGCCCTGTTTTACTAATTACGTCGCAATAGCGTTTTGTGGCTTTTTGATGTTGTGGTAGTATTGGAGAAGGCTTGTTGATGTTGTAAGTTGTTGTTGTTGTTGTTGACTGATTATTTGAGCCGAGTTAAATTCTTGAGGCGGCGTATTTTAAGAGAAAATACTATCAAAAGTTTTATAAAATTTGGAACTAGAGAGCTAGGATTTAAAACCCGATATGGTTGCTAATCGTTAGCGTTACCATAATTTGTGTAGACGTTGGACATCTGGAAGCATAAAGGGGATTGGTCTTGCATTGGAGTTAGTTGGAGAAAGGAATT
>JAOTQJ010000102.1:13653457-13680503 GCA_025642045.1 Solanum sejunctum
TGTCAAAATTTTGTGAAATTCCTTAGCTGTCGTGAATGGAAATTCGGTATAGTGTATGTCTGGGTGCCCTATCGGCAGCAATCAAGGCCCCTGGGTTAGGTAGTGACAAAATCCATTTCACTAGGCAACTTCAACTGATAAGCTACCTTGTCAATCTTCTTAATCACCTCATAAAGGCCACCATACCTTGGACTAAACTTCCTCTTTTTACCAAAAAACAAACTACACCCTTCATTGGAGAAACCTTTAAATAAACCCAATCACCCACTTGGACTTCTAGGTCTCTTCTTCTCATATCGGCATAGAATTTTTGATGACTTTGGGCTGTCCTCAACCTTTTCCTAATCATCATAACCTTCTAAAGAGTTTCCATAACCAGATCCAATCCCAACAAAGCCACATCTCTGACTTTAAACTAACCCAACGGTGATCTACAACGTCTCCCATAAAGAGCCTCAAATAGAGCCATATCGATACGAGAGTGATAGCTATTATTGTAGGAAAACTCAATCAATGGAAGATGGCCATACCAAATACCTCTAAGATCCAAGACATAAGCCCTAAGCATATCCATAAGTGTTTGAATCATTCTTTCGGCTTAGCCATCCATTTGAGAGTGGAAAATCGTACTAAGGTTAACTTTGGTACCGAGACCCTTTTGAAAAGATCTCCAAAATTGTGAAGTAAATTGTGCACCCTGATCCGATATGATGGATAAACGAATCCCATGTAACCTCACTAACTCATGGATGTATAACCTTGCATACTCTTCAGCCCCATATGTAGTCTTGGCTGGTAGAAAGTGAGTCAATTTCGTCATCCTATCAACCACCACCCATATGGAATCAAAACCTTTTCTGGTATTGGCTAACCCAACCACAAAATCCATATTAATCACCTCCCACTTCCAAGTGGGAATCTCTATGTATTGGGTTAGGCCACCTGGCCTTTGATGTTCAGCCTTAACTTGTTGGTAACTATAGAAACCGAAAACAAATTTAGCAATGTCCCTCTTCATGCCTCCCCACCAACACACATCCCTTAAGTATCTATACATTTTGGTGGAGCCAGGGTGGATAGAATAAGAGGAATAATGGGCTTCATCAAGAATTCTCTCCCTCAAACCATCAACACATGGCATGTTCAACCTACCTTGGTATTTAAGGGTTCTATCTCCCCCTTGGGATAAAACCTCTATTTTTCCCTCTTTCACCAAGACCTTCAATTCAAGCAAGGAGGAGTCTAGGTCTTCTTTTGCTATAACCTCAGCAATCAAAGAAGATATGGAACCATCAATAACAACCACACCATTACCCACATCTTCTAACCTCACCCCAATCTAGCCAATCTATGCACCTCTCTAGCCATCTCCCTATCACCAACATCCATATCAGCTAGGCTATTCATAGACACCCGTCTCAAAGCATCCTTCATAACATTTGCCTTACTCGGATGGTAATGCACACTTATGTCATAGTCCTTAAGGAGTTCTAGCCACCTTTTTGTCTCAAGTTAAGATCTTTCTGAGTGAAGACATATTGAAGCCTCTTATGATAGGTGAAGATATCAACATGCACGCTATTACAAATAATGATGACACATCTTTAATGCAAACACCACGACAGCCAATTCAAGAACATGGGTAGGGTAGTTCTTTTCATTCATCTTGAGTTCTCTAGAAGCATAGACTATGACCTTACTGTTTTGCATTAGCACATAACCAAACCAACTCTAGATGTATCACAATACACCACAAAACTCTCAAGCCCATCTGGTAGTGACAATATAATAGCGGACACAAGTTTATCTTTTAATATTTGGAAATTTTTCTCACATTCATTGGTCCACACAAATTTCACCTTCTTTTGAGTCTATCATAGGACAAGCAATAGAGGAGAACCTATTCACAAACCTTCTATAGTAATTCGCAAAGTCTAAGAAAATCCTAATATTAGATGGGATTAATGGTCTAGGCCAATTCCTAATCACATTATTTTTCTTAGGATCCACTTTTATACCATCCCCCAATACCACATGATCCAAGAATGAAACCTCCTTCAACCAAAATTCGCACTTATCATATTTGTGATACAATCTCTCCTCCCTCAGTCTTTGCAACACGACCCTCAAATGACCCATATACTATTCCCTACTATGGGAATAGATCAAAATATCATCAATGAAGACCACATCAAGGGAATCAAGGTAGGGTTTGAAGACCCTATTCATTAGGTCCATGAAGATGGTCGACGCATTAGTCAATCTAAAGGACATCACCACAAGTTCATAATGCTCATATCTAGTCTAGAAGGTCGTCTTGGGAATATCACAATTTCTCACCCTCACTTGATGGTACCCGAATACAAGATCAATCTTAGAGAAAAAGCTAGCCCCTTACAATTGGTCAAACAAGTCATCTATCCTTGGAAGAGGATATCTACTCTTTATAGTGACCCTATTGAGTTATCGGTGGTCAATACACATTCTAAGTGACCCGTCTTTCTTCTTTACAAAAAACACTAGTGCAATCTAAGGTGGTTACCTAGATCTAATAAATCTCTTTTCCAATAAATATTTCAATTGCTCCTTTAGCTCTTTCAACTCCATCGGGGCTATACGATAAAGGGGAATGGAGATAGGTTGAGTGTCGGGAAGGAGATCTATGCCAAAATCTAGTTCCCTTTTGGGTGGGACACCAGGAAGGTCATTTGGGAAGATATCAAGAAACACATTTACAATCGGGACCAACTCAATGGAAGGGACTTTGGACTCCACATCTTTGACCCTCACAAGATGATACAAGCACCCCTTGGAAATCAACCTATGGACTTTAATGCATGAGATGAACCTGCCCCTCACTACCACATATATGATTTTCCCATTCAAGGATAGATTCATTTGGAAATTGAAACTTGACCCTATGGGTTCTACAATCAATAGAAGCATAGTAGTCATGCAACCAATCCATCCCAAGACTAATATTCAAATTAACCATATCTAGTTCAACAAGATCGCAAGGTAAGATTTTGTGTAAGATGCAAATCAGACAATTTCTATACACCCTCCTAGCAACAATAGATGCACTAATAGGAGTAGACACCTCATATGACTCATGCACCAACTCCGACTCAATATGTAACTTTTTAGCAACAAAAGGGGTAACAAAGGAAAGGGTGGCACCTAGATCAATCAAAGCATATACATCAAGATCAAAGATTTTCAACATAATGATAACAACATCAGGGACATCACCAACCCCTTGCCTCCCATGTAAAGTATAGAATCGGTTGTGCCTTAGGGAACCACCTTGAGTTCCACCTCTACCCAATGGAACAACATTAGCACCCCAGACATTGCCATGGTTTCTTGGACAGTCTAATTTCTTGTGAAGAAGCTCCCCACATTCATAGCACGCATTAGAACCCCTCAAACATAGGTCTCCATGGCTTCTTCCACATTTAGGGCACACATCGTTAGGAACTATCCCACTAATAACTTGTGGCCTAGGGAGGTCATTGGCAAACCCACTATTATTAGCATGAGGAGGCCCTTGGCCTTAACAAAATCTAGCACCCTTGTGAAACTTGCCCTCAAATCAAGCTCTCTTGGCCTCATGGTCCCTCCTTTTTCTCAATTTCTCCTCTTTCATTTGCTCGGCATAGGTCATCAACTGAGACAAATTCATATCACTAATAAGCAAGGCGGACCAACATTCTTCACTTACCAAGTCAGAAATTCTCATAACAAACTTATTCATCCTTGACCGAGGATCGGCCACCAAATGAGGAGCATACTTTGAAACTTGATTAAATTTGAGGGCTTACTCCCTTACTTATAGCACCTTGTTTCAAGTTTATAAACTCGACTAACTTTGCTTCCCTAAGCTCAAGAGGGAAGAATAGATTAAGTAAAGTCAATTTGAATTCCTCCCAAAGCACCACATAGCCATTACCCTTCTCACCTTTATATTGATACCAAATTTGGGCCACCCCTTTGAGTCAGTATGCCACCAACTCTGGCTTCTCATTTGGATCAACACCCATGATAGATAAGATTTTGTAGACCTCATCAATAAGCTCTTGTGGATCTTCATCCACCTTTGACCCATGGAAAACCGTAGGATTCATCCTCATGAAGTATCTTATCTTAGCTCTCGGGGTATTAGCATGAGGGGCTTGGGCCCTTTGTTGGACTTGATTGGCCACCACTTGCACAAGCATAGTAAAAGAATCTCGAAGCTCACTATTAGTAGGTTGCTCCTAGGGAGTTTGCGCTCGTCTTCCTCAAGTATTCGGCCTAATCTAGCATAGCAAAAAATAATCGTTAAGAGGGGGAACTTATCACAACTCTATAGAATAACTTAGAACATGAAGAAAGGAAACGTCTTCTAAAATGTCTCATACCCTCCTATTCATAGTCATGGTGAGCTTCACAATGATAAATAAGACTCTGAGGATCTATCAACCTAGTGCTCTGATACTAAGTTTGTCACGACCTAAACCTAGGGCCTAGATGTGACATGGCGAATGAGGCACCCGAAGAAACCCCAAACAAGCCTCTTAACTTGTCATAACATATCTTTAATCGCAAAAGCATATAAAAGACATGTAGAATAGAATGGGGCATTAGGGCTAAGGGAAGGCCTTGCAATACCTCAACATCAAGAGACAAGGAATCGTAGCTCATATCATAAATACATAACTTGTCCAACAAAAACCTCTAACTACAAAAATAGAGCGGGGGCCAAGACAAAGTAATCAGGCTCACCCTCATAATCAAGTAGACATAAGATAGCGTCTCAATACATGGATAAGATGAAAACATAAACCAAAGTTCCCAAAATGGAGGACTCACCAACAAGCTTGGAATAGCACTGTTTAGCTACGTGGAGGAGGAGGAGGATCAACTTGGACACTGGTTCCTACATAGTGATATCATGTAGGCAAGAGTATGCACTAGTACATTTGAATGTACTAAGTATGTGGGATGCAATGCAACAAGAGATAAGCTTTATAATCAACATGCATAACAATAGGCAATAGGCATGATTTAGCAATATGACATATATGATCAATGCATAAGTAAAACATTCTTAAGTAATCCATACTCATATAAAATATCATATATCTATATGTGTAGAAAAATCCAAGCTAGCTATTCAAGGTATAAACCCCTTGGTGGTTGTGTGGTATAAACCCCTCACATGGTTGATGGTAATAACACCTTACTAACGTGGTGATGAAGTATAAACCCTTCGCATAGTTGATGAGTATAAATCCCCAACATGATTACCCAGGCTCTTGTCCCCCCGGATCGGGTATGGTCTAATGCAATACTTTATATAGGATTTATCATAGGCTCTAGTGCAACATTTCATATAGAAATAATTATATACATAAGCTCATTTCCTCATCATAACATCATTCATATCATATCTCATGCTTTGGACCTTTATTTCCTCATGAAACTATAACCAGACATTTTACCAAACACCTTGAAGGTGTGTAATGGGGCTAAAAGACCATGTAATTTAGAGATTAAATAATTCAAGAAAATTCATTGTAAAACTATCAATTAATACTTTACAATACCCCCAACACATTCTCATCAAAATCCCTCATCAAATCCAATATTAGATCCAAGATTTGAAGCTCAAAACATGCTAAAACAACCATACTTTCATGAATTAAAATCACTATGCAGTAAATTTCTCAACATACAAGACCCACATATAAAATAAACTTTAAATCATGCAATATTAGTAAAAAGAAGTCTTAGGCACCATGGGTGGAAGAACCCAATGGTTCAACACCACATATCTTAGCTTTGGAGAAGTTCTTGGTGAAGGTGGACACAATGGAGACTTGAAGCTTGAAGAGAATTCTTAAATGTGGATGAGGGTTTTGAGTCTTGAAATTTGGAGTAAAAGTATGACTAAGTGTTTTGGGGAGTATTGGAAAATATTTAGGATAATATAAGGGTGAAATTTGACTAAGTATAGATAAAAACACGTTTCGGAAAACTTGGTCCCTACACTTAGAATGTTTTAGGCCGCACAAGAAAATCTCTACATTGTAGAGAAGATGCGGAGAGGGATTTGGACTAAAAAGCGCCCAAGATGCGTCGTGGAAGCATCGTGAACAACTCACTAAATTCATCCCTTAAAAATTTATAACTGCTATTTTTTAGCTCTTCAATCGAGGTTAGATACTTTTTCACCTAATTTTGATCCCCTGATCACAAATATGAATTCAAATTTTGGAAATAATGAATAGATTTTTAGATATATAGGAATTAAAATTTTGGACGTTTCGAGGCATGTTTTGGGTATTTTTGGGTCGCTTCACTACTATACTATTATGAGAATAAGAATATCTATTTAGATCCCTCAATGTTGTAGATGTGAAGCTCCTTGCCGAGAGGTTGAGCAAAGAAGATAGAGTCTATCTTGCATTTTACCAATCTCTAGAGGCCTCCTCACTGAAGGGCCCTGAAGTGTAAAAGATGAATCAGAGAAGGAGGTAATGCATTTGAGATTGACTGTCAATCAACTAACAGATATCAGATTATACTTAAAAAATAGAATAAAGAGGACACTATACAATGTGATCTTAGGTGCAAGTTTAACATTTTCAGTCTCAGTTACCCTCACCCTATATCCATTAGGTAGATTTACTAACATGGGGTATAAGATGATGATTTCTATGAGGTGTTTTCTATCAAATATGATATGATGGGAAGTTGTTGAGTCTTTTATCCATAAGTCAATCTTTACCATGAGGCAATCACAAGATAGTTTGTCAAAATCAATAGAAGAAGTACATGTCACTTTTCTGGCAAAGTTCACAGCTGCACTTACAATCTAATTTTCACTACTCTCTTATGTATTCCTCAATTGAAAATGCTACAGCAAGTTGAGAAGTTGGTTGTATTGGTCCTTTGTAAGACATTGACCTTCAGAAAAATCAGAATGTTTCTCCGTATTAGCTTGCACTTCAGTACCAAAAGCATTTACTGTTATGCCCTTTTCTTTAGTAGACTTATGAAACTGATTATGTCCTGTATCATAGTGGGTTAAAGATCTCTAATTTGCATCATAATAGGATGAGGGTTTCTGATTTTGAGTGTTGCTTTGTCTGCTTTGTAGATAGCCATAGATCTTAAAATATTCATCCTTAGTGTGGCCTAACTTCTTGTAGTAATCACAGAAAGGCCTTGACCTCCCATTGTTGTTGCTGCTGGAGGAGTAATTGGTCTTAAATTGTTGTTGTCTACCACCTGAGGGTCCTGGTGCACTAGCAAACATAAAGGAGTTCATTGAGCATGCCTCCATAAACATCTGACTTCTTGCTTTGAATTCCCTTTGCTTTTCTTCCTGAACCAGTAAAGCAAAAGCCTGATCCATAGAAGGTAGTGAAGTCATCATCAATATATTTCCCCTAGTCATAGTATAAACCTCATTTAGACCCATGAGAAAATGAATAAGCCTTCTATCTTGTTCTGCCTTATGCAGGTTTTCATTTCCTCCACAGTTACAAGCACATTTACACTGACTCCTAACACTTAAACTACTCAATTCCTCCCATAGTTTCTTCATCCTAGTGTAATACACAGTTACATCCAGCACACCTTGGCTCAAATCATTTATTTTCTTCTGGATCTGATACAACTTGACTCCATTAGTTTGATCATAACGATCGTCTAACTCACTCCATAATTCTGAGGAATCACTAACATATTCTACACTAGCTGCAATCTCTTTTCCAGGGGAATTTAGAATCTAGGATGTGACCATATTGTCACATCTTTTCCATTGACGAAACTGAGGTGAATTGACAGCTGGTCTCTTACATTCTTCACTAATGAATCCTGATTTGTTTTTCACAGACAGAGACCTCATCATGCCTCTCCTCCATGATCTATATCCCATTTCTTCGAACACTGTTGGAATAAGTAAGAGGCTAGGACTATCAGATAGATGAATGTAGAGAGGGCTACTCATATTAATGATATTGTTTGCTATAGAGCTTGATATATGATCTGTAACTTCTACTATGACTGACTGAAACTGATGAATCTACTGTGTGAAGAATCAATCTACTGTGTGAAGAATCAACTCAAAATTATGAAGAACAGCTGAAGAACCTATTGATAGCAACGAGGCTCTGATACCATGTGGAAAGAAACACTGATCCAGTATTCAACAATGGATAAGCAATGGAGAATCATCCATGCTTGACTGTAAGAAAGGAAAGAGCTGATAAGAGAGGAATCTCTTCTTCTTTGTATTATATGAAAAGCAAGTGTGTATTTACATTGGCTAGCCTCTATTTATAGAGTAACCAAAAACTAACTGCAACAACTCTAGTAACCAACACTTAACTAACTTGTAACTGACTAATCAATATTTACACAACTAATAATTTATCTCAACACATACATATTTCGAATAAGGATAGATTTAATAATTCTTCTTTAATTTTAATATTTTAAATATAGTTTAATCTATTATGAAGTCTTTTAATGAATCGTAAAAAGTTCAATCAATATTTCTAACAACTTTCATGATTTTGAAGTGATATAGATTTGACTTATTTCTATATAGTGAATTTAGAATGAGTTTAACTTCTAGATATTAAAATAAAAATAGAGTTTATATAATTAAAAATATTATTTCATAACTTTTAGTAAATTTCTGTTATAAGTAACAAATGACAGTCAATAAAAATAATAACTAACATCTTATAATAAGTTAAACCATACACCTCCTGTCTCAAATTAATTGAAATTTTTTAGCTTTTTGCAATGTTTAAAATAGTTTAATTATTCAAAGTTTAAGATGAATATTTGAATCTTTTTTTATATTTGCTCTTTCATTTATTGAAGTTTTATATTTCTTAGAAAATAATTACACTACATATTTACGACTTTATAAAGGACAATAGTGAAAAGTATGATTTAAATTTTATCTTTAAATATCTTTCTGAATATGTGTGCATTATCTCACAAATTCATTTAAAATGAAACAAAGGAAGTATTAATTTAGGAGGGAACTTTACACTATAATTTTTAAATCCATTTCTTAATTGCTTTTGGAAAGACTAATAGACTCCATTTATTACTTTTGTTTTGTACCCATTTATTACATTTCTACATCAATAATTTTCAACCCTTCCAATTAAATTAATGAGTAATAAGAATCTTGCATTATGTTACAAATCATCTCCAATTTTCGCACTTAAAACTATGGTTAGATTTTCAAATTTTCCTCATGATCTTCAGAATTTTAACTTAAAGCTTCATGTTAGATATATTTATACTTGGATCTTATTTTTATCTCTATTCATTTATTAAAATATGTTGGCCAATCAAGAACTTTTATATTCAGAAAATGTGAGTGGCGAAACTAGAATGATGAGATGGATATGTGGACATATTAGGATTAATCGGATAAAAAAAAAGGATATTCAAGATGAATTGGGAGTGGCCTCCATGGTTGATAAGATGAGAAAAGGGAAACTAAGATAGTTTAGGTATGTGCAGAGAAGATATAGAGAGAGAGACCGAAAAGAGGTCGAGGTAGGCTAAAGAAGTATTAGAAAAGGTAATTAGGCAGGATATGATGCATGTTTAGCTTACCGAGGACATGACCTTAGATAATAAGGTACGAAGGTCGCGTACTAAGATAGAAGATTAGTAGGTAGCAGAGGGATGTTGTTACTTTTTGAGGATGTAGGCTTGTTTGTGGTGTTGTACTGGAAGTATTATGTTTGCCTATATTAGCTATCATCATTTGTTGTCTAATGTGTTTTGATTATCGTACTATTTGTTGTTCTTGTTCCTTTCGATAAGCTTTGCATTTTTTTCATTGTTAATTGCTATATATTCTACATAAATTTCTTTTTTATTATACTTGAATTTGCTGCTTTTGAGCTGAGGATCTTTCGAAAATGGTCTCTCTACCTGCATGAGGTACACGATACCTTCCTTAGACCCACTTATGAGATTAAAGTGGTAGGTTGTTGTTGTTGATAAATCCATCTGATAATTCACTATTAATAATATAACAATAATAATATATGGAGTCTAGAGAGAATAGGATGTAAAAAAAACCTTATCTTTGTTTTTGCAATGTAAAGAGTTTATTTTTGAAAGTCCCTCAGCTCAAAAGGTAAGTATCATATGTAAGATTGTAAGAAAAAAATAGCAAATTAAAGTATCAAGATACAAAATAAATACAATAATAAATAGCAATACACAATAAAGAATAAGAAACTATGTGATAATCTAATAGTACTACTAAAAGAACATGAGGACTACTAAAAGGACTTGAGAGAGGAGCAAGGCAGACCACTCCCTCTCCCAAATAGAAAACTACAACACTCAGCTACTTTCTTATTAACCTTTAACTATAATATTTGACCTCTATTTTTTCATATCAAAGGGCATTTCATGTCCTTAGTCAGCTGAAAATTGTGTCATGTCCTATTTACTCAAATATCCTCTATTTTTCTTTGATCTACCTCCACCTCTACTAACTCCTCTACAACTAACCTCTCTTTCATGTTAACCGTTACATCCTCGAACATCCTTTTTATATATCCGAACCATTTTAATTTTATTTTTATCATCTTGTCCACTATTGATGTCACTCTTATCTTATCCCATATAACTTGTTCCTAATCATATCTCTATGAGTATTTCTACACATCCATTTGAGTATCCTTATCCTTGATGTCACTCTTATCTTATCCCATATAACTTTTATCTTTGGAATGTTTGCCAATACGTTGTCTCATACAAATAATATTGGTTTAACTGGTGCTCTTAAAACTTATCTTTAAGTCTTAGCAATACATTCTTATCTCACCAGATGCAAGTTTTCATTTCATCTACTCCACTCAAATACAATATGTGATATCATTATCAATCTCTATGTCTCTTGACTTGTAGGTCCAAGATACTTGAAGCTTCCTATTGTGCATATAACTTATTCATCATTCTTCACTTCCATTTTGTGTCCTACTTAACATCGCTGAATTTGTACTGCAAGTATTTTATTTCAATTTTGCTTAACCTGAAAGCTTTAGATTTTAGGATCCTTCTCCATTCTTTCAACCTATCATTCACTCTAGTGTACATCTCTTCAATCAATGCTATATCATTTGTGAATAATATACACTAGGACACCTCGCCTTAAATCATCAATTATTAATGCAAATAGGAACAGACTAAGGGTTAATCCTTACTACAACCCCATCATGATTAAAAAGTGTTATGATGTATCATCCACTGTCCTAACGAGGATCTTAATTCAACCATACATGTACTTAATATACTTAATGTAAGACATATAGGTACCTTTGCACTCTATATATCTCAAGAGGACCTCCTTTGGAACTTCGTCATATGTTTTTTCAAGATTTATAAAAATCATGTGTAAGTCTCTCTTTTTATCTCTATACTATTTACATAATCATCTTAAAAAATAGATGGCTTTTCCAATAAACTACCCTAACATGAATTTGAATCTGACTTTTTATCCTTACCTAAATCACCTTCTATCGAACCTTTATAGTGTAGTTTATTTATAGTGGTACAATACCACTTATCACAATGTCACTCATCATACTCCCTATGAGATTGTCTATGGACAAAAGTCACCTCCTTTATTGCCCTATATGCCTTTTGATTCAGCACTGGAGACTATGGATAGGAGTTTGAAGGCTAAGAAAGCTACCCTGCAGACATTAAAGTTTCACTTAGAAGAGGTTCACTGCAGAATGAAAGTTCAAGTAGATAGGAAGAGGACAAACAACTCATATGTAGTTGGGAACATGGTTTATGTCAAGTTGCAACCTTATAGACAATTCTCTCTCAAGAATCATTCCTTCCAGAAGCTCATAGCTAAGTTCTATGACTTATTCAAGGTCCTTGCTAGAGTTGGGATGACAACTTATACTTTGAATTTGTCCCCACACTCTAGAATCCATCCTACAGTCCATATTTCTCAACTTAAGAAGAGGATAGGAGATCACCCTGCTTCTATTCATTTATCTATGGTCCATATTGATTTTAGTCATGAGATTTTGACTCTTGATCCATTTTAGACAGATGATTGGCCCTTAAACATGTCCTGGGTATGACTCAAGTTTTGGTTAAATGGTTAAATGTCTCTGCCAAAGACAGTACTTAGAAGGACCTGCAAGACGTTCAGCAAAAATTTTCAGAATTTAATCCTTGAGGACAAGGATTATTTCAAGAGAAGGGCATTGTTATGATCTCAGTTGATATTACTTTTTAGTTATTCATTTGTGGTTAAATACTTAAATAAGCTGGCTGTTAGTTAGAACAACTGGGCACTATTAGATGTAACAGATCAGAAGGTAGTTATAACTATTTTTCCCGCCCAAAACTTTGTAGTCTATAGTTTGTAGATTTGATATAAAGCTTGTAAAGAAGGATATGAAAATCATCTTTGGAGAAATAAGAAGATCAGAGTTAGCCTTCAATTTCCAAATTCTTTCAATTTAGGATTGTTCAAGGAGCAATTCCTCAGAACAATTAGCATTACCTCTACATTTTCGTTGATTCTTTCAGTGTTATATCAAAAGGCTAAATCAAGAACTAAATAGATAGAATGATAACTAAGGGTGTGTTTGGTATGAACGAAAACATTGTTCAGAATATATTTTTTAATTTTCTCATGTTTGGTTGGATTAAATGTTTTGAAATTATTATTCAAATCAACTTATTTTTCTCAAATTTAATAAAAATGACTTTCTTCCAAAAATTAAGGAAAAACATTTTTGCAAACTCTCCTCCAACCTCAAATTACAATTCTTTTTCCTTACCCACCCCTACCACGACCCCTTCCTCCCACAAAAAAATAATTAAAATTTTAAAAAATAATAATAAATAAAATTTACTTTTGAAAAATATTTGACATTTTAAAAATTTTATTATTTTTACCCCATTCCCTACCCTGATCCACCTACCACCCCCTACCCAAAACCCAAAAATATGACAAATAACTCAAAATTTCAAAAGTTCATTCTTTTTAAGCCTCCACCCATCAGCTCCATCAACCCACCCCATAAAAAAATTTAAAAGTTTATTTTTAAAAAATATTTTAAATTTTGAATATATCTTTTGTCCATCCCCCTACTGCTCTCTAAAAAACTTTGAGTCGGGTGTGATTGAATTTTTAGTTTAAAAGTTAGGATTGAGTCTAAATTTAAAATTCGAATCTTGGGTTAGAAGTCGAGTTGGATCCCGCATCAGGTATTGGAGTTGAGTCCCGAATCGGTTATTGGAGTTGATTTTCATATTAGATATTATTTTCCTAAAAAATATTTTTTATTCTCTAGCCAAAAATAAAAGATATTTTTAAAATAAATATGTCCATTCACCAACCAAACATGAAAAAATAAATTAGAAATCAACTTATTTTCTAAAACAATCTATGGAAATATTTTCCTTCCTGCCAAACACACCCAACACGCCCTAAATAAACGGCGGCTAGATGAAGAACTAATCTAAGTTATACATACACATGCATTGTTGGAAAGATAGTGTACAACTGTACATATCCAGCAACAATCGTTTTCCTTTAACATTAATGATAGGAATTTGGTAATATAATTCTTTGTTTTAAAGTTAAGATACACCCCACCCCACCCCAAGTATTTTTGAATCCCTCGCCAACTTACAAAATGTGTAGTAAAAAATGGCATTTTCATATCTCATGTACAACGTGAAGATGGAAAAAACAAAAAAAGAAGTCTGTAAAAAGAATAGAAAACTTTTTTAAAAAGTTAATTAGAAGTGAATTACAAATACGAAAGAAGTGTGTCATTAAATCGTTAAAGTTTCACTGCCCCTATTTATCACAATTTCGCCATGTTGGTCAATTTCAACTGTTAGAAGAGTTAAATTTATCATGGGAATTTTCTTTTCACAAATAGTCATCATAATGTTGACAAAGAGCACCAAAAAGAAGAAAAATGATTACTGCGAAAGAATAGGCTGGCACCCGGCTTTTTATTATTATTATTATTATTATTATTATTATTATTATTATTATTATTATTATTATTATTATTGTTATTATTCTTTTCATCAACATAAATTACTATTATTATTGTGCAGGATGTACAGATGGATTCAAAACTTCTCACAGTTGCCATTGCAAAGAAAAAAAGACCTCTTATATCCCTATGGTTTTTCTTCCACTTTGTATTTTCCAAATCTCTTATCTACACAACCCTCCTATAATTTCACAATCCTAACCAAAGTGGATCTTCAATGTATGCTTACAGATTTTACAAAAACTTGTTTTAACTTTGAGGTCATCCCCCTGGGGACTCGACTCATACTTCCCCAGAAAATCTGGTTTTAATTGGTTTTAACTTCAACCCCATACTTTCTGGTGAGAAAAGTTCTGGCGAGATGCTGGTTGGACTTAAGGGGCTTCTTGGACTGACATTGCACTGAGAAGGCCGATAAAACCCAAATCCCATTAAAAAATACTCCAGTGGAATCAACATTGCATCTGGCTGCTCTTCAGTCACCATTGAACCACATGCTTGTACCTAATAACACACCCCACAAATTACCTAATAATACTTCTCGAGCATGACAAAGGGGAAACCAGTTTGGCACAAACCTCAACTAGCGCACTGAACCTTCTATCTAGCTTCGAAGTCATATGGAGAGCCTCAGAATGGAAAGGAGAGTCCTCTCCAACAAATATTAACGAACGACATTGTAGTTTCCGCAAGCCTTGTGTTATGTCTGGTCTCCTGTCAGATAAATAAAACACGTTTACTCAATCTATATTTCAAACACGGAACTAAGGTATTTAAGTGGAGAAGCGTAGAGAGACAAGTTCATTATCCACTAGTTCCAAAGGCTATGGTTAGTCCCAAGGTTTGGCTCCAGGCCTATTACTCGGTCATCAACAGAAAAAGGAGAGCATCAAAAGAAGGAACTGAACACAGAGCCGTAGGTCCATGGCATAGAACAAAACAACCTTCTAACTCCAATTCTCTTTACTGAAAGAGAATTTTACTATCGGAAACCAGACTAGCGTGGCTCCACAGGAAGCTAGCCGTGGTAAGAATGATTTCTTCATTTTCTGTATACGTGGTTATTCTAAAATTCTATACACCTACTATAGTAGCAACCTAACGCTATACCGAGCTGTGAGCAGGAAGACAGAACATCCTATTAGATCAGATTTGTTGAGAGAGAGGGAGAACCACCTAAACCACCAACTTAAGGTGAAAATTACTGCCCCCGCTACAAACAAGGAGGAATGAGAAGAAGAGAAGTAAACAGCAAAGATCCTATTGACATATCTTTTTGCTAAAGGACTTACTCATTGATAGCTTCAAGCAACCGAAATACATTTGGACTCTGTCGCTCACCTAGCAACTGCAACAAAATCACACATTTTGCAGAATCAGACAAATGACTAACATTGTGAACAGGGTAATGTCATTGCAAAGCTTCTTTACTGCAAAGCATCACACAGGAAATACAGAACTCTAAAAAAATTAAACACTTACTCTTCGGCATGCTTGAACTACATCTGATTCTGGAACTTCAACACTGCCACGGACTTCCTGCACATCGTTAAGCATCCGATTGAACTCTCCACTAATTATAAAAAAACTAGTATATAAGTGGTGGAAAAGAGCAGAAGAGAACCTTGCTAAAGTACCGCAACAGCAGTAACTCCTTCACCAAACTACACATGCCACAAAAGTAAAGCAGATTTGCCATCACCTGTCATATTGCACCATATGATGCAAGACACCATAACTTCAGGTCATTTAGAGGAGCAAGAATCATAATTTACGAATTCATCCTCATATATCTTGAACTATAAGAGATAACATCAAAAATGCACCTTATTACACAACCATTCTGTCCAAGAGGCTGCTTTGCACAAGGGGGAAACAAGTATCAAACCCATGACCCTTTGTGTGTATTTCATCTAGAGGGGAAAAAATGTCAAAATTTCATAGTCAAATGACCATATCAGGAAAATTTAAATAAATCAGACAAACAGAAATAATACAAACACTTACAGCAAACAAGGTAAGAATATATGCTCCAGCTGTTACGCCCATACACATTACTTTACCAAGCCTGAAGATGGAAGATAACGAGTAAACTTAGTTTCTACTTCTCATCAAAACAAGCTAAGCCTATCATGAAGATTCCACAAAACACATAACAGCTCTTAATGTCATATTTTAGTAAAATCTCATGCATAATCGTTCTGCCAACCGCTTGATTGTGCAGCACAAGCACAAGATATAGAATTGTCGAACTGACAGTTCTGCAAAATGCCTATGCGAAGAGGCAGCGTATTATAAGGTTATAAAAGTAAAGCAGATGTCAAAAAAAGGCAAGCTCATTACAAATACCTGAAGTAATCAAGCACCTCAACAATCTGGTCTGCTAAATCATCAACCGATAAGACAGGATCATCAAGATTCATGACAGCAGCTCCCAACTGCAAAAACTCTTGACAGATATACAGGGTAAGAAACATTGTGAATAAAAGCATAAGCCAAACAATCCACGTGCTATTGTATGCAATTACTGTGCGTTCAAGTCACAAACCTCATGACCAGGAGGACTTATATGGTAAATACAGAAGTTATGGAGCAGCAATGAAAATGCTTCTGGACAAAAGAATACTCCTTGGAAACAGGACACATCTGTTCAATTGCATAAGATGCAAGAAGGAAAGAAAACTTAGTATTAGATGGTAAAAGAACCACAAAAACATCAACTACCCTAGAAGCCACTAAAAAGTTGAGATGTTGAAATTTCAATAGATAGACCGTGATCCAAATATTCCAATTGTTTTCACCTAAACTGGGCAACTATCGGACCTATTTAAGCTTGTGGAGAAAAAGAAAGCCTGGAAAAGACCAAATCAATTTGATTTCATACAGCAGATACTTCTTATTCAGAAAGAACATACATAATCATGACTAATAGATGACTGATGACAAAATAAACTAATTTAAGCAGCTGTACTGTAACAGATGACAAAATAAAATGGTTTTACTCACAATTTAAAGCTAAATCGGGATAGGTGATAAGAGCCGGCTTGTCCTGGTCTCCAAAAACAGCAACAGAGACATAACCACGGCCAGTTTTTACAAGGTGCTCCTGAGGCGAAAAATTAGCAAAAATCGTGATAAGTTTGGCGAGGAAAAACCACGATAACTAATATATATAGAAATCATAAAGTAAAACTATAAACTACAAAGCTTCCGAGTTCTAAAAGTAATTCCATTCTTTCCGCATTCATTTTTTTTGATAGGGCCAATTTACACTCTCATCTTTTTCTCGTTGGAAGGGGAGCCTTGGAGTAACCAGTAAAGTTGTTGCCATGTGACCAAAAGGTCACGAGTTCAAGCCTTAGAAACAACCTCTAGCAAAAATTCAAGGTTGCGTTATTGACCCTTGTAGTCGGGCTCTTTCTCGAACCATATGCATAGCGGGAGTTTTAGTGTACCGGACTTGTCTTTTTTTAATCTTTTTCTCGTTTCTTTACATTTCCAACATTTGATTTGGCCATCTAATGTTATGTCATATTAGAGGCAAGGAGAACACTTTGGAGACACTTGACGGTTTTGCAAACCTTTCAAAGCAATTTATAAATGAAAATATGTTTTGAGCCTAAAAGAGACTGAAATAAAGTAGTGTAAAGTTGATACACGGTTAACAGGAGGTCCCTTTTGTTGCAACTTTCCTAATTAAAACTAGAGTGTGATACGCAAATTTTAGAAGGATAGTGAAACAAACCTCCTACCTTCTAAACTAGGTCAAAAATGCATAATTAGAAAGTAGAACAAAAAGAACGCATGAACCTTATAAACTACTATACCGAACTGCATATATCAAACGAAAAAAGACTTGGACAATTAAAGCATGACCAATATAAACTAGCTACCGAATACATAATGATGGCTTGTTTTTTGCAACATCCCCAACGGTGTAAACCCTTTAGAAGTTGAAAAACAGTTAAAATCGTGCTGAAGTGCAAAGTTCGTTGGCTTTAACAAAGAAAAGCCATAGAAGAAAAAGCAAATAAAAGAATATATATATATATATATATATATATACACACACACATGTGTGTGTGTGTAGTGCAACTAAAAATGACAGTTCAAAGAAACTGTTGAACAAAAGAATCCTATATCACTAAAGTTTTTAAAAAATTGAATTTCTAATTTAGATTAAAAGATGTAGTTTTATGTTTTATTGGACCTGGTTGTTTTATACAAAAAATAAATTTCTTATTCCTAATAACTAAAAACTCATCTATAATGTTTTTTCTACAATTAAGCATCAGTTTACCAACAACATTTATGTTCTACTAGACACGGGCCATGGGTGATCAATCAGGCACAGGTCTTAACACCTTACTGCCTACACCAAAGGGCTATTTAAGCGAAGCAGACAGCGTAGCTTTACATGACAACCCTTTTCACATGATTTTAGGGAAAATGCTTTACTATCACTTTTATTTAATTAATTTATTTTTAACTCGGAATAACAAGTTCGATAATGATCAAGAATGATGATATCCAAAAAAAGAAAGTTTTAACTGTCAATTAATTTATAATGAGAACTAGTTAGCATGAACCATTTGCTCGGTTTGCTTCTTTAAATGAGCTTGAGGGCTTAAGTGCACCTCAAATGAGCCTTCGAAAAGATGGCAAAATTCATGTCTCCTAAAATCATGTCAAAAGGGTTGCTCATTTGAATGCTGGGACAATAAAACGCTCAAACAAACTTTAAAAGCCTACAACTCAAAACCAATCCAGTAATCAATTTCCTGCATCTAAATAGGATCCCTCAACTGAAAAAGGAAATGAAATCCACCAGATAAAATGAGACTTTTATAGCAACGAAAATTCCTAATTAAAGAAGCAACATAATGAAATTGCAATACAACGTATCCAGACACATTAAGGTAAAACGCCATGACTAGCAAAAACAAATTATTTAACAAAAAGACAGATAGTGAAAAAGCATTTGCTCTATCCACACGCTAAACCAAATTAAATAAAAAAATGTGGTTAATCAACCTCCCTTCACAACTCAAAGTTAGGTGAAAATTAATGAGCATTTCTAAACACATAATTAGCGTATGAGAGTGTGTTGGTGACGGAAAATGCAGGTGAAAAATAAACCTTTCCGGCGACGGAGATTGTTTCCATATCCATCGAAACGGAGTCGCTCGAGTCCCCCATTGACCGCAGTTCTCTCTCCTTTACTTTCTCTCTCTAAAACTCTCTCTTCTCTTCGCTTTGTTGAAGAAGCATTGGATTTAGGATCACTTTGCTTATATACCAATCTTTCTCTCTCACCAAAAATACATTAGTTTTGTATATATCTATTCCATTTTTCCCAAAATATAATTAATTGTACTTCCAATTTATTTTTTGTTTGAGAGACGTCATTTTCGGTCAGCGAGCTAATTCAGAACGTTAACCCGAGTCACCGACGGCCCTCTTTTTATTTTTAGTTTTATTTTTTCTACTTGTGCCGACGCACTAGCCAGAGTGGATGGTTAAAATTTAACCATGGTTACAGACCGACACCTTTCGACTTTATTCATATCTGATACCCCCTCTTTCTATTTTTCTTTTTTCTTTTTAACATAATTCAGATGAAAACATGTACTAACAACAACTTATAACCAAAATACACCTACCTTCATATGGTTTATAACAATCATATTGAATACATTTTATTAATAATATGAGTTATGTTTTATATTGAAATTTTTTATCATATAATATTTAGTTTAATATATTAAAATAATATACATTGCAATTAATATAGACATATTTTTTCTAATTCACGCCGTCAAATTATTCCTCATTGTTTAATATTAAATAAATAATTTTAGTAATAGATATAATGTCTTTTATCAGTTCAAATATTTTTTTCTCAAAATTAATTATCATCCGACACGTATTCTATAAATATTTTCATTTAAAATAATTAAATAATTATATTATCACTTTAATTTATAATTTTTGAATATTTTTTTTCGTTATAAATATTTTTAACTTTTCGCTCAAAGTGAATTAAATATTGAAGGATCGTTGGGGTCCTTTGCTTCGTGAATAACAATTTTAGAATAAAACATTACTTCACAGTTTAGTATATTTTTTTATTTTGAGATTGTAAGTCTCTAATTATTTGTACTATAATGTCATATTAGAGTAGTTTTTTCCGTTTGAATAAGAATTTATATATTGATAGAAAAAAATAATATTTTATAAAATTAAAGATTCAGATAAGTAGTCCAAAAAAGTTATAGTTTTGAGTGTGAAATAATTTTTTTTTCTTTTGATTTTATAATTGAAAATTTATAAAAGTCAAGAGACACACATTTACTCTGAAAAGTTATCAAAATATTTTCTTACATCAACTGAATCTACCTATTTATGAATTAGTGACAAAAAATCACATGACTTAATATTTATTATTGGATTTATTTTTTCAAATATTTAATTAAATAATTTTAAATTTTTATTTAAAATAAATTTTATATATGTATCTATATGATATTATATCATCTCATTAACTGTAGAATAAATACTTAGTAATATTATTAATATGATAAATTTTAAGTGTTATGGATTAAATTAATGTTAAATTTTTAATCTAAACTAAATTATTATATTTTATGTAGTAGTGAATAACTTATCTAAATCTTTAATAATATTTTTAGATATTTACTTTACACTTAATGAAATGATTATTGTCATACAAATACATAAATATAATTTATTTCAGATAAATAATTTACTATCAAAAAATACATAAATAAATAATTTACTACCAGAAAAATATTTATAATTTATCTTGGATTAAATTATTTTGATCAGATTCGATTTTAAATTATCATTTCAAATACCAAATTCTCAAAAAAAAAAAAACTATCATATTTTAAAAACTAAATAAATTAATTTTTTTGAGAAGCTAATGCTCATGGAGGTATTGTATCCAAGATTTTTGTAAAATTGAATTCGTCTAATAGCAAACATTTAATTTTAACATGAATACCAAGATATGTGATTTATTAATACATCATTTAAAGATATTTTAGTAACCTATTTATGAATTAGGATTTCCTAATTAGATAAGATATAGAAAAATGGAGAAAATTTTGATAATTAGAATTATAAGGAAAAATATAAATTACAAAAGTTCAAATTAGAGGAAATTTGAGCTGGCCAAAAATTAAAAATAAATGTATATATTCTTAATTACTGTGATTTTTAACAACTTTTTATAATTTTTAAATATATAATATAATTAAAAACAATTTTACATAAATAAATGAAAACAAAAAAAAATAATGTGAAAAAAGTTTTTTGAAGTGGGCCTTTCTTTTTACTACAGAATTGGTGCAAGCGTGAGGCATAGAAGCTTTATTTTAGTTGTGGAAGCCCGCAGAGGGATAACCAAAAGCTCTTCTCTGTACTGTCTTTATTAATATAAATAATATAAGTTGTAACGTAATGTAAAATACTAAGTGAAATTTATATGTATTTTCTAAGAGAGTTTTTAGGCAGCAATTTATTTTCCATCCCTTATATTCTAAAAATACAATCAAACATTCTTTATGATAATATTTTATTAGAAAAATCATAGTTCTTTATAATTAATTGTTCATATTATGCTATATTACGTGTTTTGTACTATAAATATAATAACATTTTTCTATCACAATCAAAATATATCTGAATAAACAATATTATTATATAAATATTTAATTATATTATTGATACTTTAAAAATTCCAACGTTTATATAATCAGTCGAAACTTATGAGTAATGTTAGGTATTCTTTCCAATCATAACTGATTGTTCACAATTTTGAAATTACTATTGCAAATTAAAGATCACCTTTAATCTTATAATATTTTATAATCAAAATTTTCTTTTACTTAACCAAATTTTTTATTTTTTCACTTTTGCTCTCACTTCTTGAGCAACCAAATTTTTTATTTTTTCACTTTTGCTCTCACTTCTTGAGCACAATTGTATCTCAAATGATCATCTCTTTTATGAGTTTGTCACGATTCAAATTAAACTAAGCTTGACACATCGAATGAGATTCTCGAGATCCTAGCAAACTTATAAGCAAATAGAGGAGATGAATAAGAACCATAGAACGAAAAACTAGAGTTAAGTACTAAAGAACTAAAGCTAAAGGTAGATAAGGTACTAGTCTACATAGATCCCATACACCATGTCCAACAATATATTTACATACTAGACTAAGCGAGGGCCAAAACATATTACTAACTCACCCTTGAAGAAAGCAAAAACAAGTTATAGTCTCAAAGTAACTCAAACACATGAAATAAAGCTAAAAGGTAAAAGGTTTGTCTTTGGAGCATGAGGATTCACCAACAATCTTCCAATATTAAGTTGGATCTAACCACGGGAATGAGGAGGGGGATAGTCTTATCCCCATATTTTGAGATAATATAAGCAAAAAATGTGTTAATACATTTGAATGCACTAAGCATGTAACAATAACCATATTGTGCAAAGGATCAAATAAAGTGCATAAGTGAGTGAATGAGGAAGTATAAGAGTAGGTAATGAGAGGTAAATGCACTAATAAACCATAGGAAATGTGATGCAAAATAAGTAGTAGATCATATAAGTTGGGTTAAGTAGTAAGGTGTGAATTGGAAATAAAGATTGGAGAATAAGGAGATGTGAGAGAAAGCAAGTAAAGGAAAAATAAAAAGTCATTTCTCCCTTATTAGTAGAATAGAGAAAAAATTTTGTCCCTATATTAGGAAACACTTCCTCCAACTCTTAAAGAGTCAAGTAAAAGGGACTCCCTCGCGCCATCATCGTCGCTCGCTCGACTTCGATTTTGAGAAATGATGTGATTGATTGAGTCCGAAATTAATTAGTTTAACAGACTTTCAAATTTCGCGTGTAAAATTCTATTAAAATAGACATCCTTTTTTCCAAAGGATGTCATGCCTGTTATAAACATATGACTTCAAAACAGGTGAATTCGCACCTAAGGTTAACTATAAATAGAGAGTCTTTCTGCCTTTTTCAATCATCAAATTTTCTCCTTTTTTGCATTCATTTTTTTTACATACAAAATTGATTTTGTGTGTGATTCGTTGCTAATATTTTTACTTCGCTATAATTACAGAAGTTTGAGTACCACTACTTTTATAATAGTTTATCTATTTAGAGGATGTTTGGATGGGCTTAAAAGGTGGTCAAATATGTTTTGAAGCTCTTTTTAATTTTTGGAAGCGTTTGACAAATTCTAAAATAATTTAAAATAAGTTAAAAGTAACATAAAATAAGTCAAAAGTTAAAAGTTGGTCCTTTCCTAATTTTTTTTAGATTAAAAGTCATTTGTGTTTGACCAATAAATTTACTTTTTTATCCTTAATGTTTGCTTGTAATTTCTATATTATTTTGCTCTACTTTTTTTCTATTTTTTCCTTTTATTTTTTTTATAAATTTTGCTCTTTCTGTTTTTCCTTGCTTTTTTCTTTCTTTCATATTTTTTCTTCTTCTTATTTTTTCTTTTCTTCTGTTTTTTCTTCTTTTTCTTGCTCTTTCTTTCTTTTTTTCTATCTAAATTATATTCTCCTTATTTTATTATTTATTAATAAATTATTTATGATAAAGAAAAAATATAGTCATTACTTAATACAAATATAATTTTAAAGAATCCTCAAATATTTCATGTATTTTATTAAAATTATATATTTTAAAAATTAAAAATAACTTAGACATCTAAATTAACTTATATAATTAATTTATATTGAAGATGAATTAAAATAAATTAATTCTAATTTAGAAACAAAAATTTAGAGTTATAATTAATATTTTATAATGTGTAACAGTTTAAGGGTATTTCAAACATTTTGATCAAAAATAATTTAACAATATTTTGGCAGCAAACACATTAACAATTTTTTTTTCAGATTAAGCACTTTTATCCAAACACGAAACTATTTATTTTAAAAAAAAGTTTTAGCACTTTATAAAGTGTTTTTGAAGAACTTTTTTAAAAGCCACTTTTTTCAACTAATCAAAACGGGGTCTTAATCTTGGGAGGAAATAATCCACAACCTCAGGTAACAGTGAAAGGGTTAAGTTTCTTAATGATATACAGTGAATTATATGGACTCCAATAGCTTTATAATTTCATTTTCTTTATTTACTATTTCTAGTACTATTTGAATACAAATAGGATAACAAGCTTAAGGAATTTAAAGGTTTTTTTTCTGAATTTTCTATGTCTTTTGAGATTTGAGTCTTATATCTGTTTGTGATAGAAATAAATAGCATACAGATTTAATCTTATTGATTAGTATTTTATATACTAAATTGTATGTCTACTTGTGATTGAAACAATGTCTAATCCAAGTGAAGTTAACGTTGGAATGCTGAATGTTGCAACAACATTTTTTACAAATCATACAAATGTTTCACATGCTATTCCACATGTTGAAAAATCTGCAAAATTTATCGGTGTCGATTCAAAAGGTGGCAGGAGAAGATGTACTTCTACTTGACTAACCTAAGTTTGGAGAGATTCATTAGTAAGAATGTTCATATATTGTCTGAAGGAACTCCAGATGATGAATGGCTCTTAGTGACTGAAGCTTGGAAGCACTTAGATTTTCTATGTAGGGACTACATTCTGAGTGACTTACAAGATGATCTGTACAATATGTACAATAACATGAAGACGTCTAAGGAAATCTGGGATACTTTGGAAAATAAGTATAAAACTGAAGATGTTGGAATGAAAAAATTCATTATGGAAAAATTCTTTGACTACAAGATGGTAGATAGTAAAACTGTTGTTACCCAAGTTTAGGAGTTGCAGGTTATAATTCATGATATCCTTACAGAAGGTATAACTTTACCTAATATCTAATTTAGACATATTAAATTTGTTCTTAATGTTCACATAGTCTTTCATATAGGATTAGTTATGAATGATGTTTTTCAAGTGGCTGTTATATTGAGAAGTTACCTCCACTTTGGAAGGATTTCAACAACTATTTAAAACATAAACGCAAGGAAATGACTGTTGAAGGTCTCATCATAAACAAATCTAACAATATCAGGGGTGAATATTGTTGAAGAAGGACCAATGTTAAAAAGACAAAGAAGCCATTTGGACCAAAAGGCTACCCTCCTAAAAAGAAGTTTAAAGGCAATTATTATAACTATGGAATGTTGGACATAAAATAGTTGAATGTCGCTATTCAAGGAAGCGGAAGAAAAGGAATTAAGCAAATATGATTGGAAAGAATGAAGAAGTGGAGAACCTATGTGCTATATTAACTCAATGCTACTTAGTAGAAAATTCTAAGGAGTGGTGACTTGATTCTCGAGCCACTTCACATAGTCTTTGTAATATATGACTCTACTGTACCTGATAAAACTATTTACCTGGGAAATTCTTTCACAGTCTAAGTTGAAGGCTATGAGAATGTATGTTCAAAGATGACATCCGGCAAGGTCTTGACTCTAAACGGAGTTTGTCATGTTCCTGAAATGAGGAAGAACTTAGTATCTGCTAGTCTTTTAATCAAGAACAAAGTTAAATATGTTTTTATCTCGGACAAAATTGTAATTAGTAAAAATGATATGTATGTAGTAAAAAGTTACCTTACTGAGGGTCTTTTCAAACTGAATATAATGGTTGTTGAGAGTAATAACGTTTAGTCTTCTCTTTACTTATTTAAGTCAAATGATTTATGACATTTACGTTTAGGACATGTCAATTATTAAACCTTGCAAAATATGAGTAATTTGAGTTCATTACAAAAATTTAAAATAAATAGTCGAAGTGTCAAGTTTGTGTTGAATCTAAGTATGTTAACCATCGTTATAAGTCAGTAGAAAGGAATTCAAATCCATTGGACTTAATTCACACAAATATTTATGAAATGAAGTCAACACCATCTCGCAATGGAAAAAAGTATTTCATAATATTTATTGACGATTGTATGCAATACTGTTATGTTTATTTATTTAGTAGTAAATATGAGGCAATTGAAGCATTCAAATAGTACAAAAGTGAAGTTGAAACGCAACTTAACAAAAAGATCAAAATGATAAAGAGTGATAGAGGCGGCGAATATGAATCTCCTTTTGAAAAAATATGTTTGAAATATGGCATTATTCATCAAACAACATCCACTTACTGTCACGCCTCACCCTAGGATCGTGATCAGTGTCCGATAGGGACACCTAGACACATGCTAACCTTAAATTACCAATGAAACCGACCTGGAAATCTACCGAAGTTTCGGCAGAGTTTCCTCTGTTTTATTAACTAACTGCACCTGCAAAGAAAATACAACAGCAACCCAGACAACAATGCAAATATATATCCATTTATACATATACATAAATACGGGCCGACAAGGTCTCCACTGCGGTCCTGCCGCCTGATCAGGTATCAAATACATATAATAGACCATGTGCTCAAGTATATCTCACATATCCACTACCCACTAGTATCCACAGACCTCTATACATAGATGCCAAACAGTACGTGTATATATACATGACCCAAATACAAAATATGTGAACATGAGAAGCTACCAACAGCTTACTCCTAAAACAAAAAGTGCACTGCAGCTGAAACAGGAGATACTAGGCCATAGGGTATCACACCTGTTCGTCGGTACCTGCGGGCATGAACGCAGCCTCCCCCGAATGAAGGGGTCAGTACGAGAGACGTACCGAGTATGCAAAACCGGAAGTACATAACACAGATAGAACTCATAAGCCAAAGAAAATAGTAAAACATACATAAATTAAACCTGTAATAGGTATCGAATAAAAATCTTTTTAAAACATATGAAAGTCATGCAAGTCGGACGGAAAATGATAGCTCCAAACATCGCGCCATCCACAACATCACACCAGAAGTTTAAATACCCGAAAATCTCCATCGCACATCATGAACA
>JAOTQJ010000102.1:13680603-13706012 GCA_025642045.1 Solanum sejunctum
AAAAACTATAGGTTCAAATGGTTCCGAAATTACTAACGCGTACAACTTTCCATAGAAATTCTAAATCACTTTAAAAATTATTTTGAACCCTATTCTAGTAATGTGCATGATGAAAACTGTGTAAGTTCCTTTGAAATCACCTTTATGTGTGAATTTGAGCGACTTTGGCAAAATTTCATAAATGACTAACTTTTTGATCTCAAAAATGAACATTTTGCATATTACTACGTATTTTGGAACTAGTTTTTTTTTATGCATGTGATTCTCACGACTTTATTCGTGCGATTTTAGTCTCGTTAACCGATTCCCGGGCTGAATATTGTCGTGCTTATGTATAACTATATGTGTGTATGTATATATATTTTGAATTAGGTTGGATACAGCGGACCGGTTTGCCCATGGGCCAGCTTTGCTTAGTTTAGAGAAATAAGGATCTGAACTTGGGATATGTTGGCATCATGATGTGTGAGTGCTTGGCCCCTTTGCCCCGGCTCACGTGAGTGCTTGGCCCCTTTACCTCGGCTCACTTATATAACGGGCATGATGACCTTTACACATTATAATACATGAGTGCTTGGCACCTTTACCTCGGCTCTATCCTATGACGTGAGTGCGTGGCACCGTCGCCTCAGCTCACCTATACTACAGTTGGGACTTATGTTGGAGATTTTATGGATTTGAAACTTCTGATGTTATACTGTGGTATAACACGAGTTCGGAGGTCGCCATCGTTCCCGTCCGGTATGCATTACTTTAATATTTTAAATAAAGAATTATTTTGATGTTGCATATAGGTTTGACTCATATATTTTTATTTGGAATGTTACTCTCATTTATATTTCGTACTTTCCGCTTAAATATTCGGTATATATTTCGTACTGACCTCCTTCTTTCGAAAGGGGGAAGGGCTGCGTTCGTGCGCGCAGGTATCGATGTACAGCTAGAGAGCCACCTTCTTAGGACCTCTGTCTACAATTGAAGTGCTCCCTTTACCTCAGGATCAGTCTTTTGGATATATACATGTACACTTATTTTCTTTATTTTGCATTTATGTATATTCGAGGGTATGACGGGGCCCTGTCCCATCTCATGATTCAGTTCGTATGTTTAGAGGTCTGTGGATACATGTGGGTATAGGATATTACCTGTGATATGGTTACGTATTTATGGTACATTTGTTGGGCAGTTCTACCACAATAGTGACCTTGTCGGCCCGCATATATATGTATATTGATGTTTGCTATTTGTTGTGATCGCTGTTTGTAGGTGTGGTTAGTCAGTAAAACAGAGAAAATTCTGCCAAAATTTTGATAAATTCCTTATCTATTATTGTTGGAAATCCGGTTTAGTGTTTGTTTGGGTGCCCAATAGGCACTAATCACGGTCCCTGGGTTGGGTCGTGACACTAAGAGTCTTGGTTAGAGTCCCTCGAGATTCTGATCGTCATGTCACATTTGGTGCCAATATTGGGTTGTCACAAACTTATCAAAGCATAAGATTTAAGGTATCATAAAGAGTCTAACATGCCACTCAAGTAAAGTCTTATTCATGGGTATGAACCACGCTATAGCTATGAATAAGAGGTCATGAGGCATTTTAGGAAGCTTCACTTCTTTCTGATCTTATCGTGTGATAGAATTGTATTGTATGATTTTCCCTTTAATGCTTGTTCGATTTCAGAATCATGCCTCCAAGAAACGCTCAGATCCAAGAGGAAGTGAATTCTAAATAGGAATAAGCACCTCACGTTTCTATTGATCTATTGGCTACTTATCTTTCTAATTCTAAACTTTGAGATGCTTTTCAAATACTTGCTCAATCCATAATGACTCAAGTGAACTAAGAGGTGGTAGCTCCTCCAAATATAGGGACGATAATGATGAGAGTATAAGATTTTATATGAATGAATCCTATGGATTTCCATGGGTCTAAAGTAGATGAGAATCACAAAAGTTCGTTAATGAGATTAAAAGGATAGTAGATATCATGGGTGTAACTCTAGTAGAGAAGACGGAGTTGGTGGCTTATGAACTTAAGGATATTTTTCAAATTTGGTTTAATCATTGGAAAATAGAGAGAGTTGATTAAATCCCCTTAAATTGGAAAGAAGTCAAAGTTGCTTTCCTTCATCACTTTTTTCCACTAGAGTTGAAGGATGCGCAGGTGCTTGAATTTATCAATTTAAAATAAGTTAGTATGAATGTGAGGAAATATTCCTTGAAGTTCACTTAGTAGTCCAAGTATGCTCTAGAATTAGTAGCCGACTCTTAAGCTCGCAGAGCAAATTTATTATAGGAGTCTCAAATTTGGAAGTCAAAGAATAAAGAATCATAATTCTAATCTAGAAATTGGACATTTATTGATTGATGACTCATACTGAGTAAACCAAAGAGGGGAAGCTTAAGTAAAGGGCTAAAATGGTCCAAGAGGACAAGGACTGATGGTGCTAACGTTTTCCATTCTAGGTCCAAAAATGGTAGACATGCTCAATTTTGCCGAAGGTTCTTCGTTAAAAGTTCTTTAAGTATTCCAACTCCAAAGTTCAATAAGGTTATGGTGGCTAACCCAAAGGTTTTGAGGAGAGGTTTTGAGTGATTAAGATATCCTTGCATAGAAGAAGTGTTGAAAACATTATAGGAAAGAGTGCTTGGCAGGATTGGGAGTATATTTTACATGTGGCAAGCTGGTTCATCATAAAAGAGATTGTAGAGGTGAAGGTAGTAAACCTCAGTCAGACTTAGACTCAGACTACTATAGGTTGATAGGTTCATACTATAGGTTTGGGTGGGGGTCAACACCAAAATAGATTTTATGCTTTACAGACTCAATAGGATTTAAAGGATTCTCCTTATATGGTTATTGGAATGTTATGGGTTGTTTACTTTGATATTTATGCCTTGTTAGATTCGAGAGAAAATATTTCTTTTGTTAGAACATATCTTGCTATGAAGTTTGATGTTAGACTTGAGATCTTGTTAGAGACTTTTTTTAGTCTATACCCCTGTTGGTGGTTCAGTTATGGCTAAATTGGTCTACACGAATTGTCCAGCCTCAATATTTTATAGTCACCTTATGTGATCTTGTAAAGCTTTATATGACTGATTTTGATGTTATACTTAGTATAAAATGGTTGTATGCCTGTTATACTTCTATTTGTTGTAAAACTAAGTGGTTAATTTTTAGTTTTCTAACAAGCCAGTCTTAGAATTAAAGGGTAGTAATTTTGTGTTTAAAGGTCAATTCATCTTGTGCCTTAAAGCTCGTAAAATAATTTTCAATGGTTGCATCTCTCGTCTTATATGCATTAGGGATACTAATTCTAAATACCTAACTCTTGAGTCAATCTCATTTGTCAATGAGTTCCCAAGTGTATTTACTGATGATCTACATAATTTTCCTCCTAAAAGAGAAATTAACCTTGGCATAGATCTTCTTCTTGGCACTCAACCTATCTTGTTCCTCCTTACTATATGGCTCTATCAAAACCTAAGGATTTAAAGGAGTTGTTGAAATTTTTTTTGGATGAGGGTTTCATTCATTAGACCAAGTATCTCTCGATGGGGTTATCCAAGTCTCCTTATTCAAATGAAGAATGTTTCTCTTTGTATTGTATCAACTATCTATAATTGAACAAGGTGACAATCAAGAATAAGTATTCCACTCTAAGGAATGATGATTGGTTTGATCAACTATAAGGTGAAAGTTACTTATTAAAGATTGATATCTGATCGGCTCATTAAAAAATAAAAGTATGGGAATGTATTTTGAAGATGACTTTTAGAACTTCATATTAGTTATGTCTTTTGGACTAACGAATGCTCCTATATTTTTCATGGACTTGATGAATATGGTGTTCAAAGAGTATCTAAATATGTTGATTGTTATGTTTGTTGATGGTATTTTAGTTTATTCTCAGAGTGAAGAGGAACATGCTCATAATTTGAGGATTGTCTTGCAAGTGCTTAAGTATCACCAATTGTTCGCCAAGTTTAGCAAGTACGAGTTTTGGTTGAGGTCGGTAGTGTTTCTTGGTCATATTTTTTTTGGTGAGGGTACCATAGTTGATTCTAAGAAATTGACGTAGTTAAAGATTGGCTTAAACCTTTGTCTCCTTTAAATATTTGGAGTTTCTTGTATTTAGGTAGTTACTATATGAAAAGAGTTTTCAAGAGTTGAAGGATCAACATATTTTTTGCCCTTATTTTGATTTTATTAGAAGGGTCCAATGATTTGTTGTATATTATGATGCCCCGAGAATTGGACTTGGTTGTGTGTTGATGCAACATAAAAAGTGATAGCCTATACTTCTAGGCAACTTAAGGTGCATGAAAAGAACTATTCAACTTATGATTATGAGTTAGCTAAGGTTGTGTTTTCGTGAAGATTTTGAGATTGAGACATTATCTCAATGGTGTCCACGTTGATGTATTCGCTGATCATAAAAGTTTGCATTGTGTTTTTAAGTAAAAAGAGTTGAATCTTCGCCAAAGGAGGTGGCTCAAGTTGCTAAAGGACCATGGTATGAATGTGATACACCATTCCAACAAGGTTTATACAATAGCAAATTATCCATAGGAAAGCATTGTATATGTTAAGAATAAGAAAAAAAAGTTGGTCTGTGATGTGCATAGACTAGACCATTTTGGTGTTCTCTTGGTTGACTCAAAAAAGGGTGGTATGATTGTTCAGAATGGTTCAGAATCACTCTTGTGGCAGATATTGGTATGACTCAAAATGGATCTTGACTAAGAAGAATGAAATAAAGTTGAAACCAACACAACATAACATCAAATATCCCAAAATCTGGAATCATGAGTACAAGAGCACCTAAATAGTATGGAAGGTAATTTAACTATCTTAAAATAAGATACAAGATTGTCTCATAACATCTCACACAAAGTCTGAAAGAAAGCAAAAAAGAGAGTCCCAAAGACCCACGATGACTCAAAGTCTGAGCCTTATGGTAAGATCTGGATGGAAGCAGAATAACTTAACTAGAGTGATCAACTACCCTGTGCAGGTCCCTATACTCGATCTGCAAGGAGGAAACAAAGTAAGGGTGAGTACACCAAAATGTACCTAGTAGATTCAACTAACTGGGTAAGAGAAATTGAACAAGTGTGCAGTACTGAAGAATACTTTTACTTGCAACAAAAGGGTTAGTGTACAATATAAATCATATATAGCTATAAAATAAGATCACAGTGTCAGTCAAAGATGCAATGCATATGTAATGTATGAAAGCAATGCATTAGGAGGAAATACGACATACTTTGTTGCTGATATACACATCTACCGAGATGATGCAATAGGGTAGAACCCATAGGGATCTTATCAGACAATACGTTAACGGACTATGGCGCTAATGGTACCTCAACAGGCTTTGGAACTGATGTGTATATATCCGTCGAGCTAAAGCTATAAGGTAGAACCCATGGGGCCTCACCAGACCATATACGAGGTCTCTTAATTATCACAATAGTCGCTGACACTAATGACACCTCAGCGGACGCTGGTGCCGATGGAGAGGGTTATAGTATTACGACAGACTCTGGTGCTGATGATACCCCGGTGGATGCTGGCGCCGGTATAGAGATATAAAAAGGAATACATATCAATATCAGGATATGAAAATGTATAATAATGATAACATTCCTCGGCGGACTCTGGCACCACTAAATAGTATATAAATGCATAATAATAATAATTAGATGTATATCGAATATAGGATCTCTCAGCGGGCTCTGGCCACTAAGCAGATCTCAACTAAAATAGCTATCAAAGGGCCAATACAATATAGATGTAATGCATACCAAACGGGAGTAACAGGATGTATATCCAACAAGATGTGCCTCGGCAAACTCTAGCGTCAACAACTATATCTCAAGTAGTGTGACTATCTCAATATCTCAGTGCCCCAGTGGTACAGACACAATATGAGACGTATACATGTCACTGCCACAATTTGAGTATTCATATGCAATAAGACACGAGGATGAAATATAACATATCCATGACGTCATGGACTATGCCAAGTGCCTCCTCTAGGACCCCAAGGTCAACCATCAACATCTTATTATCTCCATCTCATCAATAATCAAAACCACAAGGCAATTGGACTCTTTAAATCCCACATTATGCTCATTTTATAACCATGGTGTCGCAATTACTATCAACTTATCATATATTTCCCCCAAATAGTGTCACAAGTATCATATTATCACATTAATATACAATATATACCAAAACCAAAGATTTCATCTCAATTTATCAAAAGGATGGTCATTTACTCAATTTTTGGCATAATCGGAATCTCGCAATCATATCAAGCTCTTGGCTCACACATCAATGTAAATCTTATAATTACCATATAAACATGCTCAATAACTCAAATTCAGTCCCAAAGGGTTAGCCAAACCTACTTCGATGCGGAAATCATACTTTGATACGCTTCTAATCAATTCAAGCCTCCAAATAATCCCTGAATAGCTCAAAGACTATCAAAATTATATACTACGCATTAAGAGGTTCATTTTAATACCTATATTGTCAGGGTTTACTCTTAGGGATAAATTGGTCAAAACTAGGGCTAACATTCCAAGTTTTGAAATTTGAAAATTGACTTTAAAATCAGATTTTACACAAAAAATAGAGTTTATGGGTGAAAATTTCACTAAAATAGAGTTCAAATCGAGTGAGAAATCACCATTTACAGTTTTGAAATCATAATCTAAAATTTTTCAATTTGGGCATTCAAAATCATCACATTTAAGACAAAATCAAGATAAAACTTATGAAAAATAATTAAAGTAGTGTTAGAATCATTTATGCAAAATATTTCTTGAAAAATCTCTCTTCAAATCGCCCCATAAGCTTTGAAAGTTTGAAATGGAGTAAAAAATGGTGTTCCTTGGTTTTAACACTGCCTAGGTATTAAATACATTCCACGAACATGGGTGGATAATCATGTCCACCTTCACAAACGAGGATGGAGAACCAAGTCCACCTCTGCAAAGGTGGACTCCTGAGCACGAACACGGAGAGGAACCAGGTTCACTTCTCTGAACACAAAGAGTAAAAAGGGGATGCACCGGAAACTTGGACTAGCAATACTACACAAATTTAATAAAAACTTAAAATCTGCATTCAGAACTTATCCAAAATTAGAATTTCACAAAATTATATGTATTGAAACCAGAAATAGTGATTCGAAATCAACAAAATCATCAAAATTCGATTCTGAGGTTTCCACAATTCATTTACCAATACAAGTCAAATAAACTAGTTTAAAACTCAAAATACCAAAATAGTCCTTGGCAACTCCAAAAATTATGATGAGATAATTTTTTGTGTTAGTTACTCTATCCGAAACTACTGGAACTTTTGAAATTCTGATCCGAGCTTTTGAACTCCGAATATTGACTAAAGTCAATTTCCCAACTTCCTGTAGTTCAGTTTCGACATTCAAAACAAATGGAATCGACGGATCCCAGATCCTAACTCCAAAAATCTGAATGATAAAAACTCACTTCTTTAATAACTTAAGCATCCAAAATGCAAGTGTCTTATTTTCAAATTTTACAACTTATGATTTCAATTCCAACCATATAGATAGTTCAACTTAGGTCAAAAGTAACTTATGAAAGGATAAACAGTAATTTTCACATATAAGGAAAAAAATTACCAACAAGGTCATTACATCATTCATCACTAAAATGAATGTTTGTCCTCGAACATAAGCAAAAGGAAGTACCTGAAGCTTGAAAAAGGTTGGGATATTTAGCTCGCATGTTAGACTCCAACTCCTAAGTAGCATCATCAACAGAATAGTTCCATCACTAAATCTTCATAGAAGGTATATCTTTGGATCTCAATCTTCAAAACTACTTGTCCAATATAGCTATAGGTTCCTCTTTAAAGGACAAATCTGAACCCAACACAACAGAGTCATGTGAATCACATATGACTCATCTGGAATGTGCCGGCGGAGCATAGAAACACAAAAAATAGGACGAACATAAGATAGTCTTGATGGCAAAGCCAACTCATAGGCTACCTTACTAACTCTCTTCAAAATCTCAAATGGGTTAATGAGTCTGGGACTAACCTTGCCTCTCTTCCCAAATCTCGTCACACCCTTTATGGGTGAAACTTTTAGCTAAAAATTGTCACCAACAGAGAACTCAAAAGGTCTAACACTCTTATCAATATAATTATTCTAGCGACTTTGGGCAGTCAAAAGTCTACTTCGAATCAAATGGACCTGATCCATGGCATCCTGAAGAAAATCAACACCCAACACCTCAGTTGAACCCCAATCAAACCATTCAATTGGTGATCTACACCTCCGACCATATAAGGCCTCAAACGGTGCCATCTAAATGCTGGAATGGTAACTATTGTTATATGAAAACTCTGCTAAAGGTAAGTACTGGTCCCATTGGGCCCTAAAGTTAATAATATAGGCCTTATCATGTCATTCAATACCTGAATGGTGCGCTCTGACTAACTATCAGTCTACGGGTGAAAAGCTGAACTCAAACCTACTTTATACCCAAACTATGATGTAGAGTCTGCTAAAAGTGAGAAGTAAACACAGACTCTCTGTATGATACTATAGACACTGACACACCAGGTAATCTGACAATGTCCTAAATATACAATCTAGCTAACTGCTCCACGTTGTAGCTAGTAATTATTGGTGTGAAGTGTGCCGACTTAGTCAATCGATAAACAACCACCCAAATAGAGTCAAACTTGCCCAAGGCCATAGGCAAACCTGTAACAAATTCCATCCACCATCTCCTACTTCCACTCAGGAATGGGCATCTTTTGCATTGATCCACCAGGCTTTTGATGCTCATACTTCACCTGTTGGCAATTCAAACATTTAGCCACAAATTCGGTTACGTCTCTCCTCATAGCAAACCACAATAATGCTATTTAAGATCATGGTACATCTTAGCCACACCGGGATCAATAGAATATCTAGCACAATGGGCACCCAATTCTCAACTTTAGGCAGACAAACAATACCATTAGCCCTCAAAACACCATCAGAATCAATAATAGCCACCTTCGCCCCACCTCTTAACACTTTGTCATGAATTATGCATAATATGGGATCCTCAAACTGGTGAGCACATGTCTGATCAAACAAAGTAAATCTAGCCTTAATAAAGGCCAAAATACTCTGATTAGACAAAGTAGATCTAGCCTTAACTCTAGCAGATGTTGTTACGATCCAAAATGGATCACGACCAAGAAGAATAAAATAAAGTGAAAACCAACACAACATAACATCAAATATCCCAAAACTTGGAATTATGAGTACAAAGGCATCTAAATAGTACAAAAGGTAATTCAACTATCTTAAAATAAGATACAAGATTGTCTCATAATATCTGTACAAAGTCTAAAATAAAGCAATAAAGAGAGCCCTAAAGATCTGCGATAATTTGAAATCTAAGCCACATGGTAAGATTTAGATAGAGGCAAAATAGCTCAACTAGAGTGATCAACTACCCTATGCAAGTCCTTGTACTCAATCTACAAGGAGGAAACAAAGTAGGGGTGAGTACACCAAAATGTATCCAGTAGGTTCAATCGACTGGGTAAGAGAAATCGAACAAGTATGCAATAATAAAGAATACTATAACCTACAAAAAAAGGGTTAGTATATGATGTAAATCATATATACCAGTAAAATATGATTATAGTGTCAATCAAAGATGCAATGCATATGTAATGTATGAAAGCAATGCATTAGAAGGAAATACGATAGACGTTGGTACCGATGTACACATCTACCAAGCTTATCCTATAAGGTAGAACCTATGGGGATCTTGTCAGACCATATATTGTTGTACTCTGGCTCCGATGGCACCTCGACAGGCTCTGGCAGCGATATGCATATATCTATCTAGATAAAGCTACAAGGTAGAACCCATGGGTATCTCGTTAGACATTATACGAGGTCTCCCAAGTGTTGCAATGGTCGCTGGTGCCGATGACACCTTGCCAGACACTGACACAAATGGAGAAGGTTATAGTACCATGACAGACTCTAGCATCGATGATACCCCGGCAGACGTTAAAGCTGGTAAAGAGATATAAAAAGGAATACATATCAATATTAGAATATATAGATGCATAATAATGATAACATTCCTCGGCATACTATGGAGCCTCCAAATAGTATGTAAGTGCATAACAATAATAATTAGATGTATAATGAATATAAGATGTCTCGGCGGGCTATGACACCACTAAGCAGATCTCAAATACCAAAGGGCAAATGCAATATAGATGCAATACATGCCAAATTATAATAATAGGATGTATATCCAACATGATGTGCCTCGGTGAACTCTGGCGCCGGCAACTAGATCTCAAGTAGTGTGACTATCTCAATATCTCAGCGTCTTAGTGGTATAGATGCAATATGAGATGTATACATGTTAGTGCCACAATTCGAGTGTTCATATGCAATAAGACATAAGGATGAAATATAAAGTATCCATGGCATCACGGACTACGCCAAGTGTCTCCTCTAGTACCTCAAGGTCAATCATCAACATCTTATCATCTCCATCTCATCAATAATCAAAACATCAAGGCAACCAAACTCTTTAAGTCTCACATTATGCTTATCATATAACCACGGTGTCGCAATTACTATTAGTTTATCATGTATTTCCCCCAAATGGTGTTACAAATATCATATTATTACATTAATATCCAGCATACGCCAAAACCAAAGGTTCATCTCAATTTATCAAAAGGATCATCATTTACTCAATTTTTGACAAAATCGGTATCATAATTTCATCAAGAATAAATCATACTAAGCCTTTGGCTTACACATCAACCTAAATCTTACAATTACCATATAAACATTCTCAATAACTCAAATCTAGTCCTAAAGTGTTAGCCGAACCTACCTCGATACTGGAATTGCACTTGGACAACCTTCCGATCAACTCAAGCCTCCAAACAATCCCCGAATCGCTCAATAACTATCAAAATTAGATACTGCATATTAAGAGGTGCATTTTAATACTCATATTGTTATGGTTTATGCTTAGGGGAAAAATGACCAAAATTATGACTAAAATTCATAGTTTTAAAATCTGAAAATTGAGCTTAAAATCAAGTCCTACACAAAAAATAGAATCTGTGGATGAAAATTTCACTAAAATCGAGTTCAATTTGAAGTAGAAATCACCATTTAAGGTTTTGAAATCATAGTTTAAAAATCCACAATTTTGGACATTCAGAATCATGAAATTCAAGATAAAACTTACCCAAAATATTTCTTTGAAAGTCTCTCTTCAAAATTGTCCCAAATGATTTTAACACTACCCAGGAATTAAATACACTCCATGAAAACAAGTGGAGAACCTCCACCTCTGTGAATGCGAATGGAGATCCAGGTCTACCTCTACGAACATAGACCCATGAGCATGAACGCAGAGTGGAACCAAGTTCACTTCCCCAAACGCAAAGAGTAAAAAGGGTTGCACTAGAAACTTGCACCAGTAATATACAGATTTAACAAAAACTCGAAATGGGTATTCAAAACTCATCCGAAATCAGAACGTCACAAAATTTATATGTATCTATACCAGAAATAGCAATTTAGACTCAACAGAATCATTAGAATTCTATTTCATAGTCTCCATAATAAATTTACCAATACAAGTTAAATAAACTAGTTTAAAACTCAAAACACTAAACTGCCCCTGGCAACTCCAAAACTTATGATGATCCTATTTTTAGCATTAGTTTCACCATTTGGTATTACTGAAATTGTTGAAATTTTGATATGAACTTTTGAAGTTCGAATGTTGACCAAAGTCAAACTTTGATTCTAAAAATGATTAAATAACAACTTTGGGCCTAAAAACCTTATTTTAACTTTAAATTCAATTCTACAACTTCTTGTAGTTCAGTTTAGACATTTTGGGACTAATAGAATCGACGAATCCCTTATCTGACCTCCGAAACTCAGAATAACACAAAAGCTCAGTTCTTCAATAACTTAAGCCTCCAAATATGTCAAAATTCATATTTTCAACTTTTAAAACTCAAGATTTCAGTTCCATCCATATAAATAGTCTAAATTAGGCCTAAAATTACTTACGAAAGGGTAAAATTATAATTTTTCATAGATAACGTAAAAAATGACTAACCAGGTCATTACAGATGTGAAGGCAAAACAAAAAAATGATATGAATTTGGTTGAGAAGAAGTTAGTTGTTGAAAAAAAATCATTGAGGCTTTTTTTCAAGGGGGAGATAATATGCTTCATTACCACGATCATTCATGTATTTTCCATATTGATGGCTTAAGGGACATGATATTGACTGAATCTCATAGTTTTCATTTTTTATTCACTCGGGATCTACCATAATATATTGAGATTTTGAATGGCCTGAAGGAGGACATAACAAAATTTATGGTTGAATATCCTAATTGTTAGAATAGTAAAGTATAAAAAATCAGAAGGTTTAGCTAAAGATATTGAGATTTCTACTTGAAAGCGAGAAGGAGTGAGTATGGACTTTGTAATAAAATTGGCTTGTATGTTTAAACAACATAATTCAATTTGGATTGTAGTGGATCGGATGACTAAGTCGGCATATCGTTTACTATTTAAGACATCATATTCAGTCTAGGACTATGCTCTACTTTATATTCATGAGATGGTTAAGTTTCATGTGGTTCCATTGTCTATTATATTAGATAGGGATACTTAGTTTACCTTTCATTTTTGGAGATCATTTCAGAAGGGTCTTGCTTCTCAAGTTAAGCTTAGTACAACTTTTTACCAGCAAATCGATGGTCAAGTCAAAAGAATTATTTAGACTTTAGAAGATATGTTGTGGGAATGTGTTATTTATTTCAAGAGAAATTGAGATGATTTTCTTCTTTCGATTGAGTTTACTTATAATAATAGTTACCATTTTAGCATTTAGATGGCTCATTTTGAAGTTTTATAAAGTAAGAGATGTAGATCATTGATTGGATAGCTTGCAATTGGTGAGGTCATTATGATTGTCATTCTCATCAACGGTGAAGTCCTCTAAGGTCTTGAAATTGCCATTGAACTGGTTCAAGTGCTTGCCCAAAATCTCCACTACTTGCCTAGCAGCATCCACTCTCACTATCCACATAATTTCAGGCGTTATGTCGATAGGCTTCTTACCATGTTCATCATCACTCATTTTAGTGATTGAGTGTGAGTGAGATGTTAGGGCCTTGCTTGGTGAAGACTCAATTGGCATTTCCTCATTCCTTCTTGAGTTCTTCTTTCTCTTGCATTGCTTCTTCCAAGCATCTGGCCTAACGTTGGCGTTAGTATCGTTGATGTCTCCCTCACTTTTCATTTCCCCTAGTAGTAACCTTACTCTGATACCACTCTATCACAAACTTAGAGTTCAACTAAAACTTTCGTATGTCACTTGACAATTTACTCACGACTCTTTTACGTTTTTGCAAGTTCAAGTAAGCCTATTTAACTACGTCGCTAAGGGAACGCTAGATTACTAAGGCAACACTAGATTGAAGAAGACAAGAGAGCTTTTAAGAGAAGATCACTTGTATATTACTTTGGAAGATTGCTTACAATTTTCTTGGTTGCCTTACAAATGAATGCCCCCTCCTATTTATACTACTCCCTAAGAGCCAAAGGGTAAATAATATTTACTCTACAATTTCCTCAATAATTACAAATTAATCCCTATTTTACAAAACTCTACATGTCTAGAGTTTTCTAAGTGCCTTCAAAAGTTATTTACTACATTTTAGAGTCTTTCATAAACCTCCTCTTGACTCTAGACTTTTGTACAACGTTTTAGAATCTTTTTTAGATGTCTCCTTGACTCTAGATTCTTCCCTTTTCTTAATGGTGAAGTAGCGGGTCATGACACTTGAATCCAAAAAGAGAAATTGCTTATGATTCACAAAATAAGTAAAATAATATTGATAATGATATTTGAGTTTCACTTTTCTCCTCCCATCTATACTATACCTCTCAAGTCACTTCACAAAATTGTACTAAAGTCAAGCTCAACAGTCTTCTTCACCTGCTAATTCTGTCAAGCTCATTCACTCTACGCCATTGTTTTAGTGGCATATACAAGTAGTATTTTCTCGAATCTCATTATCCTTGTCTCACATGCCAACATTAACCAGCATGGATTCGTAGCATTTGATGTTCTCGTGTCATCATGGATTTGAAAATGTTGAGTAAATTATCATTAAATTTTATTTGGATACATAAATTATAACTTATTTCAATTAAGCATTTATATACGTGACAAAGTAATTATGTTTAGACATTTTCTGATTATAATTTGAAGAAGTTTGTGTCTACAAGCGCGCACTCTTTAGGTAAATAAGTTGAGCACATCAAAATATGTTTTCTTTAATTATACACTTTAGCATCACTTCGAATATGAAAAGGTTATCAAATGTATCAGTCACTAAAAATATTATAAAGCTATAATTAACATACAAAGTTCGTCTTTTAAACAGCTAAAGAATGTATATGATAGGAAAGTTGGGAGTCAAAGATGCACACAGACTACAATACTTAGGTTTAAACTATTTATATAATCAGGAAAAACTATTTATTTACAATTTAAATAGAACAAAATACCCTATCAAAAAGTCTGTTGTATTAAGTTTAAGATATCCTGTGTTATTTTCACTGATATTTTATGAAAAATATGCCCTAACTTAAATAACATTGGTAACAGATTTTAAAAACAAATGTGTCGTGTAGCAATATTTAATTTCATATGAAAATGAGAACTTCAAATTTAAAAAGGAATGTTGAGATGACATAATGTTTGCATCATTGAAGTGAATATGAAGAAATAAAATTAATAATCGTGTTTCGAGAAATTTGATAAAGAAGTGCTTTCATGGAAGTAACATGGTTTGCCAAGGTAGCAACTTCTTACCAAAATAAATAAGTAAATAAAAGTAGTTTAAAATGTCTTTGTACTGAAAATCAAGTGAGGAGGACACATGTGGATTTTTTTCTGGAACACAACTAAGTTGATAGGGGAATGACACATACCAAGCATACAAAAATGGAGTAAATTAAGTGGACCTTTTTGAGTACCAAACAAAGCCATATAATGTCTCAATTTGAATGGCTACAATCTCGTCAGTTCTCCAAATTCAGTACTCATTCTGGGGTTATATATATGTCGGTCAAGTTTAGCAATTCGTTCTAAAAAGCGATGATATATTTATAGATTTGAAAATGATTAGTTTTAACCTTATCTGTTTGTAATTAATAAGTTTTTATATAGGTATATAAATACAACAACAATATATCCAGTAATATTACATAAGTTCTGGAGAGATTAGAGCATACGCAGACCTTACTACTACATCATGAAGATAGAGAGTTATTTTCGAAAGACCCTTGGCTCAAACGTTTCATCACCAAAAAAGAGAAGAAAACCAACAAACAATAGATATAGAATAGCGGCTAAAATGAAGAGCCATATCAATTCTAAAAAAAATAATCAAAAAGTAATAACAACACAACTATAATAGCACGAATAATCCTATGTCAGACTCCAACTATCATAAGTCAAAAAAAACATCCTACCCCTACTAGCCTTCTACCCTAATAAGCAACCTCCGCTCTTTTCTATCTAAGGTCATGTTCTTGGTAATATGAAATTGCACTATATCCTATCTAATCACCTCTTTTCAATACTTTTTGGAACTACCCTTAACCCTCCGCAAAATCCCTAATACAACCTTTTGCACCTCATAATTGGGGCATGGACATACCTCCTCTACACATGCCCAAATCATTTTAGTCTTGCGTCTCTCACCTTGTCTGCCATAGAGGTCATTCACACATTCTCTTGAATAATCACATTTTTGATCTTGTCATTTCTAATATATCCACACATATATCTCAACATCCTCATCTCCTCAACATGCATCTTCTAAACATATGGATTTTCAATTGACCAACACTCTACTCTATATAACAAAGATATTCTAACCACCATTGTTTAGAACTTATCTTTAAATTTAGGTGGTACCTTTTTATCACACGATACTCTAGAGGCAAGCCTCTATTTCATCCAAGTTTCCCCTCAATGCGATGCAAGACATCATTGTCGATGTACTCCACTACTCTAGATGATAGATTCAAGATATTTAAAGTTTCCTTTCATGGGAATAAGTTGAATGAAAAGCCTCACTTCTATGCCTACTTCATCCATCACCAATATTGAATTAATTTTGGTCTTGCTTAATTTAAACCCTCTAAATTCTGAAATTTGTCTCCAAACCTCCAACTTATCATTAACTCTATCCCATGTCTCATCAATCAATACTATATCATCAGTAATAGCATACACCATTAAACTCCACCTGGATAGATCGTGGCTATTTACCCATCACCCAAGTACAAAAAAGGCTCAACACAAATTCTTGGTGTAATCTCTTTTCAATAGAAAAATACTTTGAGTCTCCTACCACTGTCCTAACTCATGTATTGGATCCATCGTACATGTCTGTTATCATCCGAATATACAACTTCAGTACACCTTTAGACTCCCAAAACCTCTATAGGACATCTCTTGGAACTTCATCATAGTCCTTCTCAAGATTAATGAATACCACATGAAGGTCTGTCTTTCTTTCCCTATATTTCTCCATCACTCTATGGACAAGGTGATTTTCTTTAGTAGTTTATTATCTTGGCATGAATCTGAACTGATTCTCTAAAATGGACACTCTTCTCATCATCCTCACCTCCACCAGTCTCTCCCAAATATTAATAGTGTGGCTTAACAATTTGATACCTTTATAATTAATATAGTTTTTTTATATCACCCATGTTTATATATAATGGAATCATTTTACTTCACCTTTATTTGTCGGACATCTTAGTTGTCTTAAGAAGAACATTAAACAACCTAGTGAACCACTTTATACCTACCTCCTTAGTGCCCTTCCAAAATTCCACCAAAATCGCATCGGGTCTGGTCGCTCTCCCTCTACTCATCTCACTAATAGAACGTCTAAGCTTCTTAGCCTTAAAACAACTACAATATCAAAAATCTTAAAGAGTGTCAGAGTGTGCCAAATCACCCAGCACAATGTCTTTGACCTCTTTTTCATTTAAGAGCTTGTGAAGGTATGCTTTCCACTTTGCTTAATGGAGGTCTCATTCACCAATACCTCACCTTCCTCATCCTTGATTCACTCCACTTGATTCAAGTTTTAAGCTTTCCTCTCTCTCTCTCTCTCTCTCTCTCTCTCTCTCTCTCTCTCTCTCTCTCTCTTTTCACAAGCCTGTACAATCTTTTATCCTTGTATTTTTCCCCTAACTTGACATGTGATGTTCAAAAGCTGCCATCTAAGCATTCATGATTGCCAACTTCACCTCTATCTTCGCCTTTTTTTAGATATCCTTAAGGCTTCATTTCTCATCCTCATCCACATACTCCAACCACTTTGTAGAGTCAACCTTCATAGCTTTCACTTTGCCTTGAACTTCATCATTCCATCATCAATCTCTTTGATGACTATGAAAGAACTTTCTCAATACCACTAGTACCTCGATAGTTATTTTTCTAATACAACCAACAGTCATATCCTAAATGCTTTTCACATCTGCACTACTACTCCAAGGTTCCAAACTAATCAAATTCTCCCCTATCTCTTAAGAAAGAGCAGGGGTCAAGTCCTTCCATCTAATCCTTGATCAACCATAATAATATTCTTCTATCTCTCTTAATTCCAAATCCCTCACCAAAAATCTATATTGGCAAGTAATATTTTCAATTATAGTAACCTTGCAATCATTCAAAAGGCCTTCCCTTTCGAAGAAGTAAGTAATATATCTGAGTTTCAGCTACCTTGCCATGAAAGATAATCAAGTGATTTTCCCTCTTTAAATAACACAAGTTAGTAATTATCAACTCAAAGACTTTAAAAAAATTCAGGAGTGACGCCCTACCTCAGTTCCTCTTTTTAAAATCAAATCCTGCTTGAACATCATCAAAACCATTAGAAGTAAGTATCGATATGATCGCTAAAATTAATACGAATGCATATATTTTTGATATCCGATATCTCTCTCACTACCTCATTGAAATTCTCCTAAAAGAAACTTTTGACTTCCTTATCTAGACCCACTTGAGGTGCATAAACAGTAATAATGTTCATAATAAGCCTATCGATAACTAGTTTAATCATCATCATACTATCACTATAACCTTTACCACATACTTTCTAAGGTTCTTGTCTACTAGAATATCTACTCAATTTCTATTCCTAGAGCCTCTTGAGTACCACAATTTAAACTCATCCATATCTCGATCTTTAGTACCTACTCGTCTGATCTCCTAACTATATGTTATATTAATATTTCTCCTCTTAACACTCTTTACTAACTCTATGGACATTTTTATAAGCGATCCTATGTTCCACGATCCTACTCTCAATTTAAGAAAACCCATCCCCCTTTTACCACTACAACCCCTTTCCTCTGATCCAAACTAAATATATGACCCTAGTCCACCACCAGTTTCTAACACAACTAAAAAGGATAAATTGAGAATAGATAAGTTGAGTGACTACAGTAAATCAAGAAGTCACGCGCATTCAAAATCAAAAGCATAAAGATATAATATTAGATAAAATAATAAAATATTTAACAAAGACCCACATAATAACCACTAAGCAAATACAAAAAATCAAGAAAAATAATAGTAAGTGAAGAAAGAGAAAACAAAATCAAAACAAGCAAGAACTAGATTATATCAAATAAACAAGAAAATAGGCACTTCTAAAGCTATGATATGAGAGTTCGGGATCAAAGTAGAGATAGAGGTAGATATAGAGAAAAAGGAATAGGAAGAGGAAGATAAAAATAAGGCAAAGAGGTTGAGAAATGATAGATAGGGTGAGACTTAAGCTGAAGGGTGCCCATGGAGAAATCCCACTTGCACCACTATTGGAGATAGAGAAAAATGTGAAAGTTGAGGTTTAGTTGTGTAGGTTGGGATTGTAGGACTTTTTCGTTTGAAAAGAGCAATTACCCAGCAAGTGCTGACTTTTATGTGTGGGTTGATCAATCTTGAAATCATTTCTACTGTGCCCATCACTCGAACTCCATTCATAGTGGGAACTTTAGGCAATGATGCATTCTTTCATTACCTCCTCGACCCAGTGATGACTGGTAATAAGGTAATGATACATTATTTCATTACCTCCTCGATCCAGAGATGATTATATTGGTGGCTCGGTATGAAGAAGGATATAGCTGAAATTATGGCCAAGTGTCAAAATTATCAACAAGTAAAATATAAGCAGAAAAGACCAACGAATTTACTTCAGAGAATGTTCATTCTTGAATGGTGGTAGGAGAGGATAACAATGAATTTTATAGTAGGTCTCCCTAAGACTTTGAAAAAGTTCGATTCTATTTAAGTTGTGGTTGACAGGTTAACAAAGTCAGTCCATTTTATTCTGATCAGAACAGATTATAATGTCCTAGCTGGCAAAACTTTATGTGAAAAAGATAGTGAAATTGCATGAGGTAACTCTCTCTATTACCTCAAACTGTGATACTTAGTCTAAATCAAAGTTTTGAGAAAAGTTGCATCAGAAATTGACCACACAACTTACTTTTAGCACTACTTTTTATTTACAAATTGATGAACAACTAGAGATAATAATTCAGGTATTGGAATATATATTGAGCCCATGTGTAATCGACTTTAGAAGTCAATGGGATAAGTTTCTCGATTGTGCAAGTACTTTTATAAAAATAGTTATTACTCCAGTATTGTTATGGCTCCTTTTGAAGCACTTTATAGGAGAGGATGTAGGTCACCCATAGGGTGATTTGAGGCTAGAAATGTAAAGCCTTTAGGGATTGATTTGGTAAAAGTTGCTCTTGATAATGTACGAAGTATCCAAGCTACGATCCTAGCAGTCTAGAGTCGATAGAAAAAGTATGTAGATCTCAAGGTCAAGGATTTGACTTTTCAGATTAGTGAATAGGTTCTTTTAAAACTATCCCCTGAAAGGTATTATAAGGTTAGGTAAGAAGGACAATCTCAGTTCTCGCGTTATTTCTCATTCAAGATCCTTGAATATGTAGGGCAGATGCTTTATAGGATGACTTTGCCATCTAGCTTATCTGGTGTCCATTTAGTGTTTCATCTGTCTATATTGAAGAAGTATCATGGAGATAAAGATTACATCATTCGGTGAGACTCAGTGTTATTGAATAAGAATCTGTAATATAAGAAAGAGCCAGTAGTAATTCTTCATTAGAATATTCGAAAGCTGAGGACTAAAGATATTAAGTTAGTAAAGGTCCAATAGAAACATCATCCAGTCAAGGAAGTGACATTAGAAAATGAGAAGGATATGTGAGACGAGTATCCTTAATTGTTTGCCAATACAGGCACTACTATATTATTGCTTTAGCCTAGTTTTTTCTATTTAATCACTCGAAATAAGTCATGATAAATTGGTATTAGTTGTCATGGCCTGATCTTGTCATATGGATAGGTCAATAGAGAAGAAAATTGAGCCAAAACACTTCTTAGTAGTAACTTAAAAAATTTGAGCCTAGACCAGACATGGAAAAAATCTAAGTTAAGTAAGGCCTGGAGAAATTCGATAAACGATTGAGGATTAATTCATCAGTTTGATTTTTTGAGTTGCTATCCAAGATAATAAGAAGCCTATGCAGCATTATGAAATGAAAGTTGGGCAAGTAGAACTTCCAAAATTGATCTTGGAGTAAAGGATATAATTTAGAACATCATAATTTTAGAGTGTGTTGTGAAATAGGGACTTGAGATACAAGTAATGAGTTTTTATCTCCATGAAATCCATCATGATGAAATCATTCTCACTATGATAGTGCCGCCATGGTGGGATAAGTGGCCATGATAGAACAGGCATGGGTTTTAAGTCAGAAAAATTTCAAAATCATTATTATTTCTCCAACTTAATTTATTCTTGAAAGAGAGCAAAAGTGACCTAGGATAGTTTTTCATCAACTTTCCATTGATTTCATTGATAATGGTAAGTTAAATATTCCTTTAACTTGTGAATTTATTTGAGACCTTAGAATCTAGGAAAGTTCTTTTTGCAGAAGGTTGCAACCTATAATTAATGATAGGATAAAGCCCTAATCGGGGGAGTTGACTATAAAAGGCCAACATTAAGATTTTGATATAATCAGGGTATTTTGGGACATTATTTCTTTATTCATTATGTATTTTGTTTGTTATAGACCAAGAATGAGTCAAGCTTTTGGAAAAGAAAAAGTTTCGATTACTTAGAGTTTTCAAGGCTTGTTTTGATGTAGGTGACAGTTTTGGTATTCTGTTTATGTTATATATATGCTTTTTTACTACTTCATTAGTACTTCCTGTATGTATGTGAATAGAAAATTGCATAAGATTTGTGCAAGTTGTGGATTAGATGTATGATTGTAATTATGATTGTGGTTATTGGATCATTAGATGTCACATTCTGACACATTATTGAATCGGGTGTCAAGTTTTGATACATCATTGGATCATGTCTCACGTTCCAACACTCAACTTGTTTGGGTGTGGTTCTTATGAGTAGACCATTGTTGAATTATTGTGATAAGAATGATAATTATGGAAGTGGTGCATTCAGCATGAACTTTAAATTGGTATTCTTCCGTATGTGTATGGTTTACTAACACTTTGTTTAGATGATTGTTGTGTATTGTTTTATATGTATTGTGTTGTAATGTATTGTATTGTGTTATTTCAATGAATATGATATTTGGATAGATTATATTGCTCTTCATAGTTACATAGTTACATGATGCCATATATCCATAATTTGAATGATAAACCTACAAGAAATTATAGGGTATGTGGTAGATACCATAAAAAGATAGGGTGAATGATAAAATAGAATTATTACATAATAAATAAAGTTAAAAAAATGAGAAAATATTAAAGTAAAGATGCAACTACACCAAATTGATCGTTACATAAAATGGGTCTTTTCGTCGTTACCAAACAATAGATTTAAACAATATGATACAATGAAATTTAAATAACAATCAAAATAAATATTGTACTTAAATTAACAATACAATACAATATAACGAGTAACAACCATCGAAACAAGGGGTAAGTTATGGCTACTTGTATTATATTTCATTTATTGGAATAGCCACATGATCCTACCAATACACTGGTATGTATGTTGATACTGTAATTATTATTATTTTTGTAATAAAAAGGCATATTCAGGTGGCTATTGTTAGACCTTAGGAAATTGTTGATTCTCATAATTCAAGGGCGAGCCAACTCTTTCAGGCTATCATGGATTCTTCTATGGTTCTCAATCCACCTTCATTTAGCCTGGACTATCTAGACACTGCATAGTTATGTTTTTTCTGGGGTTGCATATCCTTTTGTTTAGACTAGCTATTGGTTGATATTCTTGTACAATAACTTTCAATTTCTAGGGAGTTATTTTTCGCATTATGTTTCACTGTTCCTACTGAATTTATGGGAACTTACTTTTTGCTTTATTTAAACTTGCTTTCACATCTTTAAATATATTCTTGACAGTTGTCTTAATTGGATTGTAGTAATGGTTCTCTCATCATGGGTATTAGTGTGGGTGCAACTCATGGCCTATTCAGGGTTGTGACAATTTGGTTCCTAATTATTTTTATTATTGATTATATATAATAAATTTTCAAAGCATTGAATTTATAATATTCAAAAAGATCTTACAGTAAATTGTCATTTTATTTATTCATTCGTAGGAGCTGTATCAAATCAATATGAGGCAAGAAAAAAAGGAGGAATGGAGTTTAATTGTTCATATAGGTATATGTATAACTTAAAAATGGATGTCACAATAGTAACTTCTCATTCCTGTGTTGGTTGGTGAGGATCCTTAATCAAGTCTGACCTCATCCATATTGCTGCTGAAAGAGGTAGGTATTAGTCAAAGCTTCTTGTTTTTATTCTTTGGCACGGTAGGTGGGCTAAAATAACAGCAAACTCTGTATAGTCTTAATTAGCATATAGAATATATGTCATATCTTGCCTTCCTATTTTGTCTTTGAAGTGTGTGTATCTTCAATTTGCATATGCTCGATTCTACTAGTGCGAAAAATGATGTACGTCGTATGTATACACACACATGACACAAAAGAACCAAACAAAATTTGCATTTGACCATCATACTTTTGGCTTATACCATAGAGGCGTCCAAAATAAAATCGTAACATGATAATTCAAACTTCACTAGCGCAGCCAAGATGAAAACAAAGAGAGCTCTTTGCCTTTTCGAAGATTTTCAAATATCAGAACAATTACCAAGGTTAGAGGCTATCCTTTTTGATGAAATGAAAACAGAAAGTTACAAGCCTGATTAATCGATAGCCCAACTAATAATCGAAAGTCAAACTGAATTATTCGATAGTTTGATAATAATTTAACATATAAAAATTATTAATCAAGAAGTTAAATTATTAAATATAAAATTCAAATTGAACGAATTGATATACATCTCCAGCATATACGTACAATGAAACACATTAAATCGTTACTTAAAGCAAAGACAAAATTAAACACCAGCTAATAATTATTGGAGCCTTGGTGGAAAGTATTCATATCAAATCACAATCAATATTTTATAATGTTGTCACATTCTTTAATCTTTCATTTTGTAATTGGTATTTGGAAAGTTGTCTCACATAATAAAAATTAGGTGAAAAATATTTGGAAAAGAAAAATGCAGAATTTTAATAGCATATATAAAAGGCTATCAGCTTTCCAGATTGTGCTTTTAGCATATGCTAATGTTCTTTCTATTTGATTTCCCTTTAGAATAATACAATTATCTGAAATCATTTTAAAATCAATTTCTTTTTCACCCAAAGACGTACTCCAAAAAAGCCGTCCGTCCGTCCAAATAAACATTATAATAATTTACATTTATTCATAGATTTTTTCTGTTTGTCCAACAATTACTTTTTTCAAAATAATAATAATAAACTTGTTTTTCATTAGACTATTCACTTGATGTTACAATCATATTGTAGTGTATGTATATTTTGTAAACTTTATCTAGGACTAATAAGTACGTAGTATATGAGTACATCATATCAACCAACAAACTCCATTCAATGCGTCCAAATTTTAGTCATACATAATTATAATTTTCATTACGTTTGTTTGGTACATTAAAGTGTAAAAATTGAAATAAAGTTATCTTGTCTTGATGGCCAATAGATAATAATGACAAGCCATTGATTGTATGTATCCGCAAACGCAAGAAATTAAACCACACGTTTTATGAAAGAGAAAACTAAACTCCTAAAGTTTTAATTACTACCAAGTTTTCATTTTATCTAATTGCACTACTAAAATATTAATATTATTTTCTTGTTCAGAAATGTTCAGTATTCACAAATATTTGATTACATCGGTGTGAAAATACAAAAAATAATAATTTTTTAATATGAAAACATTAGAAACTTTTTAAATTATTTTAGTGATAGTTCCCTACTCTGCTTTGGCCCTCTCTTTCCATTCTTTTCTGAGAATCTCGTCCATTCAACAAGAGCTATTTTAGACAGTCCTGCTAACTCGTATTCGTCTTTTAAGACAAGAGCTCCTAGGCAAGGAGACACTTTTGCTTCTGTCTGTGCAAAACCTATTTGGGGTGCCCGGACTAGAGAAAAGGTCGGATATAGAAAGAGTGAACGTGAGGCACGGCAAAAAGTAAAGAAAATCGGAGATTTCAGAGGAAAGGAGGTGGTGGATCAATCCACAATCGTGAATCCTCTCGGAGCAAGATGAACTCGTCTGTTTTTCATCATGCATTTTTTTTAGTAAGCTAATTTGATGAACAAAATGAGTTGGAAATATATGTTTTATGCATTTCATTTTACAAGGAGTAAAAAAAACAATTGAAAACCAAAAACATTTTGCAATTGATTCTTAATAAAGATAGCGGATAGCAATCCAACTCATCATTTCATAATTTTGATTCCTAAAGAAAAAAAGTAAAAGATTTCAAAGTGTACTATGTAATTTAGGATGTAATGATGTGATTCTTGCTCCCTTTTTTTCTTTGCATTTCTTTACTTTCATTACTCTTTAATCATTTCCAAATTCTGATTATTTGAGTCCATTGATATATTAGTCGTACAAGATTCGACCATTACTAATAGAGACACTTACATAGATAACTATATTAAGAAAATATTTATCATTTATAGTAATTATAATTTTTTTAATTAAATATTTTAATATATTTATAATACAAATTTAATATATATTATAGAGAATTTTTTATAAAAAAAATATATATAATACAAG
>JAOTQJ010000102.1:13710434-13720673 GCA_025642045.1 Solanum sejunctum
AAACTCTGTTGAAATTCCTTAGCTATTGCGAATAAAGATTCGGTTTAATGTATGACTGGGTGCCCAACCGGCACTAATCACGGCCCTGGGGTTGGGTTGTGATAACCTTTTATACTAATAAATTAATTTATTTAGCAACTAATATTTAGTGTAAAAAAATTACTTAAGTCACTTAAATAATAAGTAATGCAATAGTTTCTACACATGACCAAAATCATAATATAGCATAAAACTAAATTGTCATAACTGTCAATATAAAGAACAAGCACTAAAACTTCAACGTACATAAATGATATAATTCGTCACAATCATTTCGAAAATGGTATTTCAGGGCAATTCTTCTTCTTGTATTCTTCTGCTTTACATAAACTCCAGGTACCTTTTACTTTCTTGCATTTTCTTTTATTGAAGCTCATTTTTCTGTCTTTGTTTGATGGCCTTCTTGTCTTTTTTCCTATAGTGGGTGGTAGTACCAAAATTCATCAAATATATGACCCAAAATCATTCATGTACTTTCGCAATGTAGTGGTTCGATTGGTATCGCGTAAGTGTTCCTAAAGTTTTTGCTACTGTAGTAGATTGAACAGAAGGACTCAGCGTACTTGTTCCTATATTCAATAGGAGCTACAACATGACTACATCTCATTTCATTATGCTGAAACCTACTACAGCTACACATATGTGTATTCAGAAAAATAGTAAATCTTTTTGATCGTCTATAACGGTATGAAGATATTCTGTTGATATTCGTACCTTAAAAAATAAAAAATAATTACCATTATGCCCTTTTTTATACAATAATACATTAAAACAAAGTACCTAATTGTACTAACTATCATACTATTTGACAATTGCTTATTTGCCACCAACATTTCATTATATTTTTTTGATAGGACTGTTATTATTTTTCTTGCTTCCTCGTTGTGTTTTTCATTCCGATATTCTATTGTCTGCCTCACATATTCCAACATAAGAATTATTGGTAATTTTTTCCGGTAAGATCACTTTATTTATGGACTCAACTATGTTAGTTGTTAAAGTACAAGTCCGTTTTACTGTTGTATGACAACGGACCACTTTTTAAAATCAAGCTTCATCAAATATGCTTGAATTTTTGGATTTATTTCATCCATTCTATCCATCAATTCATTAAACTCTTTGACTATACGCTTTCGCCAAGCTGAAAAATAACTTTCTAACTTCTCGACGTTTTTGTGTGCTTTCTTCAATATATTTGCCCGCAAATGGTAGATACAAGCATAATGCTTGATGTCTAGATAAACAGTTATCATAGCATTCCAGATGTTTTTATTTCTATCAAAAATAAAGAACATACCATCCCTATCACCAAATGCTATTTTGAAATTTTCAAAGAATCAACATCATGCATTGCCATTTTCAAAATCGGCAATACCATACGCCAGTGGAAAAATATGTCTTACATGATTTTCAAATTTAATACTCTACAACAGAAATACTTAAAATAATTTAATACTCATTTTCCATTTTTATTTCACTAAGTTAAATTAATTTTAGTACAACTACTAACCTCCCATCCAATGTGCCAGCTATCAACATGGTTCCTTCAAATGTTGACTGTATGTGCGTCTCATCAACTTCAACTATTGGACGATAATATTCTCATCCTCTTATGCTTGCATCAAGTGCAATAAAACAATATAGAAACTAGTTGTCCTCAATTTTTTTAAGATTAACTATGGTCTCATGATATGTCTGTTCCAATATATAAAGATACATTAAAATCTTAGAATATGACTCTTCTAGGTCCCCTTACAATATCCTTCATTACTTTTTATTTGCCTCTCCAAGACGGCATGAACGTCAAGGAAGTACCATGCTTCCTCTTCATGCCTGACAATATGTCTCTAGAGTGTAAATTATTTTGGTGTTGCTATATTTAGGAAGCAACATACTACCAAGCACATCACTACTACACTGACGTTTTGAGTTCAACCTATTACTCCCTAAGCAATTGTTTTCATCGTTGAAAATCCTCATCTTGAATAAATTCGACTTCCCCAGTAATGACGACTTAAAGAACCAACAACAATTATCGTTTGAACATTTCAATGTAAAACTGCAAATAACAATGAATCCAACTTATTAATAGTTACAATGTTTTGCAATATACCCAAAAATAAAAGTTAAATTATACTTTGATTTTACCTGGCAGTATACGACTTGACAACTTTGAATCTAAATTGTCTAAAAAATAATGCATATCTCTGCATAACTTCAACCAACGTATGCTTGTTTACGTAAATTTGGCCTTCCTCCACTTCATCAAATAAACTATTGTTGATTACATGTAGTTCTTCAATTTTCTCATAAAAATCCACCAATATTGCATCATTCAATGCCAAATCCATGCCAACTGATGTTATTATTTGTGACAACACCATTGGACTAGTAGGTATCAAAACCTCTATCAGTATATGTCACACACAATGTATATTTCTAAAAGAAATCTGGGTTGAATCTTTTCGAATCTAAATAGACTATTACCCCCATGTCATTGTGGATTTTCAATGGTGATGAATGCATATTCATGATATATTGTATTACCAAATCGATGCATGTCATGTCCAACCCTATTTGAGAAGCAATGACTCTCAATAGACCATCATAATTTGATGATGTATCATATAACACTCCTTCCATCTAATAGTCAATGTAGTTACTTATGCAAATCACTAAATATATACCACAGGCAACATCATATCATGCACAATCAATATTCCAATGTTTGTCATAGTTATAACACCATCTAGAATACCGAACAACACAACTACTTTTTGTTACCATTATATACACCAACCACACACTCACCAATATTTTAAGTTCTACTCATGGTAATTAAGTGTATATCAATATATACACCCTCTAACTAACTATCCTTCCTGTCGGAAATCATACATGATTAATATCATTTGAACATCATCATACTATCACTTAAAACTAAACCAATATAATAAGTAATAGTCAATTAACCAATAATTCATGTATAAACATCAATAATTAAAAAAAATATCAATTTTAAAGGAGCATTTACAACCATACTTTTTTAAAAAAATAAAAATACTAGGAAAAAAACAAAAACACAAACAATGTTCAAATTAATTACATATAAATTGTAATTATCACAAATCTTTGATATTGCAAAAAATAAAAAAATAAAAAGTAATATTTTGCTATGTACATACCAGTGACGTCCCAGTTTCCATCATACTTTATCAGAGTCGACATGTATTTATCGTTATCCATGAAATTTATCTGGATAAATACCTCCATTATACTCCCACCAGCTCTTTCTTTTCTTTTTTTATTTTAATGTCATGAGCACTCTTAATGTGTGAGACAAAGTGTTTACCTATAAGCTATGGTAACTAACTACACTTAATATATAATGTACAAAATGTGAGATGTCTTTATTATTCCCATACCACCCAAAAAAACTTCTCACCATTATGCAATCAAATCAAATTAATTGATTTGATTGCTTTAGGTTCATTTTTTTTATTTAAAAAAATAAATAAATGAAGTATATAGTACTACCAAAAAGCAACATTGACTTGGTATTATTTATTAGGAATATGGCTGACTTCTACAATTAAGAAGGTATATTTATTTATTTAAATATTTTCTTTTTCAACACTAATTACATCAACATGTCCATCATCATTAATTACTACAACCTACTAAAAATAAATTTATATTTGTTGTCACTAATGAGGAACACGGCTTCTTAATTTTTTATTTATTTATTTTCTTTGCTTCACAAATCCAATCACATCAACTTGACATTAATATTAATGACTATCAACCATCTTCTTTTACCTATTTTGTCATTAAAATTGATATATAGGAATAATTAACAAAAAGTTGATATGCCCTTGTAATTTCATGGAAAAAATTGTAACTTGAGTTTTTCACCCTTTTAAATTTTAATTTCTTCATGGGAGGGGGTTGTGGTAACGGTAGGCTAAGAAGAAACTAAGTCATTTTCTTGAAAAATAACGGTAGGCTAAGGAGGTTGAAAGACAGCTTTTTGAAAAATATTTTCCTTAGTTCTCGAAAATAAGTCATTTTCTTTAAAATTGAAAAAAAAATAAGTGAATTTGAAAAACATTCTTCAAAACATTTAAAGTCAACCAAACATTAGAAAATTAAAAAAATCTGAAAATGTTTCTTTCATACCAAACAAACCCTAAAAACACTCCATTTCCAAAGATATTCTTGTAAATCAACTGATACAGCATAGTGAAACACATACAATTTTAAGACATTAGCTCTCTAAGATTTCCATTGTATCCATACATTCCCCAAGAGGGGCTCGAAGGAAAGACTGCTCTGAGTTAGTGATATACTATTATGAACTGTGCTAACTAGGGTCGAAGCATTATGCTTTGGTTATATCACCCCATCACTTCCATATCTTCATCAGGGAAAGGAAGAAATTTCTCTCTGTTTGGGCTTTCATGAACATTGTACTTAACAAGCTTCATTGGTGTTCCTCCTATATCTGTGTCCTTCACTAGATCTTTGCGCTTTCTACCACCTGCCATATGAGCGAATGTTTTGTCCAATTTATCATCAATTTCCTCATCCCCAATGCATTTTCCTTCCCTATGCTCTCTCTCTCTAGCAGTCCATCCTCCGGGCTGAACTTCAGGGAGAAAGCAGTCCGGCCTTGAAATGCAAATTGCTGCCTTGGCATCAAACTTCAGTTTATCATGATCAAACACCCAGAGACCTTGGTCTTCCAAGACAAAAAGCCACTCTGTGGATAACAAGCAACTTATCTTAGAACACACGAACATGACAATGGAGAGAATAAGTGTAATATGTTATCCACAAGGTAAGTTTGCTATTTATTGTGAAAAGGATCATAGTCTGCATTTTTCTAAAACCTCACCCTCATAGGAAGGACAAAATATGCAATTGATCCAGTACAAGCAAAATCAAAATGATCTAATGTATTCAAATATAAAACAAGACTAGATCAAAAAAAAAACAAACATACTTATGAGAGCTTTAGGTGTCATAAGATTTGGGTTACTCAGGTTCTCTTCTGCGCCAGCTCGGATAGAGACCCACTTCAGTAACTCACTAGGTAGCTCAGACTCAGAGAAAGCATTTACATAAGCAGTCAGCCTATCTTGATCACATATTTCCCTAAAAGCCAACAATTCAAAATTTAGTAGCAGATAAAGTTCAACAGGCTTTCTTTTCAAATTTTAGTGCAGCAATTTTGCCCCTACCTAGCAAACTGTATGGCGTTATCAGCTACTAAGGACCATAGCAGAACCAAGTTCCTGAAGTAGGATCCGGGTGGCTGAAACCATCTGCCAGAACATAGACATGAATGATCAACCAGTATCACAGCATCATACAATAGTTTCTGTAGAATAACTGCATCTTCAGAACTCTGCAACAACAAATATTGCAAACAAAAAGTAAAGAGCTTAGTCTTACAGAAATCAATTTACATCTGCAAATTTATATTTGCATTAGCAGCGCTGGGACAGATCCTTTAAACCAGTATAAAACATCAAATGCACACATACAAACAGAGTGGGGAGCACAGCAGAGCATGGAACTTGTTGGGCCATCGTACATGCTATCCACGCTTAAAGCTTTGCGATAATGAAGGTTGTCATGAATACGTACCAATAAGGCAGTGACCACAAGCTTTTTTTCCGAAAGAATTCTGAGAAGCATATCTACAAGAAGTAAGAACTCAAAGCCATCAAGAATCAAGTGAAATATTGTCAATATAAAGCTTAAATACATGTCTTGGCTTGCATACACTAACACTACACCTTTTTTAAGTATAAAGAAGTTCACGTCTCGGCTTAAAAGAGCAAAGCAACAAGTGCGGCTAGTTCCCTTTACTTATCATGCAATGAAGTCAAAAACTCAAAGTAAATAACCTAAGAAAGGATTACAGGAATCGGAGGTTTGAATACTCTCAGACATGTGAAGCTGGCAAATAAAGAATGATCTATTTTTGCCAACTGTTTTTCTTCATGTAGGCGATCTTTCTGCACGTTACTTTTCCAACTAAATCACAAAGTCCCTTGGAATATGCATCATTATGATATGCATACTGTTTGATACACAACTAAGAGTGGCAATTCCAGCAAATGCAACAATTGAGATTTCATGGAAAGAATATTGCATCAGTAGATAGAAAACTTATTACGCAGCCACAAATAAAGAAAATTGGACTACTGCACAGAAGTGAAGGATTCAGATGGTGGAGCTAATTACAAAAATATCAGTTTGCACATGAAAGATTTAAATAGAGAATGCGTTGCTTGATAACAAATTGCACTTCAAAGGAAATGGAGTTCTGTGAAATGAACTCTTCAAGAATACTTAGCATAGGTCAAAAAGCAATCCAAGAGCAGCTGAATAACCTTACTTCACATGCAACAGCTTCTTTTCACAAACCATCAACCAAACTCCAAAAAGAATCAAAAGAAAAGAGAACTGATGGAAACAATATTAAGCAACCTCAGCATTTTGTCTCTTTCTTGGATGAGACAGAATATATTGGATGTGCTGTCCACAGTTATTCAAAAAAAAAAAAGTGAAGAAGAACCTCAGCCAAGTCACACCAACACAAACACAAGAATACTTTTAGTGACCAACAACCAACTTAACTCACACCCTAAAAGCATTTCAATATTTTCATCCAGAAACTCCAGCTGTGACCAGCAAAAGAAATATATGTCGGACTACCTGCAATAAGACCATATTGACCCCAATACACTGGACCCCCATGCTAACTCCAAAGGGCTTCATAATAGAAGATGAAAGGGTAAGGGTGTAGAACCAACCATGAATTATTCAGTAATGCATCATGGAAAACTAACATCAACTCAAGCAAAGATGAGTGAAAAGCAAGATCCGATGAGCGTTGTCCTCAACACAATGGTTTTCTTGTGTTTCAAGGAGTGAAGGTTGTCCTCAACACAATGGTTTTCTTATCTTTTGAGGAGTGAATATATCAATTTGTTTTCAACATCTACAGCTAATTGATTAGTGAAATAAGGAATTTAGTATGGATAACAATATCTATCATGTGTTTTTCGTTATTAGTCACTCTTTCCGTTTCCTTTTCTGTCCATTCCGATTTTCCATATCTAGTTTATTCTGCTTATGGGTTTTTGAGAAGAGGGTTCCCAAGAAACAGCCTCTCTACCTCTATGAGGTAGTGGTAAGGTCTGTGTATATTCTACCCTTCCCATCCCAGACCCCACTTGTGGGATTCCACTGGGTATGTTGTTGTTATTGTTGTAAGAATATACTCGGTATAATTTAGACATGTCGGGTCAAGGAGGGTAGGAAGTACACAAACCTTACCATATTTTTTGGGTGTAGAGAAGATTATCTGATAAACTCTTGGCTCAAAATAAATGTAATCAAAGCAGGATAGAAAGAAGAAAAAAATTGACTGCAAAATAGCAAGATAAACAAAACAAATGAAACAATAGGTAATAGTGAAAATTAGGAGAATACGATACTATGCAGATAAAACTAATACTACAGCCCTCAACTATTAACATTCTATCCTTATTATCAAACTCCAGATCTTCCTACATAGGATCATGTCCTCGTAAACTGAAGATGTGTCATGTCATACAGTCATATGTCTAATCACTTCCCCTAGTTCATCCTTGGTCTACCTATATCTCTCCTAAAAGCTACTATAGCCAACCTCTCAAAAAATTTAGTACGAAAAGGCATACAAATACAAGAACAATGATATTTAATTATTCATATGATGCAGACAATATGGCGTAATATCATAAGCCTATTAGGCTCCAGTTACTGGAAAATCTAAGCATGTTAAGTGGATCAATTTTTGTGGGCCAGTGACACAGGTACCCTCCTAAATCCCCATCAGAATTTGATATGAATTTTGTTCTCTCTTTATGACTGGTCGGAATAGCAAGGTGATGTTACTGTACAGAAATTACATATTAACAATAATGGGAAAAAACAATGAGCTATATCATACACAATCAGGTAACTAGCAAGAACTCACCTAAAAATTCAACATTTTGAAAGTGCTTGAGAGTCTGAATTGCCCAGTTTCGTGCATCCTTTTGGAACTCCTCATTTACAAACCTCATATTAAACTTCAAAGACAAAGTAAGCAAGAACACCTCACACATTACAATACCAGCTAGATCCCTGATCCTCCACCTACTTTTCTGCCCCTTGTGAACCTCAACACTAACAATCGGGAAGAAAACTCCTAAGTTATCCTCAAGTTTAGCACACTTCCCAGCCAAATCAACCATCCAAACCCCAGCCAATTCCTCAAAACAGACAATATCCTCATCAAACTCATTTCCATTTTCAGGCACAACCAAACATATACATATATAATCAACAATTTTCTCTACCAACTCCCTAATTTCACTAGTCAAGCACATCCCATTTCGCGAAAGTTCACAAACGATATCATACAAAACGTAGACTAATGGGGCAAGCAGGGCAATCTTTTTTGTCTCATTACACGAACCAGAACACGAAATTAGCAACTGAAACAAATCTTTAGCAACAATGGTTTTGCTAAAACCAGCTGATTTTGAGGAGTGAAAAGTGATAGCAGAGTAAAACCATGTAATTTCAAGAGGTGGGTCAGGCACTGTTTGGACTAAACGAAAGAAAATGGACTCAAAAAAAGAGAAATCGGAACTTCCATTTCGGTATGAGATCAAGAAGTGATTGATTGATTCTGTCAACATGGGTTCGAAGCCCTTTGTTGACGGACACATGGGGAGAGATTTTAAGGTTGTAAAAAGAAGCTAAAACGGTTTTCTCAAGCTTGATTTTGTAAGAATTTATTGGGAATTGGAGGGTTTAACAGTAACCTAAAAACCCTAGGTAACGGACATTTTTGGGGAGAGGGAATTTTCGGGCCTATTTGTAACGGACATTTTCTTTTTTGAATTTGGTTTTGGACCACTTTGACTAGTTTTTTTTTTTCTAAAGAAGGAAAAAGAACGCTAGTACAAAGGAGAAATTATTTACAAATGATTATTCTCTTACTTTCATACTTCACTATTTTTAATTGCTTATACGTTTGACTTGATAGCATCAAGAAGGAGCATGAATGCTCCAATAAATAAATTTGTTCATTACGACCTGATATATACTGTAATGGTATCAAGGATGAAAAATTATGGTTCAGTGAAAGTATTACTTATTTATTTTTTGATATCATTAAAATATATATACTTTGATGGCATAAAAAAGGAACACACAATGTTTTAGTGAAAAGATTGTGCAACTGTTACTTGATAACATCAAAGTATATATGTATATGTATGTATGTATACATACATACTTCGATGGTATCAAGAATGAAGTAGTGGTTCAGCAAAGGGTAGATAGATAAATAGTTCAAATTGTAAGTCCAATAAAAATAAATATATTGGGTTGGGTTTAATTTGAGCAAATACTTTGCCTAATGAATTTAATTTGTGGAGTTTTTCCTAAAATTTGGGGATGTGTATTATTGAATAATAGATTTGAGGGAAAGAAAGAAAGAGCACCAACTTTCTATTTTTTTCAATAAAATGAAAAAGAGTTTAAAATATTTTTATCGTATTAGAAATAGTTTGAAAGTGCACTCTTTTCATCTATTGAATTAAAATTGCTCCAACTATTTTTTAGATTAGAAAATATTTTTTTTAATACAATGATGTCATATCATTAGTGGTCTTCTATCACGATCTTGACCTGTTATAATTGGCATCGACGCTAATCCTTCGATGGGAGAACCATTACTAAAACAAGAGATAAGCATTTAAAGATGTAAAAACAAGTTTAAATAGAAATCAAAGTTGAGTTCCTATAAAGTTAAACAGAGTTATTTAAAATAATGCAGAAACAACCTTCCCTAGAACTTGAAAGTCATTGTACCAGAACTTTATCTAGTAGTTCAGGCTTGGCAATGCAACTCCAGGAAAACCATAACAACAAATGTTAAAAATACTCAAGTTCAAAGAAAATGAACTAAGAAACTAGGAGAATCATGGTAGCGTGAAAGAGTTGGCTCACCCTTGAATTTTAAACTAGCAATTTCCTGTAACACTCTAATTTTTTTAAGCTAAGACTGAGTCATCCTTCATATGATATAGGATTTTAATTGAGAATTCTTAATTGAGCATAGATGTTAAAGTCAATTTCTTAGTA
>JAOTQJ010000102.1:13728106-13748401 GCA_025642045.1 Solanum sejunctum
ATATATATATATATATATATATATATATATATATATATATATATATATATACATAGTCTGTACAAACTGAAAACCAACTAAAACATGTATAAGCTAAAACGCACGAAGAAAATATTTAGTTGTTATTACTCTGAATATATCATTGGTTCATTGTTCAATTATGTTAGAGCAGATAGAAGATATGCTCGTTTTGTTACCTGACAGAAAACTGGTTCCATCTTGTACTAATGATGTCTTTCTTTTTGGGACAGTATTCCTGGCCGTTATCAAGCAATCTGGAAGGAACTTGATGATGTCAAGAACTTGTGGAAGCACAGACAGGAGCTGAAAATTGAGGATGCTGGCATTGCTGCTCTTTTTGGGCTAGAATGTTTTGCTTGGTTTTGTGCTGGGGAGATTGTAGGTAGAGGGTTCACAATTACTGGTTATTACGTCTAAATCTCCCAAATATGAGGTTTCGAAGGAATGACTTGTATCACTGTCAGTAAAAGATCATCTTCAATCTCTAATTTGTGCGGGATAACACATACCAGCAAGATAAAGATTTTCAAATTTTTGATGTTTGGCAAGTACAATTTGTGTAGACGATGAGTTAAGTGGCATATGTTTGCTTCAATAAGGCAGCTTCGAAGCATTTTTTTTTCATAATTACTGTTTCCTGTTACATAATTAAATCTCCAGAGATCAGCATTGTCACTATTACACTCTTATACCTACGAAGTGTGTGTAATGATGCAAGGATCACTCTTCCTTCAACTAGAGGTCTGAGGTTGAGCTTTGGGCATGTATAATTTTTTGGGAGGAAACATTTTGCCTCTCTTTAATGTGTTTTTCCTGCGTGAATCATAATTAGTCAAGACAATGAATTTCAGATGCTGGTGAGTGATTCTTTCTCCCAATGTCTGCTTTGGTTTATCTACTTTTCATTGTATATTCTTGTTCATCCCTTTCAAAGTGTCAAAACAGCACGATGACTGGCGCCTTAACACTGTTCAATTGAAAAGAGAAGTATCTTGTATATAGAACTCGAGTTTGTATCCTGAGAGTGATATTGCCAAATTGTTTGGGTCAGGATGAGAATCACTTCTCTTTCAATTTGAGGTCTCGAAATCTTCCAAAAAAAGGCTGGGAGTGAGGGTGTTCAAGTGTTTTCACCAAGAATACAAGGACCTACTGAGATTATTTGGATAGTTTACTTTGGTTTATGACTTCCAATTTATTTTGATCAAACATGTGGTTTGATTTGTTCATCTGATTGTAAGATTCATCAAGGTTGAATTCAATTTTATTTTCATATATGTTCCAACTTCATTTAGTTTGTAGATCCTTCTAACTTTACATTTAATGGTTACCATACCATTCACTACTTCGTATATAAATTCCATGTTATTGGAGATACATGTCCACAGAATTGGAAATTGCTACCCTCTTTGCCTAGCCAGCAAAAATTTTACCTCCATAAAAAGGATGATTATTCAAATCAACATGAGAGTCCAATTACATTGTCAAAATCCATGTAAAGGTGTGAGTCTAACTGAAAGGCTAGACCACATTAAGCTTACCATGCATTTCCCTGGAGATTGTTTTCACAACTGCACTCATGACCTATTAGAAGTATCTTGTGAAGCTGCTTTACTGAACTAATTAATTTGCCCTTTGTTTCTATGAATACTAAACCAAGAGAAAACAATTTCTATAATAGAAGATAGTTTATAGATCCCCAAAAATAGAAGATATTTGTATTGTGTCTAAAACTGACGCCACAAAGATTGTTGCGTCTCTGATTTGTTATCGTTCTATGCACAAGTTCTGCCCCATAAACAGAATACTAGCACTTCAAAACTATCTCTAATAAAAGTGATATCTAGTATCTTTAGTAGGAAGAATAACACTAGTAAACTGTTTATAGAATCAAGAAACTTTCAGGTGGCACCACAAATATTGCTTCTTCATCTCTCTACTATTTCAGAAAAAGATCTTTGGCCTCCCTAAAGGATGTTCTTCTTAAAAGCTGTAACCATCTTTGGTGAAAACAGAAAAGCAAATGCTAATAGTGATCCAAAAAGCATTTTCAAAGGATGTTCTTCTTAAAAGCTGTAACCATCTTTGGTGAAAACAGAAAAGCAAATGCTAATAGTGATCCAAAAAGCATTTTCATAAAATATTGCATGGGATCATTGTCAAATTCTTCCTCTGTACTAGTGGACGTTGTCATTGCCGTTGTCGAAGGCAATGCTTCAATAACAGCATCCGCCAGATCAGTTATGAAAGAAGAGGTGCAATTCAGAGCAGGAACACGACCCCAATTTTCAATTCCTGATTCAAGTGCTAATTCCTTGTATTCCATATCAATCTCTTCAAGAGTCTCTATATGCTCGCTCACAAAGCTGAAATTTTTTTTGAAATTTTAAAAAAAAAAGGGGTTCCATGCATACATTATAGTGAAACATCAAGAATAAAGCAAGAGATTAGGCAAGTAAAGAAGTAAGCCAACAAACATTCATATGAGAAACGCATCATAATTGCCATATCAACAACAAAGGGCTAATATTCTTGAACTGGCTCTCATTATCACCCCCCCCCCCAACCCCCCTCCGAGGACCACTGAAAGGTTTTCAATTTATACTTCATGATGCCCAATTGCAGGCATCTACAACACATACAACCACAAGAGCGACACTTCCTACCAAGTATCTCAGGGAGTTGGCTATCGTCAACCCAAAATCCACAGTAGTTCTATAAATATGCAGAAGACTTAAATCCATTAGGATAATACAACCAACCAGAATTTCAAGACACTCCAAGTTAGCTAAACACCCCACTTCCCTTTTTTTTAATTCAGACTAATCAAAGAGGTTCCCGAGGGAAAGCAGGAGGGAAGCAAGTTTGAACCCCCCACCCCCCATTTTTTTTTTTTTAAATCCAGACTAATCGAAGAGGTTCTTGATGTTAATAATCGAATTAATATCTTCCAACCTCTCATGCACATGAGATTAGCATCCACAAGTGACAATCCTTTCTATAAATTCAAGCTATCTATTTGGAGCAACAGGACCCATGAGTCACGTGGTCTTCTTGTCACCTTCAGGTCTGGCTAGAGAAACCATCGTAGAGACTTGAAATAGTTTTCAACAAAATGTACTCAAGTTAAACTTGCATGACAGTCCATGGAAAGTCTAATACAGGTAGTTAATCTAACAAAAAATGGCCCAGTAAATTGATAGCACTGGATCCCATGGCACAATAACTCATTGAGAAGATAAGTTTCAGGCGCTAGAATGAATACCTTACTGGAACAGCCAACAGAGACTTTACACCTTTCTGTCCAAGCTCAACAAGAACTTCATCAGTGTATGGTTTCAACCATTGTACAGGACCAACTCGGCTCTGGAATGCAAAAGGATGATACTGAATTAATTCACCAACAAATATAGAGAAAGTACCTTCATCCCACTATATTTAGTTTTTTGTATACTACTACTTGCATACAGGAACATTCCCACATTAATGAAATTGCTTTTCTTCACTTTACATAGTATAAGAGTAAATTATGAAGACTGTTATACCTAGTTCAAAGAAAAGTTCAGAAAATCTGAAATGTAAAAAAGTATTAAGTTGGTAGAAAAGATGTATCAAATTTGATATAATACAAGTAAAATTAATATTAACATGCGCGCGCACACACACACACCAAAAAAACAAAAAACTCACAAGAGAAGGAAAAAGAGGAGAAAAACATGAAACAGTTCCACTTTGACGTGAACATTGATCATTATAAGCACATTGAGTCCGGCAAAAACTGAACTTGGAGTCATTGCAGCGTGGAAAACTACATTTATGTCCCATCTATAATAAATTACTGAGAGGGCACAATTAGGAAGATCTAATGTACATGGTGTTGCAGAATATCAAGAACTACGGGTAACACAAAAAGTTATCTGGAGGACTTAAGTTTTAGGACAAACCTGATAAGCCAAGGTATGATCATTGTTAATTCCTCTAGCTTTCAGCTCTTTCATTATCAAGAAAATGCACTCCTCCATCTGATCTCTATATGGATCACCAGCATCTTCAACATAACTAACTGGCACTCCATGGGCACTAAAGAAAATCATGACCTAAAAATACATCCCTCTTAAGATTGAGTTGGAATAGTAAAAAAGTTCCAGTGATAATACAGACATGTTCATCACCAAACTAAAAGCATAACCATGATGATCAGAAACTAAGGCCACACAAATAAAGGAATAAGACATGCTACCTCCTCAGGCTTGGTGAAATTATGTAACTCCTCCTCAATCAAATTTGCCATGGACTTGATGTAACCTTGTCGTTGGTACCAGGATTCAATGATAGCAACTGGTAGTCTGGACAGATAAGAGTCGTCTCTGAGAGTACACAAAGTTAAAATATTAGTTAGACACGGGAAAAAGTATATTCATACACTTCAATTTAAGAATATGACACTCCATAACATGCAGTAACACAAATTCAAAAGGAAAAAAGTTACTTGAAAATATTCTGAAGGGCACGGATGCTCGAACCAGTTGTAGAGATAGAGTATTGAGGATATAAAGGCAGTACAACAAGCTTTGTAATCCCATCTCTTTTTATCTGCACCACGACAGGGAACTCAAATTTAGATCAAACTTAAGACCTATGAAATTTCCAGCTCACAGGAGATGAGTGATTCTTCGGTTCATACAATCTCAACCATTCATTTTGGTGTCCTAGGATAACTCCTGGCTAGGATCAAGTAGTGTAGAAAATTTGTTCCACCCAAAAATTTCAACACATAAAATCTTTTTAAATAAAAAAGAAAATAAAGCATCTCAAATAAACAGCTAGCAGTTTGTCAAAAGTAGCAGCATGGAACTATTAGACTATATCTCTACATAAAAGCAATGAGTTTGTATTACAAGCCCGCTAAGAAAAACAGAGAAAATTAACAAGACTTGCTAACCAGAAGCCAAGACATTCACAGCCAGATAGATTAATGAAAAGAAAGCACACTGAATTTTCTTCAGGTAATATTTCCAAACAATGTAATCAAGAACGCAACGGATAATTGCTAAGACTATATATTTCGTTTCTTACAAATGAAAATGGCAATGATTATCTTCCAAAATATGAATTACCCTTGGCCAGGCTTCAACAAATATGTTAACTTCAACAAATAGGGTTAATTTGCCAATTGAAAAATCAGTAAACGATAGTATAGATCGTTGATTTTTTTGGAGTCTATAATCACTGAATACTCTTAGAAGAATCGATTAAACAAATGCCAGAACAAAACATTAGCTCCTCGTAAATGGACATTGACAGGCAAGTTAACTTATAATGTGAAACATTCTTGTCGTGGACTAAGATGGACATTATGTGGATTTGAAAACCCCAAAACAGAAATAAGAAGCTATATTATAACATATTCCAAAAAAGAGTTGCTTTAAGAGAGTTCCTCACATTTTACTACTTCAGTCCAGATTCTGCATGTAAAAAGCTTTCTAGTCCTCCAATTTTAGTTCATTAGTACTTATCAAATGGTTTTTCAGTTGAGTAGTACTTCCTATTTTGTCCGTAAAATGATGAGTAGTACTTATCACACAATTCTTTTAGTTGGGTAGTGCCTTACTCTTCAAAAGGTGGAGGAAGTACATACTGATAAAACTGAGAGTTGGCTTAATATGATTTGGTCATGTCCTAAGTAGACCTTCAGATACGATGGGTCGTAGGTGTGAAACCATAATAATGATTATGGGAAGCTGTCTCAAAATACCAATTATCTCCTAGAATCCATGTAGCTTAGCAAACAATAGAGCACAGTGAAAGAAAAAGATCCCTTAGCATTACCACCCTAGTCGAGATTAAGGATTAACTCATCTTGGTATATCTCCAATTAGCTAAGAGTCTTTTTACTCTTGTCAGGGATTGTATACACCAATACAAAATATAGCAAAGTTCACGTTTTGGAGAACCTACTAAATTGTAGATTGGAAATGGAAATAAATGGGAATGAAATGGATAGTGAGATTCATATGATCCCCACTAGCTCGGGCTCGAGGCTTAATTCTTGATATAGTCTTGTTCTTCTATTTCATGTACAATATCTATTTTGAGTTTAGGCATTTTACACAGTAGGGCTGAAAGCAAATCAAGCCCAAAGAAACTATTTGACTTGGTACTTAATTAAGATAGATATGAAGTCCAATCCAATTCAATTACTATCAGGATTAACAAAAGACAGAAGATTTTCCATGGAGGATGAAGAGAGAAGACAGGGGAAGGAGGAGGTAACTCAAACAAAGAAATCTTTAGCTCGGTCTCTTCCCTATAACTATATGGAGGAGGGAGAGAGAGGCGCCTTTCTTCTTCTTTATTTCTTTTCTCCATTCCTGTCTTATTTTTTGGGTGGGGAATGGGGAAGAGGATGCGGATGGGGTTTGGGAGACGAAGATTCAAATAAACTAGATGTTTCATGATCCATCTATTGTATAGGAGCGGTGGTTAATCCCGTGCACACCCAAAGGGTAGCAGCTGCGGGTTCCCATTGTCATAAAAACAAAACAAGCGGGGAGTTGTAGCATATGGGCTACAGAAAACATATTTTATGTCATGAGGTGACAAAATAACAGAAATCAAGAAACACTATACGGTCAAAGTAGTTGCAAGATGCGCAGGATCTTATAGTTCTACAATTTTTTATTCTACTTACGGGTTTACACTATTTTACACTATTTTTACTAATTCTTTATTCTTATTCAGTAGTAATATTTGTAATTTGTGCTTGTTAGTTAGTACTTATGAGATGCGCAGGATCTCATATTTTACACTATTTTTACGAATTCTTTATTCTTATTCAGTAGTAATATTTGTAATTTGTGCTTGTTAGTTAGTACTTCTGTGAATTGTTCCCGTGTTCAAGCTCTCAAAACAAATTAGACTTATTTTAGAAGTGTAAATGAAACTAGTGTTCAAATGATTTGTTGGGATCACTAGAGACAAGATCAAAGAGTAAAAAAAGACAAGAAAATGCTAACTAAAAAGGAGCAGGGATGCATTTTAAGCCTACCTGGTGCACAGCTTCCTCGGTGAACGGGTGCCAGTACCGCATGGCAACATAGACATTTGCCGGAACTTCCTTTGTTTCTAGTGCTATTTTTAGTGCATTAGCCTGTAATGATGAGCTTCCATGTTGAAACTAACACTGGCATAATGAAATAAAAAGAACGTGTTATAGCACCGGATCAGATAAACAAAACAGAGGGTTTACCTGCTCATCGGTAATTTTCCGTAAAGGAGAACCACCTCCAATTGCAGCATATCCTTCCTTACTTTTGGGAGCCCTGAGAAAAGATATAAGTTGTGCCAATGGGCGCTGGAAAAATCGGAACAATCTTGGGAGACGGATAATGTCCTGCCACAGACAATTGATACCATCAGCATAAACGCAAGCCAAATTGTTGAAAATCTTCCTTAAGAGTGATTGTTAGCATACAGGGTCAGCAAATAAGTTGAAGAGAAAAGGCTGGACGTCATGAAGCGTGTCTGGTCCTCCAAGATTCAATAGTAGCACTCCGATCTTTTCTTCAGCTGTCTGTGAATAAGTTTCAAGGGTATATGTATCCAATCCAACAGAGCAGAACATTTTGCCAAGTCTTGGGCGATGTAAAGACAATCCGCCAACTCCACTGCGAGTAGGTTGAGAAGATAAAAGTGCAATGTCTGGCACATCATAATTTGCTTCTCGCCCAGAATGTGAGGAATGGGAAGCAGGTATTAACCTTGTCGGCGTGCAGCACCTGCCAGGGATACCGGAAACATCTGAGCGCAATATTCAGCAGTTGTGATCAAATAAAAGGTTATGAATGACTTACAGGGAAGTTGGAACCTTGGTTGGTTGAAGAAATCGAGAGATCGTCCCTGCTTCCATGATCTACTTTCGATCAAAATGTAAGAAAGAATAAAAAATATTGAGAAGAGTCAAAGAAATGGTTTGTAGGGTTTATGGTAAGTAATACAATTGGATGGGGGAGAAGGTATTAGAAAAAGGAGAGTCAAAGTAAGAAAGACGTGTTTATTTGGTAATGATGGAATAACTTCACCAAACACCTAACGAAACCCCGCCAACCCCACCATTGGACTTTTCTTTTCTCGTTTATATTGAGAGTAGTATAAAAATATCATTTCATATATTTATTTGGTCTAAAATACTTTTGTTATTTATTTTTGAATTCAAAAATGCAGTTTATTCAATTTTTGGCTTACTTATATTTTTCAACTAACAATTCTTGTTTTTTTTTAAATATTTATTATGTTTCATTTTTTATTCTTAATAGAATAAAGTAAACTCCTATTCTCAATTTTTTTTTACAAAAAAAAATTTATATATATTTTTTAAAGTTTGTTTTGAAGTTATAAAGAAAGATATTATTTTGGTTTGGACAAAAAATATGAAAATCTAATTAAAACAAGGAAAAATAATATAATTAGATAAACATATAATATGTATTTACACTATATAACTATAGTTTGAAAAATCTACTATCTTCCTCTCTCTTTGTAATTTCTTGCAGATATAAAAATGTATACCAACTGCATATATATAATTATTTTGACAAATAGACATAATTCATTCGACAAATATACATATATAATTCGTCTCTCTTCACTCTCGCTCGCCTCTCTCCTCCCTCTCTCAATCTCGTCGTCTCTCTCCTCCCTCTCCCAATCTTGCTCACCTCTCTCCTCCCTCCCCCAATTTCACTTGCCATATATATATATATATGTGTGTGTGTGTGTGTGTGTATTAATTACACATACAATTATTTGACAGATATACGCATACAATTTGACAAATATATATATACAATTCGCCTCTCTCCTTCTCTCGATCTCGCTCACCTCTCTCCTCTCCTCCCGGTCATATAGCTGAGGTTATATTATGTAATTATGTAAAATATAATTATTTAATCATATGAAGTTTCAAGTCTAGGCTATTTATGAAAATTCTCCTTAAAAAAAATAAACTAGTAATTTTTCTATAGTTTTTTTTTAGTCTTCATCACCAAACTAAAAGCATAACCATGATGATCAAAAACTAAGGCCACACAAATAAAGGAATAAGACATGCTACCTTCTCACGCTTAGTGAAAATTATGTAACTCCTTGTCAATCAAATTTGACATGGACTTGATATAACCTTGTCGTTGGTACCAGGATTGAATGATAGTAACTGATAGTCTGAACAGATAAGAATCGTCTCTAATAGTACACAAAGTTAAAATATTGACTAAAGGCAGGAAAAAGTATATCCATACGCTTCAATTTAAGAACATGCACATGCAGTGACACAAATTGAAAGGAAAAAACAAACAAATATTATTCCTATATATATATATATCTGTGAAACTGCAAGTATAATAGAGATGAGTTGAACTCCATTTTTCATGTAAAGGTCCAAGTCTAAATATGACAATGCAACTCACAATATAGAACATGTAATACAAGTAATATATAAAACATAGATATAGAATGAAAAAGCATATGGTATACCATTATTTGTACTCATTATATATAAAATATTTTTTAAAATTATTTATGAGATTTAATTTCAGATACTTCAATTCGTGTATAAATAATTAATACATCAAACATTTTTATAATATAACTCAATTTTAAATACACTCTTTATATATTAAAATCAAACAATTACACTTCATGAGTTATGATAATTTCACACTTACACCTATTATGAATTTTATCTATAATTAAATATATTAAAATATAATTACTAAAGGAAAAATTCAAACCATAAACAGAATTCTTTTTTTGAAGTTATTAATTATTTGATTAAAAGAAGAATTAATATTTTTAGAAAATATTAAATGGTACAAATTATTAAATAACATATACCAACTATAATAGTAAATTTCTTGTAATTTACGTATGTTATAACCCTTCAAGTTATTTTCTCCGCTCCTCATTCTTTTCGGCATTTAGAGCTTTCCTGTATCGATCTCAGGTCATTTATGACTTGCTGATAATGGTAGAATTCTAACACAGCAGTTAGTTTCAAAATATTGAGTTTGGTCTAGAACGATCTTTCATTTGACTCTCAAGGCTTTCGAACTCATTCTGAGCCTCTCGATGGAATCAATTAAAAATGACCTTGGGATTGGGACCCATATTCAGTCGTAATGACCTTGTATGAAAATTTTGACTATGTCATTGAATCCAAAATGTCAAATTTGGTGAAGTAGCATAGTCCGTTTGCATGTACGAGGTTTTGAACGAATCCCAGACACCCATCGAAAATTCTTAGTCTTAGCCTTTTCAACTGATTCAGAAATTGTTCATGCATTCAATGACCTTCGCAATTGTGGACCTTGGGGTCGTGTTCGTTCGCGAAGGCCAAGGGTCTAAGTCTACGTGATTGCATAGCCTAGGGCCGTGATCACAAGGATATGCTGCATTGACCTCTGCGATTGTGGCAAGAGCCTCCACGATCGCGATGCCAAAATCCTATAAGGGTCGTGATCGCGAAGAATAGTTCAACTGGTTTATTAATTTAAGACCATATGTGAACCAACCCTAAACTCCATTTTTCTTTTTCGATTTTAGGAGCTAGAGAGATCCATTTTGAGCGATTCTAGGTGTGTTTGGTCTGTGTGGATCGTGGATACGTGTTGGTGTGTTTGGGGAGCATGGAAGGCTATAAGGCCCCATAAGTTAGAGAGTAGAAAAGTGCTGAAGAAGTGAAATTGAAAATGTGTAAATCAAAAGTACGAGCCTCATTTATGGCTTGTGGTTCAAACCATAAGTGGTAAACAAGGCTCGTGGATAGGGTCAGTCCAGATGAAAATTTGACCAAGTGTAAGGGCAATGCACGAGGAGTGTTTATGGTTCCTAAAAGGAACTACAGACCAGAAAAAGAGTTTGTGGTTTGAGGCCTTAGATTGATGAGAAACCGTGTTTCTGAAATTGAAACTACGAACAACAGGACGAGTCATAATTTGTTTTACGTTTTGTAAAAAGGGTTTGTGGCTTAGGGTTCAAAGATTGAAAAAATCTAAGTATGGAAGGAAAGATGAAAGGGTTCTATGACCCGTATTTCATTCTACGAGTTGTAAATTAATGTCGTAGTTTGTGATTCAGAGACAGTTTCAGAAGATAAAAAATTGAACAGGACGAAATCCCATTATACGATCTGTAGACCATTTTACGACTTGTAAATGAGGGATGTGGTTTGGGTCTGACAATTTTAATGAAGGGTATTTTTTATCTTTCCCTGCATTTTGGGACCTAAGTCTACCTATATCAGCCCCAACCCTCTTAAACACTCTCATTTTCTCACTCTAGTTCTCTTAAAATTTCCTAGATAAGAATTCTCCCAAAGGCAAGGCAAGAAGAGCTAGGATTTTTAAGGGTTTTATTTTTCAATCTTTAAGTTTTCCTTAAGGTCTTCAAATTAGGTGTGTGAGTTGATTTGTGAATTCCTTCCATCCATAAAGTCCAAAAATGTTCCTTTTTACCTTTTCTTTAAGTTATAGAGATTTTATGAATTTCATGAACATGTTTTAAGTGATATTATGATGATATATTTTTAATTTTAGACTCATATGATACAATGTGAAGATGTACTACAAATTCTTATAGTTTTCAAGTTGAATTTCCTGATTCCATTGTCTAGGGCTTTGAATGATGAAGTGGGTTGTTTAGACATGGTTTTAAAATTGAAGAGCTTTATCATGATATAGTATTATACTCTTGAATCATGTGTTTTCAAAGTTTATGTATAAGCTCACTAAGTTTTAAGATAAGATTCCTACGTGATGTTAATGATAAGGGCCTTCTATGAATGTCATGATGTTATAAACATGTTCTGAAGCTCTTTAATGATGTTTAATATGGACCCTCAACGTGAAAGAAGTGGTTTTCAAGTTAATGAGATACTCATATATAGTGATACTTATGATTCTAAGTTACGATTGCATGACTATGCTAATATTTTAAAGTATTCTGTGGGATTGACTTAGCACCGAATGGGGTATTGAGATGAGATTTGATAAGGGAACCTTAGTAGCAACCTCTTATCCCATTAACTGTGTTCCACCATAGGAGCGCTTGTAGGCTAAGACTAGTGGATCCACTAAAGCAAAATTAATTTAAGATATGCATGATAATACATAGACTTAGTAGGTATCACAAGCTAACTGAACAAGAGTTTGACAATTATATCACAAAAAAATATAAAATGAACCTCACAAAATCAATATCTCAAATTCACTAAACCAGAAGAAAGCTAGAAGGAAGCAAATCAGAAGATGTGCAAGTACAACAACATCAAGTAAGGAAGAAAGATGGGGAAAATACAAACTAATATTTAATGTCTTCTCTAAAAGAAGAATACTTTTATTCAAGATAACCGCACATTTAAAATATTGACTTTCGCTAACACTAACTTAACAATTGTTTGTGTTAAATTAGGTAATAAATTGAAGTTAGGTTAAAAGAGTTTAGTTAGATAATAGAATGGTCACTCTCCTTAATTTTTCCTTTAAAAGATCTTCAACTTAACTCAAATTTTAGACGAATCAGGTGTCATTTGTTAGTTCTATCCTATTTACATACTGTCATGTGCTATTCATTATTAGTTGCTCTTTCTGTTACCTTCCTTTTCCTTTTTGTCATATCTAGTTCTTTCTGATTATGAGTTTTGAGATGAGAGTTTCCAGGAAACAACATATCTACTTCTATGATATAGTAGTAAGGTCTGTGTACATTCTACCTTCTCCAGACCCCAATTATGGAATTTCACTAGGTATGTTGTTGTTGTTTGAAATCAATAGAAATGCACAAACACTAGATCATTTTGACAACCATAGTAAAATCAACGGAATTCCACATACACCCGCTTTTGAGGTCGTTGTAACTAAACCACGTCTTATATATTTACTTATTTTACAAGTTTTTGAAAAGGATTCAGACATATTCGACTAAGATTAAAAATTAACATATGAAATGCATATTAAAATTGTCTCAAATCTCATATATGTGCCAAAATTTGTTTTGCCAAAATTTTTTTTTTCTCTTCAAATTTAACAAACGCTCTCTCAAATATTCTCGAAATAAGCTCAAATTTGAAATATAACTCCATACATCATAATGAACAAATACTAATGACCAATTACCATTTAATTTCTTTTTAAGTATGTATGAGTTTCAATCATACACAAATAAGGCACATGTTAAATATTGCGAAACTTTCAGATGCACAAGGGAAAAAGCAGCATGTACTTCTGTAAAAGTTCCCTAATATGGCAACAACAAAAAAAGAGCTTATGGCAGACATATTACTTAAATGGGATAACGAAATTAGGGACATCCAATGAAATATTTACGGGAAATCACATCTCTGGATCCTCAAATTCCAACAGATTGACAGAACTGAAGAACAATTTCCATGATATAATTTTCAAATTCAATTCAATTGTTTTACAACAGCCATTGATTATGAATTTGCTACATTTCCCAGGACAAGGATTTCACTAGATGATCTTTGCAGAGCAATCTAGTGTATTTATCCATGCGTGCTGAAACATTCTTCAGGCAATTTGGCTTTCATTTCATAAACCAGGCAAAGGGTATTGGATTGTCAAAGCTTCGACTCGTTTTTGCAAGTCCAGCACCTTATCCATCAACTTAAAATCTGGAGCAGTAACCACCTTCATAAAATCTTGGAGTTTGGTAGAAGAGACAGACTTCTTGGCATCAAGGGTAATTTGCACGCCCTCATTAATGAAATCTGCAACTGCTACAAATTCTCTCTCTGTAAAACCTCGAGTGGTCATGGCAGGTGAGCCTATGCGGATGCCACCCGGTACTAGTGCACTTTTATCACCTACCAGTTTGATTTTGACAATGTAAATGGAAAAAAGAACTTGAAAAAATAAATAATTGACAAACTGCATAAGCTTCACTCACCAGGCACTGAATTCTTATTCAGAGTGATTGATGCCATGTCAAGTATTTTCTCCACTCTAGCACCATCAATTCCCTAATCGACAAATGAACGCAATTAACCTATGCTGGTGTATAAGAGAATATTGACTGGATCTTGATGGTTACAACCAGCATGACACAGATTTTAACTATAACCATCTTTTATTTCTTTTGAAAATTTACTTTAAACAAAACTGGTATATAGGTGAGATTGGTGTTGTTGATAAAATAATTTGTTTTTCATTACCTACAAAATATAAGTCCGTTCCAGTTGCACACACAATAAAAGGGGGGAACAAAAGGAATAATTGAGAAAACTCACAAAGGGCCTCAAATCCACAAGAACCAAATGATTGTCACTGCCTCCTGAAACCAGCTTGTAGCCTAATTCCATTAATCGGCTTGCAAGAGCTCTACAATTGGAAACCACCTACAGGATAAACATTAAATGAGTCAAATTCCAATACAGACGGAGCCTGTGTTGGGGTAAAGAAGCCAAAATTCTTACCTGGTTCTGATAAGCCTTAAATTCAGGTGATTTGGCATGCTTCAAGCAAATGGCTAGTCCTCCAATTGTGTGATTATGGGGACCACCCTTCAGAGAAAAACAATAATATTACTAGTTTAATTAACGGAAACCAGATTATATAATACTCCTATATAGTCCAAAAGGGAAAGTTGTTCTAATCTCTGATAAGACATTAGCAATCAAGGAACAGATTTCATTTAAAAAAAGAGAAGAATGGATAGTCAAAAAGGAAAATGAACTGACCTGCAAACCAGGAAAAACAGCATTGTTTATTGCGGATTCCAGATCCATTCCTAGAACTGGATCTTTTCTGAAGAAGATCATTCCACCTCTAGGACCTCTAAGAGACTGAACAGACAAGTCGAAGTTAGGCCAAGATAACCAGATATAACATATATTACTCAATAACTACTAAAATATTTGAGTTTAAAGATGAAGTTAGTAGCCTTCTCAAAGTTCCTCCCTCTTCTGTTTAGGATAACAGCTTCAAAACTATTAAGTTATTTAGACTACATGATGCATCACATATTCCTCAAACACCACATGACTAGACATCTTTTGCTCTCCTACTTTTGCAATCCAGTATAGGTCGCTGTATAATTAGGATTTTGATAATTTATTTGCAAGAAGAAATATTGTTGTTCCACCAATAATAAGAACATCTTCCACACAGCCCAGAAGCTGTAATTCTCAAAGAGTATGCTTGTCTGGAGGGCTTAACTCCTTATTGTATATCCTTAAAACCGGCCTAATCTCATATATTTTACATTGAAGAATTGCTAAGGAAAATGAGACTTGATGCATTTTTGGAGATCTACCATCAGAAACGCATTGGAGAGATAGAAGCACAATGAAAACCATAATGGGGTATAACTATTTTAGACTTCTTTTAAGGAGCGGATAAGGGAGGGATATGCTGAGAACAAAACTAAGGGGGTATGCTGAGAACAAAACTATTAGCTTGGCAAAAAATTACAGTACCTTATGAGTAGTAGTAGTAACAATGTCACAGTATTCAAATGGATTAGCAAGTACAGAGGCAGCAACAAGCCCACTGATGTGAGCCATATCCATCATTAGGAACGCTCCAACAGCATCTGCTATCTACCAGGATATACCAGAAACATAATATTAGATCCCAAACATACAGAGAACAGCAAGAAGATGTTAACAATGTAGAGATCCAATTATTATATACTTGTACCTTTCTCAAACGAGGATAATCAAAATCACGCGGATATGCACTGGCACCAGCAATAATAAGTTTTGGCCGAAAAAGATTCGCAGTTTTCTCAAGCATTTCATAATCGAGAATACCTGTTTAGAGTTAAGACGGACTTCCAATTAGCTAAAAATTCTAGTTAACAGTCCAAATTCTAGTGCATACTGTTGTTACCTGTAGATTCATCAAGTCGATATGGCATGGATTCAAAGTAAATAGAGGTGCCTGAAACTCTTCTTTTAGGAGTCATAAATCCATGGGACAAGTGGCCACCATGAGGTAAGTCCAATCCCTAAGGTACAATCACACAATATAAATGTCAGTTCATGCAACTAACTAAAGACCATTAATAATAAAACCACTTACTAGCTGCAACTAACCATAATCCGATCATGTGGATTAAGAACCGCGGTGTAAACTGCAAAATTCGCTGGAGAACCAGATAATGGTTGAACGTTCACACCCCATTGTTTTCCATCTAAACTAAAGGCAGCCAACGCTCTTTCTTGACAGAGAGTTTCCAACTCATCAATGTATTCATTCCCACCATAATATCTGATACAACAAAAAATAGAAAATTTTTATTAACAAACTACATAAAAGAAGACAAGTTTTCTGTAAGGAGGAAAGATGTATGATAGATATCTTCACCTTTTGCCTGGAAGTCCTTCAGAATATTTATTTGTAAGGCAAGAACCAACTGCTTCCATCACTGCTCGAGATGTGAAATTCTCAGAGGCAATAAGTTCTAAGCTCCTAAATTGACGTTGCTTCTCCTTGTCAATAATAGCACGAACATCAGGATCAGCTTCACTCAACCCATAGTCTTCAAAGGTGCTCCCAGCACCTAGCGAATGCAGTGGACACCAATGAGTAATGAAAGGAAATCTAAAAAAATAAACATCATCATCATACACATTATTCATGAGGGATATGTAACCACCAGAAATGGATTTAGTCCCTGTTCGTTTTTCACATTCCTCTTCCACCAGAATTGAATGCTGGCCCCATTAGTTTTACATTTCCTCGGGGAAATGAGTAACAACTAAAAAAATGCTCAATGAAAATCACTTCTAACATCAAATTATAGGCTCTAAATTGGTTCCAAGGAGCTGATATAAGAAGATGGACGACTCCTCATAAGATTTGTTTGTGAGAAAGAAACAACACTTCCAAGCCTCACATTTCAGAGAAGTGAGGGCCTCCAAATACCACATTCCAGCTTTACACGATCCAACAAGTTCATCCATAAGGCAATTGGTGTACCAAATTGGATATCAAAATAATGTTTCGAGAGTACTCTTTTTTGTGTGTGTGAGTAATCATTTGTACTTCATCAAATCAATCACATTTCCTATCAGAAGTACAAAAGATTACATTTGACCAAGACTTCCTCCCCTGCCTTCTCAAATTTCACAGTATAATAAGACCAGTAAGATAAATTTAGCAAAAGTTTCACAAGAACAAAAACACCATTGGCCTGTGAAATTAACTAATCAGCATACTTAAGTCCTGTTGGAAAGTAACTCTCATGGGACTCTTCATAAAAAAATTATCGACCAGACAAGAAAAACAACAGATTTTAATACATGGAAAATAGTTCTAAAGAATATTGTTCACAAAACATGAAACTTGAAATTACCTACAGAAACAGACGAAGTTGGCTTTCCCGTTAACAAGGTCCCTTCAATTGGAGATGCTCTGCAGGGCTTCAAAGAACATAATTTTACCCGACACCGACTGGAACTTCCATTAATACCAGCAGCTCCTTTTGAGGGAAAAGCCGAAAGAGGCTGCTGAAGAGAAGTCATAACTGCAGCTCTGCAACAAGCTTCCATGATGCAATTGAAAATTCAGATTTTTCTGCAAAAAACGTTAAAAAGAAGATTGTAACTTGGAAACCGGGGAAGACATTTTGCAAGAATTAGAGCAAGTTTAACCATATTGAAATTCTGCTTTGTTTGCAGTTTTGTGTTTTTTTTCTAATGGAAAGAATAAATATATCTACGAAGCTTTAACAGAAAGGAGAACCCTAGCTATTCGCGCGCCGCTCATGCACTCATTTGTGCTAAAAAGGAGTACCATGAATTCTAGTCCCTTTTTAAGAAAAGAAAGAGTTTGTTTAAAAAAAATAATTTTTAATTACAACTTTTCAAGTGTATTATTTTAAAATTTATATATTATCAATTTGACATTTTAAAATTTATTTTCTTAAATACATATCAAATAAAATTAATTAAAAATGGAGGGAGGATTTCATAAAGGCCAAATACATTCACAAATTCTTAAAATTGGTATGTAAATAAAAAGTAAACTCCTTACCATCTAGATGGTGATTTGCCATGGTTTTATAATTAATGATACTATATAATATGATATTATACAATATAATACTATATAATATTTGGATAGATTGTATGAATTGCTATTGTTATTGATAATTTGTTGTTTGATCTGATTGTATAGTACTGTATTATAACTGAAACTTATGAAAATGTCCTTGATTATTATAAATATATTAAATTTATCAATATTTTTTTAATAATTTTTTTTAAAAAATAAATACATGGAATCAAGTAGAAAAATATACAAGCTAATATATCTCCAATCCATACAAACAATACAATAAAATAAAAAAATAAGAACTTTAAGAAAAACTAAACTAAAAAAATAGGCTAAAACGTGAAAAAATAGATGGAGGCATAAGATTTCAAAAGTTGATTCGGAGAGAAATAAGAAATACAAAAGCAGTACATATATTAAGGCAAAATTTAATAAAAAATAAAAAAAAATTAGAATTATTTAAATTTAAAGGTATAATTGAGAAAAAGAATAAGAGAACCATGAGATACCATTAAATTGATAGTTTCAAAAAGTAAAAATTTTCATAGTTATAAAACTATGAAACCAAATTATACTATACTATATAATTAATGAAACAATTACGATTCTCTTATTAACCATATCATATCATGAAAAACCATCATCCAAACAAGTTGTTAGATAATCACTCATATTTGGGAATTTGTTCTATAATATCACTTTTTTTAAGATCATAATATCACCTAAATATTCCTTCTTTCCTCAAATATACTCTTCTCTCCTAATGGAATTTCACGTCACATTATTTTATTTATTTTAAATACTTTATTTTTTATTTTATTTTAAATTTAAGTTTTATGTTAATTCAAAAAAATTATCTTTATATTTAAGTTAGAGCAAACTGAGATGATTGGCAGAATATATAAAGATAGAATTTAAAAAATATAGGATTTCAAAAATAAATACTATGTATGTGATAAATTAAAATCTATAGTTCAACTTCGATATGAGTTATCATTTTTTTAATATTATTTTGTTAGTAATTAGTTTGTGAAAAATTAACCAATGAATTTTATTTGCTTATATTAATTGTTTACTTATGATTCTTTCATAACTAACTTTTAATAATAATAACAAATAATAAAAATTAATTAATTTTGATGTAAAATTTGATATAAAATTCAAGAATGGGGTAAATGCCAAATGAAACTACTTGTTAAGACATTTAACATGTTTTTATTGTATTGTTTGAAAAAATATATATAACATGGCATCCTATTAGGAGAGAGGGGTATATTATAAGGAAAATAGGAATAGTTTGGTGATATGATGGTCCTAAACGAAACAAGAGTGATATAATAAGAAAAATTCTCAAACATAGGTGACTATTTAAAGAATTTACTTTGTAGATAAATCAAATCATATAAAATATGACACCTTATACAAACCAATAATTAGAACATGCATAAGGTTCTAAAACTTATTGAGAGTAATGAATATAGTTAAAAAAATAACATATTTTAAATGATTAACTTATCTACTAATGGGTGTTTGAAAAGACGAGTATAATTTTAAAAAAAAGAGTTGAGTTGAAAGTGTTCAATAGAAAAAATTATCATGTGTCCAAGTGCTTAATTAGAATAAGCAAGTAAATAAAATTTAATAAAAACTTTAAAAGGTTAGGAATATATTTCGCCAAATAAAATATAACGACCCCAAGTTTAGGAGCCTTGAGTGCATGAAAGTTGATCTAAAAAATAACTGGGAACCTGGTTTACGAGGCAATTTACGTCTGAAAGTTGTTTTATGGCTTGTTGGTACGGTCCTTAAACATAGAACTTCAAGAAGGGAGGAAAAGTTTCCAAGTGTAGGATAACTAGAGGTGGCAATTGGGGGGGTGGGGGTGGGTCAAATTTGAGCGGGTTATAACGGGTCAGGGCAACAAATGGGTCAAGACCCAACTCAACTTAAATTTTCTTGGGTCAAAACGGGTTATAGAATGGGTCAAGACCCAATCCGACCCAACTTTTAATAAATTTTACTTATTTTATTTATTCCTTGTCAATATTTTAACATTTAATTAAATTATATTTTTCTTTGTTTTTATTAGAACCCGCAACGTAATTTAAACCCCCAACGTCCTCAATTGGTTCGATTTAATAAAGTTTGGGACCAAATGTAACATTTTACTTAAGTTAGGTCCTTAAGAATAAAAAGGGAT
>JAOTQJ010000102.1:13757764-13772781 GCA_025642045.1 Solanum sejunctum
ATTTTATTATTCATATTAATCAACTTCTATGGAGAATTATTTTTCTACACATAATTTTGTAAGAAAAGGTTAAAAAACCAGAAAAATCCGCAAACCGCACCAATCCGCACCAACTCGAAAAAAATCCGAGGTTGATAAATCCGCATTTATTGGTTTGGTTTGGTTTATATATTAAAAAATTCGATATAAATGGTTTGGTTTGATAATTTAAAAATCCGCACCAACCCACACCATGTACACCCCTACTTATTAATGATTGCTTTCCTTCTTAATTTTCTTCATTTCTTTGCTATTTGCCTGTTTCCTTCCTTCCTCCTCCTCCTCGATAATCACTTGAATATGAAAAATTAGTTTATTTTTGTATACTATATCTGTAGTTAGCTGAAGATTTAACTTAAACAAATTAAGTCAAACACATTAGTTTCTTCCATGCTCAAAGCTTGTTCAAAGCTAGACTTTAAAAATCGGCGTGCCACAATCGTGAATTTTTTTTGAATAAATAATATATCAGAAAATTCAAAATATTCAAAAGAACTCATATCTAGATATCGAGACTATATAGAGACGATTTTTTTTTAAATTGGGGATAGGGGAAGGGGCAATGGAGAGAGGGATTATAATGTGCAGAATCGAACCCTCACCAAGAAGGTGGGAGTTCAGATAGTCAACTTATTTAGTTGGAATTGAAAAAAAATTAATGTGTAATATATAAATAATGTGTGTGTGTAATGTGTGTGTGTGTGATTGTTGTTTTTTAATTTTTTTTTCCATGAATCATTTTTTTTAAAAAAAAAAAATTGAATCAAGATGAGGAAGAATCCATATTCCTTATCGTGTATTATCTATCCCCTAAATTAGTCTAATTAGATTCGATTTTCATTTTTGTCAATTTCTTGACTTTTCGCCAAGAGAAGATTTTTGGTAATAATTAAATTCACTAAGTCTCTTAATTCTTAATCAAAGAGGTAGGCTAAGATAGAAAAAAAAGGAGCAAAAACTAGACTTAAACTTGTTTGGCTTTGTGCAAATATATATATATATATATATATAATAGACACATCACATATACATATGATTATTTTGTTGAAACAAATTTTTATTGCCTATACATATTAATCAATTAACCCTTACAAAGTATATATTGAAAGTGGGTTTAACTTTCAAATTATATACAATGTTAGGCCAATAAAGTAAGCCGGATGACTACGGGTATTAAATTTGAAACATTACTTTATTGGTATCCGATTTTTATGGTATGCTGAAGATTTAACTTAAACAGATTAAAGTGAATATACATATTACTTAACGATGCGCATAGTGACAAGAGCAGTATATATATAATAATATAGATGTATGTTTGTTTGTTAGTTTTTCATGTTCTCCGCATAACGTCATTTATCCTTCAATCACTATTAATGTCCCTCCATGTAATGCAAAAGTTTTCAATCGAGATTATAATTTTAAAAAATGGGTCGGTTTGACCATAATAAATATTCTTCGTTACACAAACCTTGATTAGGACTGTTATATTATGTCATCACTAGTTGATAGGCTATTAAGAAACTGTCACTTGTTTTCCCACCACAAGAAGAGCTTCTATAAAGAAAATTACAAATAATTATAAATTAAATCAAGTTTCACATAAGTTTTCACTGATTTGAAAAGGCATCCTCATGTATTTTATTTATTTTTATTTCCCCTTTCCAAATATCATTTGGTAGGAGTAGCAGTTAAGGGAGTGATGTCATCCGATTGTTTTCCACACCCTTTGGGTTCCTCCAGTCATTGGGGAGCGAGTTACTTATTTTCTTATCCAGAAATTTAATATTGATTTAAAATTAATTAATTTAAATTTACATCGAGAAAGCAGTATTTTTTTATCAAATGGTTTTATTCTCAAAATTTAGTATTTCTTTATCAAATGACTTTATTCTCAAAACTCAAACTCAAACTCAAAATATCTGATTATAAATGATGAAATATCTTGATGGTGTATTTTTAAATTCCTAAATACAAACGTTACATGACAAGATCCTTACATGTTGGAATGAGATGTTTTATTTTTAAAAGGAAACAATCTAAACAAATGGTTCTAAAAAAGTCAACATCCAGAAGGTTACGCAATATTTCTTTGGGTTAACATCTTAAAAAAACTAAATCCCCATTGTTATTCATAATTATTTTTCCCTAGTGTTGACTTACTGTTTACACGAGCGCTTTTGTCCTATTTTTTTCTTGATGTATGTATTCGTCGTTGGGAGTGGATGTGCAGTGTGTCAAAAGTCCGCAATAAGCTTAAACAATGAGAAAATCAACATAAACTATTAGTTTAAGATCTAATTATATATTTATACATTTTTAAAATTATCACTCATGCGAGATTTTGATCTTCAGATTCATTTATTTGGCATTTCAAAATACATATATTTCGAATATATAAGGTAAAAATTATGTGCAATTTGTTCCAATTACATTGCATTCAAGAATTCATATGTATTTGAGATACATGAACTCTCTCACTAGCCTCTCTCTCCTCTCTCCCTTGCCTCTCTTCATTTCACGCTCGCCTCTCTCCCTATGTATCTGCATATATTTAAGAATGTATCTAGAATGTATATTTAAGGATGTATCTAGAATGTTTTTAGTGTGATTCATTTGTATCTGGGATACACCTTGCCTCTTTCCTCTCTTCTTTCTCACTCGTCTCTCTCCTTCTCTTACTCGCCTCTTTCCAATTTAATTGTATTAATGAGTATATTTGGTAGCATAAATACATATATTTAGGTATATAAGACTTGAAATCTATTATAAAATTTTTAATAAGTGAGACAACACGTAACTATTTCAAACTATAAGAAAAATTAGCAAATATGATATCAATGTTGTGTAATTAGGTAGTTTCCTTAAATAATTTATTGCATTTAACCGAGTCATTAGTACTTCAATTCATTGTTAAATCTTTATATGCTGGAAAAATTTTCGTATTGATTGACTATCTGAGTCTTTGCTTTGTTGGTGAGAGTTTTATTTCACAACTCATAAAATCTCCTTCCTCACCTTCCGTTGACCCTACCCCAATTATTGTTACTTTTTTGAGATAGTGTCAAAAACATATTTGAACTATCCATTTTTTTTAGTTTTATACTTAACTATTGGGAGTATGACTTCATACCGAAGAATCACTTATTAGTTTGAGAAACACAATACTCTCTTTTCTTTCACTCTCACCATAGTGTGTGTATTATACTCTATTTTATTTTTTTATTTTTAATAGTCATGTCATCACTTCACGTAGACATAATATTCCATCTTGACAAGAAATATACAAACAATAGTATTAGTTAAAGTTAAGTATTACAATATTATTATTTTTTAAAAATTATAAAATTAGATATAAAATATTTTTCTTGCCCTACTCTACCACTTCCTCACACCAACCCCCCCCTCCCCCGAACCAACCAATGTTTTGATTTTTTTTTTCAAAAAAGAATTTTTTTTGTAAATTTTTAAAAGAATTCTTATTTCATCTCCCTTCCTCCTCCCCACCCCCTAAAATAATAATTTAGGTATTATTTAAATAAATTTTTAGAAAAAAAAAGTAATTCTAATCTATCCACTCAATCCTCTGCTTTTATTATTTTTTTTATTTTTAAAAAATTATTTTTTGTTTGCCATAATTTTTTTAAATTTTATTATATTCGATACAAAAGTAGAAATAAAATTTCTAAAATTATATGTACGTGTATATTAAAAAAAAACATAAAAGAGAAAAATGAGTTAGGAGGAGAGGTTTAGATGGGATGGGATTTTTTTTTTATTTATTTTAAATAAGATCATTTTTTTAGGTAGGAGTGGAGAAGGGGGGTGGTTTTAATTTTTTAAAAATATTTTATAAAAGATATTTAAAAAAATAAAAAGAGCGAAGATTGTTGGGGGATGGGGATATGTGCGGGATGCGGGATGGTAAAGTAGGTGAGAAAAATATTTTAAATATTATTTTTAAAAAAAATTATATTTTTAAAAAAACATTAATACTTTATTTTTTAACTTTTAGCTAATATTAATAGTTTATTTAATTTTTGTCATGGTGAAATATTTTATCCATGTGATAAAAATTTTTTTCAATAAAATAGATAGTGTGTTACTGTAATGTCCGGCGAAATTACCAAAATACCCTTAAAATAGAATACATCTTTCCAAGATCTGATGAAAAATTCGAGATCGAATATGGGATCAGCACGTAAAATTGACTGAGAAAATCGTCTCAACCCGATTTTAGATCAATCGAATTGAAAAATATTTTTTCGTAATTAATTTCCAAAACAGTGTTGATGCGCACCCCAGGCGCGACGCGCCAGGGACGTGCACTTACACTTCAGGGTTTTTTTCAAATTTTTAGCGGGAGAAAAAAATTCGATCAGAGAAATTCTGGGAAAAATAATACTACTTCGTTCCCAGTCCGCATCGCGAATTGGGCATTTTTAAGTGAAAATTTATTTTTCTTATGAGGAGCATTCTAGACTTTTCTCAACCCCTAGTAAACGTAAACCATGAGTAATTGAGTCATTTTTAATCAGAAAAGAGCATCTTAAACGTATTTCTAAACCCCCAAACACATAAACTTGGTTAGAGCTCTTGGAGAAGAAGAGGAGAAGCAAGGGTTCTTGAGGAGAAGTTGATTTCCTTCAATTCTAGGTATGTAAGGCTATCGAAGTGCTGAATTATGTTCATCCACGCGCTCTTTCATTTACTGGAGTCAATAAAATCATGAGTAGAAAATGTATGTTTAAATTCAATGGGTCTTGAATTTTAAATTCTTGCACATGATTGAGTTTCTTGAATATATTTGAGTCAGATTATGAGTCACACCATTGTTACTTGAAATTATGAATATATTGCACATGATTGGTACATGAACCCTAAATTTAGTATTTCGCTTGCTTACTGCCTTAATTGAAATTATGAAGTCAACTTGTTAAACTAAGTAATGTGAACTTGAGAAGTATGTTTTCTTGCTTCATGTGTACATGTAATGAGCGTCCATCATGTCATATGTGTTGGACCTAATATGATGTCACTTGACCGTAATTCATAAGAGTATTGCATGATGTGGATTAGAGTCTTGAATTGCATTATTTTGATTTCACAGTTTGAGTCATGGAGTTAAATCAAAGTAGTTGATGTTGAGTTGATTGAGATGAGTTAAAAAGTTGAACTTGAGTTAATTTCATAAACACGTATTAGTCTTGGAAGGAGTATTGAGCATCGAGTTGGGTAACTGAGAACCACTCCAGAAATACGTAGCAAGTGTAGGATGGTTGCACAAGATAATTCTAGTGGCCCAAGTCCCAATAGAGGGAAACTCTCTTAGGATCAGAGAGAGAAAGGTAGAGGTTGACGCCCTACTCCTTGGAAAGTTTAGGGTGGATGTGGTAATGACGTCTTTTTGTTGTGCATCACCAGAAACTCATGGTAGTGGAGAGTTATGTTGATTAGAGAAACTTGCAAGCAACACTTGAGTTGACCATATCATGATTTTCAAACTGAGTTTCACTAAACACTAAGTCTATTTTTGAAGCATGATTTCAAACTAGTGTGATTTACTTGAGTTGAGTTATGAGATGAGGAGTTGAGTCTCGAGTCGAGTTGTCTAATTGAGTTTGAGCCTTACTTGTTTGTTTGAGCTATTTACAAACTATACATTTCACATTCTGACGCCACTCGGTGCTGTATCATTTAATAATACAGATACAGTAGATAGAGGACTTCAGCAGACACGCCGTTGAGGTTCAGGATTCCTGAGTTCTAGAGTTGATGAGCCTCCTTGCCATTCAGATGAGCCTTTATTTTATTTCAGTATTTACTCCTATTTCTTTTGGGTTGGGTAGTCATGTCTTGTCATTGTACCATCTAGATATTTAGAGTAGAGGCTTCGTAGACCTTGAGTAGAGTATTGTTGAGTACTTCTGTTGTTAAACTTGATCTATTCTTTGAGATAAATTATGAGATATTTTTATCTTTCCTTTAATATTTTACTTGAGTATTCTTTAGCTATTGAGTAAGATGTGATGATGAGGTCAAGCGGTTCGCTCAGAGAATAGCAATAGTCTTTGATTGTCGGCTACACCTAGGGTACCTTCTCGAGGTGTAACAAACTTGGTATTAGAGCACAGTGTTCATGTGTCCTAGGGAGTCTATGAAGTCGTGTCTAGTCGAGTCTTATTTATGGATGTGTTGTGCACCACACTTCATAAGCAGGAGGCTATAGGACATTAGGAATGGTTACTCTTTTTTGGTATTCTGAGTCATGCGATAGAGTTTGACTCTATCAAATTACTATCTAATGCACGTGTTATGCATTTGTATATTATGCGTCCTAAGCGTACACCAGCCCAACGATATGCTCGAGCCTGAAACGCTGAGAATCCTCTGCCTCAGGCCCCTACCCTAACAGAAGCGAGGAGACGGGGTTGACTTGTCTGAGCTATTGGGGCTCCACAGGCACCTCCTGCTCAGTCAGCTCCCACTTCTGAGGCAAAATTCATAGGAGCCACTGCAATGCTCACCTAGCTAGTAGCCTCGCAGAGCAACAACCTCAAGCTCCTAGCTCCAGCTCCCAAGAGCTCACGACTGCAACTGGGCTCAGAGACTTCTTGAGAATGAACCCACCAATCTACACAGGGTCAAAAGTTGAGGATACCCATAGAACTTCATCGATGAGACATGCAAGGTACTGAGGGCCATGCATGCGATTGAGGTTGAGGGAGTTGAGCTTGCTTCCTATCAGCTCAAGGATATGGCGAACGTCTGGAATAACTAATGAGTGGATAGTCAGGGTGAGAATACTGAGCCTGCTGAATCGACAGTGCCTTCCTCGACCACTTCTTTCCCAAAAAACTGAGGAGGAAAAAGTTGAAGAGATGGTGAACTTAAATCAAGAGGGGATGACCATCAAGGAGTACAACCTTAAGTTTATTAAGTTGTCCAGGTTTGCTCCGGAGATGGTTTAGGAAATGAGGGCTAGGATGAGGAAGTTTGTGTCAGGATTAGGTAAGCATGTAAAGAGGGAGTGTAAGGCAGCGTTACTGATTTTGGGCATGGACATATCCCGAATCATGGTTTATGCTCAACAAACTAAGGAGGATAAGAAGAAGGACAGAGAAGAGCACTTGAATAAGAAAGCCAAGTCTATAGGGCATGAGCCTAGCTAGCACAAGCAGGAAAATGGAGACAACTCTTACTTTCAGAAGAAGCATTTGGGGTATGAACCATCATCAGCCATGCTCAACAAACTGAGGAGGATAAGAAGAAGGATAAAGAAGAGCACTTGAGTAAGAAAGCCAAGTCTATAGGGCATGAGCCTAGTCAGCATAAGCAGGATTAGGGAGACATATCTTACTTTTAAAAGAAGCATTCAAGGTATGTACAATCATCAATCAGTGCACCAACTCCAAATAACAGTTATGATCAAAAATCTCAAGGGCAGTCGAACTTTAGAGCACAGGGTTCACAAGCCAGTATGACTCTTGTCTTGAAGGGAAGCTACTTTGTGGGAAATGTGACATGATACATTCGGGGGAATACAAGGATGGAGTAAATACTTTCTACAAGTGTGGCTAGATAGGTCACTTCTTGAGAGACTGTCCACTTTGGGGCAATAGAGTACAATCTTCCACTACCATGCCACTACCCAGGGGTAACCAAAAGGGTGCTATACCAGGGACAAGTAAAGGAACGAACCTTCTTTATGTAATGAGGAGCAGGCAGGACCAAGAGGTTGAACCAAATGTTGTGACAGATATGCTTCGAGTCTTTACTTTCGATTGTTATGCCTTGCTTGATCCAGGGGCAACATTGTCCTTTGTGACACCATATGTGGCTAGATATTTTATGATTTCTCTTGAATGTTTACTTGAGCCATTCCCTGTTTCCACTCCTGTTGGTGAGTCTATCATAACCAAGAGAGTTTATAGAGATTGTGTAGTGTCTATCTACCATAGGGATACTCTTGCTGATTTGGTTGAGTTAGAGATGATTGACCTTGATATAATTCTTGGTATAGACTGGCTCCTCGCCTGTTATGCCACTATTGACTGTAAAACCTGAATTGTCAAGTTTCAGATTCCTAATGAGCTTGTCATAGGCAGGGAAGATGCTATTGCACCTAAGGGCAAATTTATCTCTTACCTCAGAGTTAGAAAGCTAATCTATAAAGGGTGTATCTACCATCTCGTGCAAGTCAAATAAGATGATGTTGAGTCCCCTACTCTAGAGTCAGTCCTAATTATAAGTGAGTTCCTAGAAGTATTTCCCGAGGATTTACCTATAATTCCTCCTGATAGGGGGATCAAATTTGGGATTTATATTCTTCCCGATACCCAGCCTATCAATTCCACCATATAGGATGGCCCCTGCTGAGTTGAAAAAGTTGAAGGAGCAGTTGAGAGACTTGTTAGAGAAGGGTTTTATCAGGCCGAGTATTTCTCCTTGGAGTGCTCCTGTCCTATTCGTGCGAAAGAAAGATGGGTCTATCAGAATGTGTATAGACTATATGCAACTAAATAGGGTCACAATAAAAAATAAGTATCCTCTCCCTAGGATAGATGATCTATTTGACCAACTTCAGGGCGCCTCTTGCTTCACGAAGATAGACCTTAGATCTGGTTACCATTAATTGAAAGTAAGGGAATGTGATATCCTAAAGATAACCTTTAGGACAAGGTACGACTATTTTGAGTTCTTGGTCATGTCCTTTGGGTTGACTAACGCACCTGCAGCATTTACGAACTTAATGAACAGAGTATTCAGACTATATCTTAACATATTCGTGATTGTATCTATTGATGACATCCTGTTATATTCTAAGAATGGAGAGGAGCATTCCAATCATCTTAGAGTGGTTTTATAAACTCTCAAAAACCATGAATTTTATGCAATGTTTTCTAAAATGTGAGTTCTGGCTCATGTCAGTGGCCTTCTTAGGCCATGTTGCCTCAGGAAATGGTAGTCGAGTAGATTCCCAGAATATTAAAGCGGTTAAGCACTAGCCCAGACCTACCTCACCAACAAATATAAAAAGTTTCTTGGGATTGGCAGTCTACTATCACAAAATTGTTGAGGGATTTTCTTTTTTGTCTGCATCATTGACCAAGCTGACTTAGAAAAAGATCAAGTTACAGTGGTCTGATGAATGTGAGAGAAGTTTTCAAGAGTTGAAGACTAGACTGACTACAACACTAGTTTTGACTTTGCCCGATGGGACGAAAGACTTTGTGATATATTATGATGCATCCAGAGTTGGACTAGGTTGTGTGCTGATGCAGAGGGGGAAGGTGATAGCTTATGCTTCTAAACAACTTAAGATTCATAAGAAGAACTACCTGACTCATGATCTCGAGTTGGCAGTAGTGGTATTCGCACTTAAGATTCAGCACCACCACTTGTATGAAGCGCATGTGGATATGTTCGCTAGCCATAAGAGTTTGAAATATGTTTTTAGTTATAAAGAGCTCAAACTACGACAGAGAATGTGGCTGGAGTTGCTCAAGGATTATGACATGAGCATTCTCTATGACCCAAGTAAGGCTAACATCATTGCTGATACTCTTGGTAGGTTATCTATGGGTAGCACTGCCCATGCAGAGAAAAGGAAGAAAGAGTTGGCTAAGGATGTGCATAGATTAGCCCAACTGGGAGAACAACTTGAAGAAAATAAAGAAGGCAGGGTTAATATTCAGAATGGGTCTGCTTCAACTTTAGTGTCAGAGGTAAAAGAAAAGCAAGACCAAGATCCTGTCTTACTCCAACTGAAAGAAGTCGTTCACAAGCAAAAGGTGATGGTCTTCTCCAAACAGAGGTATGGAATGTTAAGACACTAGAGTAGGTTTTGCGTGCCCAATGTTGATGGTATTCGAGAGAGAATCATGGTTGAAGCTCATAACTCCAGGTATTCTATTCATCCCAGCTCCATCAAGATGTACCATGACTTAAGGGAATTTTATTGGTGGAATGAGATGAAGAGAGATATCACCGAGTTTGTTTCTAAGTGCCCGAACTATTAGCAGGTCAAAGTTGAGCATTAAGGGCCATGTGGATTGGCACAAAACTTTGAGATCCCTGAGTGGAAGTAGGAAATAATCAATATGGACTTCATTTCCTATCTATTGAGGTTCATAAGCAACATGATTCGATATGGGTGATCGTGGATAGGATGACCAAGTCGTCTCACTTCTTGGCAGTCAAGACAACTGACACTGCAGAGGAGTATCCCAAGTTGTACATCCAAGAGATTATGAGGCTGCATGGAGTTCTCTTATCTATTAACTTGAACACAGGAGCTCAATTCACCTCCCTGTTTTGGAGATCTTTTCAAAAGGGATTGGGTACCAAGGTGAACCTGAGTATGACCTTTCATCCACAGACAGACGGCTAGACAGAGCACACCATTTAGACATTAGAAGATATATTGAGATCTTGTGTCCTTAACTTTAGGAAGAATTGGGATGACCCTCTGTTGTTGATTAAGTTTTCATATAATAATAGTTATTATGCAAGCATTCAGATGGACCCCTATGAGGCCTTTTATGGGCTGAGATGTAGGTCACCAATTGGGTGGTTTGAGGTTAGAGAAGCTTAGTTGACTGGAGCTGACCTTGTCCACCAGTCTATGAAGAAAGTGAAGGTTATTAGGGAGAGGTTGAAGACTGTCCAAAGCCGCCAAAAGTCTTACACCGATATAAGAAGAAGGGATTCAGAATTTGAAGTAGATGATTGAGTGTACTTGAAAGTATCACCTATGAAGGGTGTCATAAGGTTTGGCAAGAAGGAAAAGTTGAGTCCATGCTATATTAATCCTTACTAGCTTCTGAGGAGGATTGGGAAGGCTGTGTATGAGTTAGAGTTGCCCACCAAGCTAGACGCAATCCATCCAGTATTCCACGTCTCGATGTTAAAGAAGTGCTTGAGAAATCCTACCTTAGTGGTTCCTGTTGAGGACATTGGAGTAAAGGATAGCTTGTCTTACAAAAATATTTTAGTCCAAATCCTTCGCCGTCAAGTTTATAAGCTAAGGAATAAAGAGATAGCCTCCGTCAAAGTCCTATGGAGGAACCAATTTGTTGAAGAAGCTACATGGAAAGCTGAGGAAGCTATGAGAACCAAATACCCGCATATATTCGTGCCAAATGATGAGGTTGTCGAAGGTAATATTCCTATCCTTAACATAATTGATGTTTCCATTCTTGAGCTGATGTGCCTATTCTTGAGTCGAGGTAGAGTTTATAGAGGTTGATGAAGAGTTGAGAGTCCGAGTTGTCAAGTGGGTATTGAGAGGTTGTCAAGTGGATATTGAGAGGAGTCTTGGGTTTACTCGTGCCTTATTTCCACCTCTACTCATCATTCGAGGACGAATGATTCCAAAGGGGAGATAATGTAATAATCGGTAAAATTATCAAAATACCCTAGAATGGAATTATGCACATAACGCATCTTCCCAAACTTTGATGGAAAATCTGAGATCAAATTTACGATCATCATGAGAAATTGAGTGGGAAAATAATCTCGACTCGATTTTAGAGTGACTGAGTCAAAAAATAATTTTTTATAATTAATTTTCAAAACATGTTGGTACGCACCCCAGGAGCGACGTGCCAGGGATGCACACTTACACTTAAGTTTTTTAAAAAGATTTCGACAGGAGAAACAAAACTCGTTTGAAAAAATTCTGGGGAAAATAGTACTACTTCATGCCCGGTCCGCATCTCGGATTGGGCATTTTTAAGTGAAAATTTATTGTCTTTTATGAGGGGCATTCTATAATTTTCTCAACCCCTCGTAAATGTAAACCATGAATAAATGAGTCATTTTTAATCAGAAAAGAGCCTCTTAAATGTATTTCTAAACCCCCAAACACATAAAGTAGGTTAGAGCGCTTGGAGAAGAAGAGGAGAAGTAAGGGTTCTTGAGTCGAAGTTGATTTCCTTCAAAACCAGGTATGTAAGACTATCTAAAGGGTTGAATTATATTCATCCATGCGGTCCTTCATTTACTTGAGTCAAAAAAATCACGAGTAAAAAACAAATGTTTAAATTCCGTGGATCTTGAATTTTAAAATCTTACACAGGATTGATTTTCTTGAATATATTTGAGTCAGATTATGAGTTGCACCATTGTTACTTGGAATTACGAATGTATTTCACATGATTGATATATGAACCCTAAATTTAGTATTTTCCTTTCTTACCGACTTAATTAAAATTATGAAGCCAACCTATTAAACTAAGTAATATGAACCTGAGAAGTATGTTTTCTTGCTTCATGTGTGCATGTAATGAGTGTCCATCATGTCGTATGTGTTGGGCCTAGATAAAATGATGTCACTTGACTGTAATTCATGAGAGTCTTGCATGATGTGGATTAGAGTCTTGAATTGTATTGTTTTGAGTTCATAGTCTGAGTCATGGAGTTAAATCAAAGTAGTTGATGTTGAGTTAATTGAGATGAATTAAAGAGTTGAGCTTGAGTTAATTTCATGAACACATTTTAGTCTTGAAAGGAGTATTGAGCACCGAGTTGAGTGACTGAGAACCACCCCAGAACTACATAGCCAGCGTAAGATGGTCATACAGGATAATTCAGGTGGCCCAAGTCCCCATAGAGGGACACGTTCTTAGGATCCGAGAGAGAGGGATAAAGGTTGACGCCCCACTCCTTGGCAAGTTTAGGGCGGACGTGGCAACGATGTCTTTTCGTTGTGCATCACGAGAAACTCATTGGTGGTGGAGAGTTATGTCGGTTAGAGAAACTTTCAAGCAACACTTGAGTTGAGCATATCATAATTTTCAAACTGAGTTGCACTAAACACTGAGTCTATTTCCAAAGCATGATTTCAAACTTAAAACTTTCATGATTTGCTTGAGTTGAGTTATGAGATGAGGAGTTGAGTCTCGAGTCGAGTCGTATGATTAAGTCTGAGCCTTATTTGTTTGTTTGAGCTGTTTTACATACCGTACATTTCATTTACTGACACCACTTGGTGCTGCATCATTTCATGATGCAGATACAGTAGATAGAGGACTTCAGCAGACACGTCGTTGAGGTTCAGGGTTCCTGAGTTCCAGAGTTGGTGAGCCTACTTGACATTCGAAGGAGCCTTTATTTTATTTCAATAGTTACTCCTATTTCCTTTGAGTTGGGAAACCACGGCTTGTCATGGTCCATCTAGATATTTAGAGTAGAGGCTTTGTAGTCCTTGAGTAGAGTATTATTGAGTACTTCTACTATTAAACTTGATCTATTCTTTGAGATAAATTATGAGATATTTTTATCTTTTCTTTAATGTTTTACTTGGGTATTCTTCTGCTGTTGAGTAAGATGTGACAATGAGGTCAAGGGGTTCGCTTGAGGACTAACAATAGTCTTTGAGTGTCGGCCATGCCTAGGGTATCCTCGCGGGTCATAACAATTACACATATTGTATTCTCAAATTAATGAGTTATAGTTTAAGTATGAAACTCAGACTCTTAGTAATTTAGGTATATAACTCAAAAAAGAAAAATAATTTAAATATGTTTGTAAACCTTATTACTATCTTTTTTAAAAAATCTGTATACATTTTAGGAAAAAAGGAAAACCCTCTCAATATTGGAATTTAGAGTGAATATTATACGCTGGCAGGAAAAAAAATTATGCATGTTACCTCTGTCGCCCAACAAATAATGTAAATTATTTCCACCGCCTATGAATGATACATATTTACTATTTTCATTAACACACGGCTCTTTAGCGAGCTAAAATTTATCATTTACCTTCCAACTTCCACAAAGTACAAAGAGGAAGACCTGAAATTAGCTATTCTTTTCGAAAAATAAGGTTAAAAAATATCACATATTTACCCAGAGCCAGCTAACTGTGTAAAGTAATTTTCAAGCTATGTAACAATAATTTTTTGAACATCATTGCGAACAAGTTGGGGACAGCAAAACGTGTATTTATAATATTAAATATTTGTGTGTGGAGATTCTACAAGAATACAACTCAATTGCCCCTTGAAATGAATCTCGGGGTAATCTAGAATAATAAAATACAATTAACAAGTGTATTATTGCATCTAAGCCATTATTTTACTATTTATTAATCCCATTTTCAACACTTCTGAAAGCTCTAATATTCCTTTATATACAGGATTCGCTTTCCTTTGTTAATGTAGGAACCACAAACAAGAAAGAGCAGTTGACAATATGGGTATCTGCGGACTCGCTATGTGCATATCCTCTGCATCTTTTGAGATTCAACCTGTTGATTTTGGTAATGAAAATGTGGTTCACTATGATGAGAACAACACTAACGGGCTCAAACAACTTGGTTCTGTTTTTACTCAACAAGGAAACAAAGGACTCAATCAAGATTCTGCTATTCTCTATCAGGTTCGCCTTTTGTATCAACATGTTTGCTTAATTTTTCATAACATGGGGTATCTAAAAATGGAAACTTTCCTTTTAATGGCAGGGATATGGTGTAGAAAATGGAGTTTTTGGTGGAGTTTTTGATGGACATGGAAAGAATGGACAAATAGTCAGCAAGTTAGTTATGAATAAGTTGCCATCTTTGCTGCTGAAACATATACTCTCGCTGCCAAAGATCACTCCTCCAAAACAAAATGTCAAACTTGTTGATGATGAATCAATGAAGAACAAGAATTTGAACAAATGGAAAGATGCTTGTCTGAGTTCCTTTAAGGTGATGGATAAAGATATTAGAAGTTTTGAGAAATTGGACTGTTCTTGTAGTGGAACAACTGCTGTGGTTGCTATAAGACAGGTAATGAGAAAATCTTTCTTTGATGATTTAGAAATCAAAACTTCATTTGGAAATTGGAGAATCTAATATAGGAAATGTTCTAGGATGATGATCTGATTATCGCTAATCTTGGAGATTCACGAGCTGTACTAGGAAGAAAGACAGAGGAGGGAGTAATTGAGGCTGTTGAGTTAACTACTGATTTGAAGCCTAGCCTGCCT
>JAOTQJ010000102.1:13786889-13802065 GCA_025642045.1 Solanum sejunctum
AAGGTAAAGTGATATAAAGGACATAAAGTACATGATTCCACAGCATAACTAAGGGTGGTCCCTGATCTTCCATAGATCCATGGTTTCATTTGAGTTGTTACTTTATATGCAGTATATCTTGCCTTACATACTCAATATATTATACCATACCGATGTCCCTTACGGGGGACCTGCATTTTATGTTGCAGGTACAAGTGCTAGTAGATCTACCCAGTAGGAGTACGGGATATTCAGTTGTTGTCACCAAGCTTCAGGTTGCTTCGGGACTTTGTACATGACTAGAGCTTACATGTTTTTATTATATAGGTTGTTGAGGCAGGTGTGTCCCGACCCTTATCAGATGTTTTTCTTTATTTAGAGGCTTTGTAGACTATGTAAAGTGCAGTGAAGTCATGTCTCGCACTTTAGATAGCGTGGCCCCAACAGACTAGTCATATGCATTTTTTTGGCTTGTTATCACTGTTTATCTGCTTAAAGGCATGTCAAACGTAGAAACCCTTTATAATATGTATAAAAAGTATATATTTACAGGTTGGTTCTTCAAGCCTTATCGGCAACGGGTGTCGGTCCACCCTACGAGATTTTGGGGCGTGACAAAAGGGATAATTTTTAAAATTTCAAACTATAAATTACCAGGACGGGTTGTAGATCACTTGACAGCCCATACACCATTTCATGCTTTGAGGATCAAAAAATATGTATAGTTGCTAAAAGTTACCCAGATGAAGGCTTTCACGGGTCGTAAGTCAAATGACGAGCCGTAGGAAGCAGTTCGTACATTTAAGGTATTTTTTAAAGGATGCAATCTATGAGGTCATTTATGGGTCATGAAGTCATCTATGGCCCGTAAGTCCGTTCGTGAAAAGCGTCGATTCTAGTTGTCCTAATCAGTTTTGAATTTATATTTTTTTTATAAATAGGGGTTTAGGTACTTTTAGATGTATAGAACTCTAGACTTCATATTATTACTTTTTTTAAAGCATGTTCTTGGAGATTTCTTGTGAATTACTTTTGATTTTATCCTCGAGATGTCAGTGTTCTTCAATTCTTTGTTGTAAGTGTTCAATTATGCAAATCCCTAACATGATTCTTTCATCTACAATGAACATATGTAGCTAAATACGCAACTAGGGTTGTGAGAACCATGTCCAACTAGTGAAATAAAACTGAATAATTTGTAATCTTCGGAAAGTGTGCATGTATATATTATTCATCTCTTTGTTTTGATTATTTTTTAATGGTGGTAAACGTTAAAATTTGCGTTATTCTTACTTACTGGACCAATGGGGTAAGGAATGGGAAAAAAGGATAAAATACATGATTCAATGTGACCAAACTCATCTAATTAACATGAACAGACTAAGAGATGCATGTACTGGGACAAGGTAAGGTTTAGTGACACGACACGCGTAGACGGACCAAGTTGCATGGTGAAATTTTTCTAGTTGTCAGAGCAAGGAATTAGGTGAACATCACTTACTAGTTTTGCATTTTACACACTAAAAAAGATTATAATTATGATGATATATTATGTTGGGAGTTCATGGAAAACACAATACCCCAGTTAGTACTCTCACTAAATTCACAACATCTGCATTGACTATTTGATTATAGTTTAGGTTTAATTTTTGTTTTTATGTTAAAATCCCCTCTTTGAGAAGTAAATCAATTAATTCATCTTAATTGCTTTAATTACTCCACGTCTAGACCATATTCTTTGTGAGATTGACCTTAATCATTATTAGGTTCTATATTTAAATAATGATTGAATATACCTTAATTGGGAGGTGTAAGTGCCATCATCGAGGAATATGATTTTTAGAGCGGTTTAGTTAGGGTAACTGGATAGTTAATCTTTATTTCCATATTTTACATTTTTGTCTTTTTTTAGCATACAATATAGTGGCTCTGTAGAGGAGCTCAACATCTGTCTAGATGAGGGCGTTGAGTTTCAATGTACTAGGGTAGCATCCAAATAGTTGGTTCTGGCCTAGCCACCAGTTATTACACCACAGCCTCCCTAGTCTGAGGAGGGAGGTTCATAGCAAAACAATTCCATTCGGATGACGAACTCCGGAGAAGGGTTCCAATCAGGCTGTAGAGATAGAGATGGCTTTGGGTCTGACGAGGAGTCAAGTCCAGAGTCTGCAGAGTACCCCAACCCTAGTTCCTGCAGTCGGACTAATAAGATATTGGTGCATCAAGGGCATGCAATATATATATAGAGAGGATGTCCAGTTAGATGACAGGGGCAAATATGGACCATTTTTAGGAGCCAAGGACAGTTGCGTCAGGATTTGACAGTATACCAATGCTTCGTGACACCATGGCACATTATATCCTAGACTAGGTAGCAACTTTATCGGGAAAGTATTCCCCAGTTGGTTCATGACTTCTATGCCTTAATGCTTCTACTATCATCAGAGCTACGGCAAAGAAGACAAAGCCCCTCTCATAGCCCAGACTGACAAAGATGATAGTGTGTGGAGTTCCAATAGATCTATTAGAGGCCACCATCCATAGGTTCTTATTTAGTCCTACTATTAAGCCCCTATGAGGACAACTAAGTTCGAGTATAAATTGGGGCAAGCACCAGACAGAGTATTGATGAGAGATGCAACTTAAAAGCAATTTTAATAAGATGGATTGCCAGCCATATAGTTGAGCAAGGCCAGGACGCTAACTAGATATCCAGTTCCGCATCTATTAGAAAGGCCTCTCTCTACTTTGCAGGTAAATTTAGTTGGGCAGTTGTGCGTACGCAGATCTGGCTGATCCAAGCTAATAATACCCTAACGACAGATCACAAAGTTTTGATTGCTAATATTATTGTTGGATATAAGATTGATTTCACTCGATATATAGTCAAAGAGATACACAAACACGCCTAGATGAGGTCCACTTTAATCTTATTCGTATGTTTAGTGCATTAACTATGTATAAAGGCAGGGATGGAGATCTTACCTAATGTGGATGATGATAGATATGGAGAGGACTCAGGATGCCAGCCTGATAAAGGTCGATGAGAATTTAGTGGCGATACAGCAAGCACCGCATACTGTAGTCAGACTACCGAAGATGTTTGTCGAGGTTCCATACCCTTACAATACTGCCACCACTGTTGCTGCTACCATTAAGCCCGACAGGCTCCCACAGACTGATATTAAGAGGGAGATGAGGCCCATTATTTCTACCTCCACTGTACCAAAAGTCATACATGTACGTCCTCAGTGCGCAGGCATGTTCTATGTCTCTGCGGAGTCTATTCAAGCTCTGGTATACAGACAGGTCTGCACTAAGTTCTAGTTGACTTATTTATTATAGCAAATTAGGCTTTGGGTGTACAAGGCCATATCATAGTCTAAGGGGTGCATGTAGAAGCACTTTATGGTCGTACTTGAGGAGAGAGTAACATTATTAAATGGTCATATAAATGCTTTCGAGAGGCGTGTGGAGGAGAGCCTTGGATCGACTCAGACTCCATACTCTATAGCTATACATATGGAGATCCAGCAGCTTTGTGAGGATATGAAGACTGCAACTCCAATACCATTGGTGATTCCTATTCCAGATGTTATGATAGAGGTACCAAATTTATTTGCTGATGACCCTTTCCCCACCCAGTCTGTGCTTCTAGGAAGAGGCGTCACACTAGTGATGATGATTCTAATGCTACTAGGTGAGATACAGACAGGTTGGAGAGAGAGAAGATGGAGGCTGCGAGATAAGCCTCTATTGTGGATGAGACGGCGTGGCAGACAAGTGAGTAATATATGGTGAGGGGTATTGGACCCTCTAGACATGTAGCCACGATAGTTGAGAGTGATGAGACACAGACTGACATTGGCACCTAGGCGCCTAGGTATGTTCCTTTTTAACCTTTATGTTATATTTTGTTTTATTTTGTTGCATTGAGGATAATGCAAGTATTTTTGGTAAGGTGTGGGTATTTATATGCCTTGGACAAGTCTATGTAACCAAGGCCTATAACTACTTCAATTTTTTAGTCTGAGAAATTTTCTTTCCTATGTTATTTCCCTAATGGCATTTACTTTACGCTGGACCGACATATTTAGGATGTGTAAGATAGTATATTGTACTGATACATGTGGCATATGTTAGTTTATATTGAAAAATGATACCCCTCTATTTATTAGATTAATTATGTGTTTATAAGTAGTTTTGATGACAACCACGTTGGATAAGAAGTTGATATTGTTTTTCTGATGAGATAGGGCTAATTGTGATTAAAAGCATGATCTCAGAATCTGTATTAACAATGTATTAAGTGCCAAGTGCATGTGAGCATTATTCTGTAGTTCTTATGTTGTGTTTCAGTGTAAAACTTGCCCTGTTACTCTGAGTTAGACTTAGGTTAGTTAGTTAGAAAAGGATCAGAGGTCGTCGTTCTGATTAGTCCACTTAGCCTTAGATAACTAACCAAATGTAGTGTGTATTCCTTGATCATAAAATTTGAGCCATACATGTACCTTTTTCTTTATAAATACCTAATTAACCAAACCTTTCTGTCTGTGTAGTCTTGAATTTGGCCCTGGTCCCTCTTTGAATATTATGCACCTCAACCAAGGCTAAAATCTTAAGTTGAGGATGGCCACCAAAAGTGGCCCTGGTTCATAGTTTAGATACTGTCCACCTCAACTCAGGTCAAAAGCCTAAGTTGAGGGTGGTTATTGCAAAGAAATCACAGCAAGATAGGGAAAGAAGCATAGTAATACAATAAAATATGAAATGGGTGCAAGAAAAACAAATAGATACCAAAATTATGAGATGACAAGAAAAAGAATTGAGAAAAATAAAAGGCAAAGAGCTGAAAATTAGAATAAAGTGCACCCACAAGTGTTTGAAATAGAAGAAAGAGATCAATGAGTTAAAGATATTAGTGTTGGTAGGACAAAGTGTGAAATAGCATAGTGTCAAGGAGCGCAATTTGTCATTATGCTACAAAAATATTAGACTAAGCATCCAAGCCTATGTTACAAGCTAAGAAAGTCCTATAGTGATCCTAATTTAACTAGTCAAATGTCATGGTCATGAATATAGGGACAAGCTTATGGTATTGTACACGCTGTTTGGATTTCAGTTATGAATGTGAGCATCTTTGTCAGTCCCTAGCATTGAATCAGAGTATAGCAATTTGAGTAAGAAACAGAACTTCTTTTTGAGGGCACTTGATTTACATTGTTGACTATAGGCTATCTTGGTGATTGTTGCTTATTACGTTGTCTTGCTTGTCAGAGTTGCTCTGTCACATATTGATCCACTAGAGTTTGTTTCATAACTATCTTGTACATGCGTAGATGGTTTGACTGGGTATCTGTGATTGATTGAGTGAGAGATGATGTATGCCATGAGATTGTGGTCTATGTGTTGTTGTATTGCTTATGTTAGATTGAGTTCGCTGCTTGAGGACAAACAATAATTTTAAGTTGCGGGTGTTGATGTGCCACCAAAATACAATATTTTTAATGCTTTAAACTTAGAATTTTGTGTGTTCTCAAAGTGACGTTAGTGGGTTTGATGTATTTTCATGTTAATTTGGTAGGATTTTCAGAATCGGGGAGTTTTTGTACTAACTTGGATAGATTGCAACTTTGTATTTTCACGAGACCATCTACGGTCTGTGGTTCATTCTAGGACCCATAGATGGGTTTCGTAGGTTTGATCCAGTGAAGGACCAATTTTCAGAAGTCGAGACTACGTGTTATCAGGACAGATCGTAGATCATTTGATGACTCATACATTAGTTCATGCTTTGAGGATCAGAAAATATGTATAGTTGCTGAAAGTTACCAAGACGAAGGCTTTCACTGGTCTAAGTCAAATGACAGAACATAGGAAGCAGTTTGTACATTCAAGACAGTTTTTGAAGGATGCAATCTACGAGGTCATCTGTGCCTCGTAAGTCCATTTGTGAAAAGCCCCGATTCCAGTTTTCCTAATCAGTTAAGGATTTGAATTTCTTTTATTATAAATAGAACTTTTAAGTATGTTTAGACGTAAGAACTCTAGACTTCATATTATTACTTTGTTTAAGCATGTTATTGGGGATTTCTTGTGGATTACTTTTGATTTTATTTTCAAGTTGCAATATTGTGATTTTCATGAAGATTTCAGATTTTGTATTCTTCACTTCTTCGTAGTAAGTGTTTAATTATGCAAATACATAACATGATTCTTTCATCTACAATGAACATGAGTAGCTAAATGAACCATGAAGAACTAACGAAGTAAAACCAAATATTTTATAATCCTTGGAAAGTGTACATGTATCTATTATTTATTTCTTCATTTTGATTGCTTCTTAACGGTTGCAAATCTTAGAAATAGCTGTATTATTACTTACTAGACCAAGGGGGTACTAAATGGAAAAAGAAATAAAGTAACAGGATTCGACATGAGCACACTCGTTTAATCAACTTAAATGGACCAAGGGATATTTGTAGTGGGATAAGGTAAGAGTTAGTAATACGACACCCATAGATGGACCAAGTTGTGTGGTGAAATTTGCCTAGTTATCGGACCAAGGGATTAGGTCAATATAACTTACTAGTTCTGCATGCTACACACTATAAAAGGTTATAATTATAAGGTTATACTGTGTTAGGACTTCATGGGGAACATAATACCCCTAGTTACTTCTCTTACTGAAGTCACAACATTCGCATTGACTATTTGATTGTAGTTTAGATTTAATTATTGCTTTTACATTAAAAATGCCTCTTTGAGAAGTAAGTTGATTAATTCATCTTAATTACTTTAATTACTTCAAGTCTAGACCATGTTCCTCGTGGGATCGGCCCTAACCATTGTTAGGTTCTATATTTGAACAACAATTGCTTATACCTTAATTGGGAGGCGTAATTTGGGCATGATCAATTGGAATCTGATAGCTCTGGCTGCATTAAGAATATGTCTATGCTTCCTTTCTACTACATCATTTTGTTAAGGTGTGTGGGGACAACTGCTTTAATGTAAAATACCTAGATCATGAAATAAGTCTGTGCATCAAGAATTAAAGAATTCAGTGCCATTGTCAGATCTCACAATCTTAACTTGAGCATCATACTGAGTTTTGACCATTTTGAGAAAATGTTTAATGGCAACAATTAGTCTCAGACGTTAATTGCAACAAATGAACTCATACAAATCTGCTATAGTCATCTACAACTATTAAGAAGTAGTGTTCCTTATCCATAGTACGGGTTTTATAGGGGCCCCAAAGATCCATGTGAACAACATCAAATCTCATAGAGGTCCTAGAGTTGGCTAGTAAATAAGACTAGCCTGGTTTGCTTTGCTAGTGGACAAATGGAACATTTAGAGATCACTTCACTATCTTTATTATTTAAAACTAGATTCAAAAGTTTTAAGGTCTGAGAAGAGGGGTGTCCAAGCATGTTATGCCATAGATTGAGATCCTGCGTTTTGCTCCTGCAGCCACCATTTTCTGATCACATCTTACATCCTTAACTTGTTTTGTAGTAAACTTGCTCCTGAAGATATACAAGCCTCCATCTTCTTTACCAATCCCCTTCACTTTGCCGCCGAAGAGGTCCTGAAAGATGTAAAAATCAGGGTGAAAAGACACAAAACCTAATAGCTCCCTTGTGAGCTTGGAGACTAACAATAGGTTGACCTTGAAACCTGGTACCTACAGCACAGCTTTTGCGAACTCATTGCCTAATATGGATGCTTCACCAACATGACTAATCGCTAATTTGTCTCCTAAAGACAAATGCACTTGATTCTTTTGTGATTTTGCTAAAACATGACTTCTTACATTAAATGCTTATTTGCTGTAATATGATGTGATGCACCAGAGTCCACAATCCAATCTTATGCAGGTATATTTGACATTAAACAAGTAACAATACCTGCTGCGTTGGCCAACTTAGGATCATGTACATCTTTGTTCAACATTTCTAGTATCGGTTTGTACTCCTTTACAGTGAACGCCTATTCTTTTGCCAAAAAGGCTCTGCTTCCTTCCTGACTAGTTGATGCCATTTGAGATTGCTCGCTTTGATTATTAGATATGTTGTTTGTTGAGTGTTGGCCAGAGTATGAAGAACCTGTTGCATTTTTCATGTTACTTGTTAGAAACTGTCCTCCAAAAGCACCAGGATGTGAATGTCCTATAGTATTTCTCATATAATTATTGCCATGTCGTGATTTCTTCTTTTGCTCCCAAGCATCTAGAAAGCCAATCAATTTGTAGCAGTTGTCTTTGGTGTGACCAGTGTAGTGACAATGCTCACATCTTCTTCCTTTGTGTTACTCCTTTCCTTGATTCTTGTTCACATTCATCACCACTGGATCTGATTTGTCAACAACATTAGTTACGTGTGTTGAGTGTTGAATCTCATCTTCTATAATCATGGAATAGGCTTAGTTTATGGTTGGTGTAACTCCTTTCAACAGAATCTGCCTACGAGTGGTCATAGGTCTCATTCAATCCGCTAAAAAACTGAATCAGCCGTAACTGTTGCAAGTGATATACATATTCCTTTGATTGAGGACACGAACATTTAGGATTTGGTGCCACTGCATCATATTCATTCCATAGTGTTTTCAGTCTAGTAAAATAATGTGAAACCAAGTCAGTACCTTGTGTCAAAAGTGTTGATTTCTCTTGTGCAGCTGATAGATTCTCATGCGATTCACTTTGTCAAATCTCTCCTTCAAGTCTGCCCGAACTGAAAAAGCACTTGTAGTATATACAATTCCACTTAGGAGTTCTTCACTGACAGTGTTCATCAGCCATGATAACACAATTGCATTTCATGTTTCCCATTGTTCATGTAGCTCTTCTCTGTACAGACCTACAAAAACATACTTCCTCTTTCTCATCACTGCAATCCTCACCAACCTACTCCAGATTCCATAGATTTGTTATACAATCAACCTGGTTGGAATCAACACAACTGCTTTAGTGTCAGAAGGTCCAATATATAGGGGATCATTCTGTATCTTTGGGATGGTCATTTTTGCGGCTTCAATCTACAAATTATCTAGCTAGAAAGCCTCTACACTTTGTCTGTTACTTCTCGTAGCAATCAGTATCAACTGCTCTGATACCATGTGAAATTGTGAGCTTTATCAACTCACCAATTCATCTATGAGCTGAACTGTACAAGAGGAAGAATTTTATTGATTCTCAATTTCATACATCTGCTAGTCTGTTGAAAAAGGCAGTAGATATAGCCAGAGGATCACATGATTCTCATGACTAACTCTGCGAGCTCATCAACAAACTAAACCAACTAGTACATTAGTAACTAACTCGAACAAGTAACTGAAGCAATGGAACGGTAAATCAGAAAGTGAAGTGAACAACTGAATTACCAAACTAACTACTAAACAAAACATATTGGAACAAAAGAAAATCAAACTTACAATCTCTTCCAAACAAAGTCTGGTAAGGTAGAGATTTTGCATAGTCAACGTTATTTACAATGATGACAAACTATAACAATAGGTATTTACAATAAGAAATGTGCATCTAGTACATTTCCACTCAATAGTGATGTGCTTCTAAGCTGTATTTACAAGGAAGCAATTATGCTTGCAAATAGTTTTACAATCACTACATCAATCTTCATATTGATAATTATGAATAATTTTGCTAGCATCTAGGCGTGCATATTGCACATTACATGCCAATCATGCACTAAAACCCCTGTGGAGGGAACTCCAAGTATTCGATGGAACACTGGGACAAGCTTGTGCCGATGCCTCCACCATCTGCTCCATCTTAATTCCGGCATTGCATATGTTAGCAACGGAGCGCATATGTTTCATTCCATACTGAGATAACGATCCACAATATGTTTCAAATGTTCTTACCTGTACAACACAGGTATTGCTGATGAATATAAGCCATGAAACCATCCAAACTAACAATACATCAAAATACCAATGATCTGTTCTTCATACCCAATATACTCATCCAAGCTATACAAGAATAAAATTATTTCCTACCCACCAGCAAATTCAAAAGATGTTGATGAAAATGGAGTGTAATTGGTGTACTTACATAGGATTTCAGGCAGTCCCAATTGTCAACAAGAGGCTGACCAGCAGGGCGGACACTTGCCAGCACCTCTGGACCTTTTTTAATTCCAAACAGAAGCTTACCAACAAGGGCTATGCTGTTGTCTAAGTGCATTCTATGTGATATTGCCTCATTTAACTGTTTCTGAGCCTCAGTTTTCCTAACAGAGCCTTCAGGAGCCTTGTGGAACTGCCAGTGTAGACAAACAGAACAGTAAGTCAGAAAAAAATCACATGGTGAAGAACATCAGATACAAAATTTCAGTCTCTTTGACCTGAACATTAAGAATGGGCTTCTATAGTAGCTATACATCCCTCAAATTTGGTCATTAGTAATTGGCACCTAATGGTGAACATGTATATCTTTTTTTTAAGATGATATTTCAACTAGGTTAATGAGTTTCAAAAATCAAAACCATTATTTCCTGCCGTTTTACATGTGTAAGTAATTTTACTTCTTTCATACTCAGGATACTAACTTGATTCATAAAAACACAAACTTGGAGCATACCTTGTACCAGAAATGCACAAGATCTGCATCACGCTGGTTTACAGCCTTTGATATTTGTAAGGAATTATCATCCATAAAAGTATAATTATCATTTGCAGGATCAGTACCCATATATAAGAATAGAGCATTCTTGCTGAGATGTACATCACCATATTGCATGACATGCGAACCATAGGTAGGATTCCCATGGGCAGTTCTCTCTTTGACCTGAATAATCAGGCATTAGAGCTGATGACTTGCACTCAATTCTCAAATTGCATCATAAAAAGAAGTACACTTCAGAAATAACCCCCATATGACTATTCACAGTAAGAGCTAAATCATCAGAAGTATAAAATAGCATCTACTTCCTCTCTTTACCCTTTCTCTCACTTGCACAACTGAAAGATATTGGCTTCGCTTTTAAAGTTCTTCATTTTACTACTATTATTTTATACTTTTCTACTGAGCCATGAATTCTATTATAGATTATCCCAATTCTCCATGTCCATAAGCCCTTACCAGGTGATATTGCTGCTTCAAACTTTCAGTCCGCAGGTTGTGTCTTTCACTGTTCAGATACAAAGAACAGAGTCAACAAAATATCATGCTGCTGAAACTAATAAAACAATATCATAAGCAGATTTATAGTTATAATAACTACGCCTTAATTTCAGCTAGTTAGGGTGACTAAGTAGCATTTCATAATTGCATAATGGAAAAATTTGAAAGTAAAGGAATAACAAATGGAAAGAAATCCTCATATCACTAACACCAGCTCTCATTGGCAAGTCACCAGTTCTCGAGCAGTACCTTGTGAGTTTTATCATCACCAGTGTAGAATTCAAGAATGTATTCAATTTCTATGGCAAATATACTTAAAGGTTTTTCAAACACAGTGGTCTGCTGATACAGACTGAGAATACCTTCAATTTCTATTGTCGTGCTATTTATAGGACTGGCGAACTTATGATGTCAAACATAGCCAAGCAAGAAGCTAACACATTGGACAAATATCATAAGTCGAAAATTCATCAGAAACTCAAATTTGTTATAGTTGCTTCACATGGCATTTATGTAATGCAGAAAAAAGGCATGTACCTGTCCTCCATCCAGGAAATACTATACAAGTCACCCAGGCAGGTCTCATATTCGACAGGAGGACTAGGGTACTCTCCTGGGCAATAGGTTCCCCAGCTACTCTCATCAGCATTTGATGCTGTTGTGGCATAGATGTTCAAACCTTCAGGAAGAAGACCCTCAAACATACTTCCAGACTCACAAGCTTCAAGGTAAAATACCTGCGAATAGAAAACAAGAAGAAACTTAGAGAAGGGAAAAGGACTCAAACAACCTATAGCAGCAGGAGTCAGCAGGAGATATAAAAGCTCACCAAGCTTTTATATGTCCCGGAAGCATGCTTCTTCTTCAGAGCAGCAACCAGATCATTTGCATAGAGGTAAGGATTGGTAGGCATCCCTAGAATAATGACACTGTAATTAGTATATAAAGTGAAGGAACTATAACATATTTTTCATACAATTTAAGAAGACCAATCAAATGCAAAATATAATTGACGACAGCAAGCCTTCAACACTTTGATCAAACAAAATATGACCTGTCTTATTTTTTCATTCATCACCAAAAAACCAACTTACCCTTGATCCATACAAACGATAGAATTCCACATACAATAGTGATATCTCAAAATTTGAAAGGTTGAAAGAGAAGATGGTTCATAAGAGACAAAATAAAACCACTAAAATCAGACAGATTGTGAATCAACTATTGGCTAGTGATTTCTTGTTGAGTATGGCCGTCTATATCATATTCAAAATTAAAAGTTGTTATTGTTAATTTGGAAAGCAGATTATTCTTGGGAATATAGTTTATAAGCATATGTCTAGAAATGCAGTTTCTTGGGAATATAGTTTACAAAGGTTGTTATTGTTTCATTTGGCTAGCACTATAGAAACTGCATTTCTAGATGTGGGCTTAGAGGAAATGTGAACACAGCAAAAAAGATCAAAGATTTTCATGAAACAAATCAGTACTACGAAGTACAAAGAAGCTACACACCAAGCACTCCAGCACCCCCATGATCACTATAAAAAATGAAGATATGATCATCTGGACCACTATCTACCACCTTTCCACTGCCTCCCGTAAGAGCAGTTTTGTTCCCAAGGAGAGCAGCAAGAAAGTTGTTAACAGTAACATCATCCCCAGTGTAATCCTGCCTCAAGAGATAATATCAGAAACAGGTATTAGATAGATGGTAAATTTTTAATTTTTTTTGAGAAGGTAACAGTAGGTAGATGGTAAATTTACGGAAATACACTTACCTTGGGGACTCCTCTGTAAACATCCTCACCATGAGGGCTATTAATAATGACCCCTGGCCTTGGATTTTCTTCACTGTTTGCAATGTCATCATACATGAACACAACAATGTTCTCATCTTTAAGACCACCCTTCTTCAACAGCTGATATGCGTGGCATATATCAGCCTGATTCAAGAATGACAGGGCATATTATCAATATAGGATAACCATGTGGATCCCCATAATCAAGAGACGTTGCTTTCTTTTTTCTACACAACCTCGAATTCAATTTATTAAAACAACAAAAAGGGGTGATCCATACGTATGTTACCAACTCAGTCAGAATTAACACTTAGTTGCCCTTGATATGTTAACAAAAAGGGGTCCAGTATTTGCAAAAGTATTTTAGTACCGTTAGATAATTAGTATGCTAGTGCATCAGCACAAGTGAAATTCAGAAAATATAAGAGATTCATAAAGCCAATCCCAGCATGCTTAGCAATTGACGCCAAGTGAATTGATTGTTCATTGAAAGAAAAATGTCGTTTTGCAAAAAATTATCACCCAAATAGTAATATCGTTTAGATAGGTACCTTCCAAGTTCATACAAGCAGCACATATATATATTAGCAAGGTTATACAAGTAAAAGACCTTGCCACTCAGAAACAAGAAAAGGACCCCAGATTACTATATATCAACTAACACCAGTGGCAGGTTACATCACACCAGCTTTCTTGAAACTCTAGAAGAGCATATTGCATGGACATAAATATAATAATGGATAATACCCGAGATATCTATCAATACTTACTTACTTTATAAAATCAAAAAATAATTTTATACTTAATTTCTATTTTGCTCTTATCATTAATAGTAATTATTTTCCTTATCTCATTTTTTTAAATATTATATTTATTATATTCAAAAAATAATTTAATAAAATTATTCTGTTATTAATTACTTCTTAATATCTATGTGACAAATAAATTGGAGAGAGGGAGTTTAAACTCTCGTGGTTAACCCCACAATTAACATCCACTAGTGTAATTTTTTTTATATATACAAGAAAGTTAGTTTTATATGCTATTTACTTGAGTGTAATTTTTTTTGAGGGGATTCAATTAAACTCCTCGGCAAAAGACTACGGCCGTCTTGCTTTATAAACTTTGTTGATAGGTTTAAAAAATTCATATCAAATGAAAACACATAATAATAATAATAATAATAATAATAATAATAATAATAATAATAATATCTCTTGCGAGCTCACAAAAGCATATACAGTACACTTATTACTAAAGTGAACTGTAGCTCCGACTCCACTAATCATAAGGTAGACTCAATGACTTTTTGTTATACGAAAACACAAGAGAAATATTTGAAGGAAAAAATGAACTATTACCTGGTGACGATAATTCCAATAACCGTTTGATCCGGCAAGCAAGATAGCCCATCTTGTACCGACGGAGTCATCAGAACCTTCCGACGGAAGTTTCAAAAAGTTACGGCTCTCGGAAACGGCGGCGAACCCAATCAGGAACAAAATTCCGGCGACGTAACCATTCATTGTCGATACAATGAAAAATAGAAATAAAGGAGGATGTTATAGAAAAGGCTCCCTTACCAGCTTATTTTATAGACTTTTGTGACGTACGTGGACGGCTCAGATTAAATTAGATACCCTCTCCTTCTCCATTTCTCACTAATTAATTAATAATAATAATTTCTCTATAAGTCCTTTTCCCTATTAGAATCTGGACGAATTTTCGGATTATAGGGTGTGTTTGGTATGATTGGGTTAAATATTTTTTAAATTAATTTATTTTTTAAAAAATTTAGAAAAAATGATTTCTTTTTAAAAGTTAAGGAAAAAATATTTTCAAAACTTTTATTTAATTTTAAATTAATTTTTTTATCTTATTCATATGATTTTCTCCTCGAATCTTTAAAAATAAAATTAAATTAAAAATTTATTTTTAAAAAAGTTTCACATATTGAAAAAAAAAATTCACCTACCTCTATTCCAACCCATTCAATTCCCCCCACCCCCTACCCAAAAAATCAAATATTTATTTTTATAAAAATTTTAAAATTAATTTTTTAAAAAAATATTTAACTCCACCTCCACCCTCAACCCCCCACGTAAACTCCTCAGGCCTCAGCCCCCCACCCCATGCATACCAAAAAATTTAAAAATTTTAAATTTTAATTTTTTATTTCACTCCTCACCCCCAATCCCCACACCCAATCTCCTCCCGGCCAACACCTCCCCCCTCCCCATACAAAG
>JAOTQJ010000102.1:13806198-13836350 GCA_025642045.1 Solanum sejunctum
ATGCCAAGAGATAGGAATCTTTACATACCTCGATTTCTTTCTCCAACTAATTTCAATGCAATACCAATCCAATTTATGCTTCCGGATGTCCAATGTCTACACAAATTACAATAATGCCAACGATTAATAATCATATCGGGTCTTAAATCCTAACTTTTTATTCCAAATTTTTTATAAAAATTTCGACAGCATCTCCCCTTAGAATACGCCACCCCGAGAATTCAAATCGGCTCAAATAATCAACAACAACAACAACAACCTACAACATCAATAATCCCTCTCCAATGCCATTACAACTTCAAAAATACTACAAAACGCTATTATTGCATAATTTGGTAAAACAGGGCAGCAAACATATAGGTACACAACCACCATATTAAAGCCTTCCTATATACTCCAAGAACAATAATACATCACTCCAATGCCCAACGCAAACCCCCAACGTTAAAACATAACATTATACTTCCAATGGGGCTCTAATACAAGCTAACCCTCATGTATACATTCACATAGTTTCCCAATACTTCTTTCATCCCACAAGGACTATTTTCATGACAAATAAACATAAACACATGACTATAAATTAATATATTTTCATATTCAAGCTTGTCCCCATTCAACCCCAAATTCCAAATTCACAACTCAAACTAACAACCAACCCTCTTTTCATGTTTCACCTTCAATTTAACGCACCCCTAACGCACCCATAAGCTTTAATTTACATAAATGAAGCTAGAAGTTAACATACCTTTCAAGCTCCTTACTATACCCAAGTCTTCATATCCATCAAACCAAGCGCTTCCTTGACGAACTAATGCCACCACGCCACTTAGGAGACCCAATATACCAAGCTTGAAGCACCAAATAATCGAAAGATCAAAAAAATAAATTTTTTTCTTTTACTATAGCAACCTGAGAGGGTTGCTAAGACTTGTCTTGGTTTCTCTCTTTTTTTTTCTAAGTGTGGGAACTCTCATACTTGCACACAAGATATATACATATATATAGTCAATCAAGTCTCCACTTGAACCAATCAAAAAGTGCCACCACACATGACCTCACTAACAATTTTAAATCTTAAAGACTACACTTTAGAAGAAATTTACATTTGGTCCCAAACTTTACCAAATTGAACCAATTAAGGACTTACGGGTTCTAACAGCCAGGTATCTCATTATGTTCCCATTTACTCAATAATATTACAATCCTATTTTAAATATAGTAGTTAGGTACCTCAATTAGAGAAGTGATATATATATCATTAGTTTAGTTGCTATATATTTCTCTTTGTCTGTACAGATTGAGTTGTCGGTTGAGGACGAGCAACAATTCTAAGTTGAGGGTGTTGATGTACTATCAAAATACAATACATTTGGTACCTGGAACAAGAGATTTTGTGAGTTCTTGAAGCAACGTTTTAGTGTTTTGATGTGTTTTTATGTTAATCTTGCAGAAAAGTTAGGTTGGTATGATTTTGAAGAAACGTTGCAGATTTTGCTGAAATATAGGCCGTACGATCCAACCTACGAGTTATAGGTCACTCTACGAGTTATAGCTTATGTCATAGCAAGAATCAGAGACCAAAAATAGAAATCTGCAAAGTGAAGGTTACCCCTACGAGCCTAGCCTATGAGTCATATGACACACTACGTCTTATATAGGTGGACTCATAGCAAGAATTAGAGAGCCAAAATGTTGGACCAAAAACTGAACACCAAGCCTATAAGACAAACATATGAGTCATTGCCCAAATAATGACTCATACCTATGGGTCATACCAGTTCAGTCCAACACGCCAAGAACCTGATATGAGACCCCAACTACAACTTGTAGGTTATCCTATGAGTCATAAGTGTGAGACTTGTTAGCTGCCAACTGTCTTTTATGTGTAAATTCTAGGGGTATTTTTTAAATACTATATATAGCTTAAGTAGGTTTTTGAGAGGAGTTCGACTAGTAGACATTTGAGAATTACATTTAGAAGCTTTTCTTGGGTTTTTAGGGTAGATTATTGTTCTCTCTTGGAAAATCCATTTTGGGGACTGAAAATCTTGCCTTGTACTCATTATTGATCAATCAAACTTGTGGGTTTGCAACTTGTGGTTCCTATTTACTTCATTTTTATTAGTGAAACTCTCAACTATATCTATTATATATATTCTTGTGTGTATTTCTTTAGCCATGAGTAGCTAAGCACCCACAACTTGGGGTTGTGGGAACCATAGGTAGTCGATTTGAAATAACCTAGTTTTCTTGCATTTCTATGATTGTGGTTTTGCATGTATTATCTATTTCCATTCATTTTTATTATTGTTTGTTGGTGGCCAACACCAAACCGTATCTACTATCACTATCCCGACCAAGGTAGTGATGAATAGGAAAAGGGAAGTAGATGACAAAATTTGATTGATGTGTTCTCGTCTAATCAACCAAGCATGACCAAGGGGAGGTTGACTGAGACTATTGGTAACGGTTAGTTGGCATGTTATGGTGGCCGAGCGCCATGGCAAAATTTGACCTTTATCTTCACAAGAGGGCTGGAAGAACCTAAGTTACCATCCTGTATGCGACTCACCAATTATAGTTATGTATCTAGGGTAATCAAGTCGACGAACCATGGGGAACACAATTCCCAAGTTGTTCCCAAAATTGAGTGTTTCGTTGCATTATTGTTAGTGTTTGTTTTAGTTTATTTTTGAATCACAAACCCCCCTCCCCCCCATTTGGAGATTGTAGTCATAAATATTAGAAATGATTAGTAGTGAAGTCTTGTAATCAAGCCCTGTACTTCCTATGGATTCGATCCTAACCTTGGTTAGGTTGATTACTGATAGCGATCGCTTTCTTATTGGAGTGTGGCCATCATCAATAAACCCACTATAATTTCATGGGTAAAAGATGGAAGAGGAAACTATGGAGTTTATTGAACAGGCCTACCAAGTTGTGGTGGTGATAGGTGTGTTATCGGAAGACAACACCAAGTTGGTTGCTTACCTACTTAAAGGGATTTGGTACGAGCAGAAGGCCGATGAGAGAGGTCAAAAAGTAGGTCCCATTGGTTAGGAGGAATTCAAGTGTGTCTTACTAGGCTATTTCATCCCATTTAGATCAGGAGGCAAAGGTCCAAATCATTAACTTGAAGCAAGGGAGCATGAGTATGAGGGAATATACCCTTAAGTTCACCAAAATGTCCAAGTATGCTCCATTCATGGCTGTGAATCCGAGGGCTCGCATGAGCAAATTTATTTAGGTGTCTTCAAGTTGGTCTCCAAAGAGTGCAACACGGTGATATTGGTCTAGGAGATAGATATTTCTTGCCTAATGACTTATGTCAAATAAATTGAAGAGGAGAAGCTCTGAGAAAGGACAAGGGAGTCCAAGCGGGCTTTTATGGATGGTGGAAACTATGCTCACCAAATGAGTGGTGGCTACAAATATCAAGTTGGCCCAAGGCAAGGATCCGCCAACACTCCTCCTTCCAATAAGGATAAAAGGGTTGCCCTAAATCTCCAAAGTCCTAATTGCCCTAAGTGTGAAAGACCTTATAAGAGGGAATGCTTAGTCGGGTCCAATGCCTGCTTTACTTACGAAAAACCTAGCCACCATGCCAAGGACTGTAGAAATAGAGGAATAAGAGCCCAGAGCCAAATGGGTCAAGCTTAAGGGCTAACCAGTCCTACGCCCTTCACAGTTGTCAAGAGGTTGATGAAGCCCTATGTGTGGTCACTGGTATGCTATGAGTTTATGATTGTAGGACATATTGCACTTTTAGATCTGGAAGCAAACTTGTCTTTTGTAACCCCATTCTTTGCATATAAGTTTCATGCAAGTCTTGAAGTCCTCTATGAGCCTTATGAGGTGAGTAACCCTGTGGGTAAGTCTATCACAACCCAAAGATTCTATAGGGGTTGTGCCATTTTTAAACGACCCAAAATGTGCTATGGAATACGCATAATCGTAATTTCTATATATCTCAAAATTCGTGTGTGATCAAAAATTCTACTTCATATTCTTGATCAAGGGGGAAATTTGAGTGGGGGATGGGTATAACTCGGATTTTAGAAGATCCATAGCTAAAAATAATTTTCGCTAATTTTTCAAAAAATAGTAGTTATACGCCTTCGATCCGCGATGCGGACCTATCGCGGACCAGTGTTGGTTTTTCTTTGTTTTTCCAATTTGGCCCAAGAGTATTAGGGTCATAGCCCTATACCCATTTACAGGTGAAATCTCTCATACTTAGCCATTTTTCAGCTCTATATCACTCAAAACCCTCTCTAAAACCTCTCCAACATTTTATCAAAAATTTCCATCCAAATCCAAAGATTTCAAGCTCATATTGGATCTCAAAAACTCAATCCAAGCTTCAAGTCTCCTTCAAAGTTTACATCAAGGAATCCTCAAATTTAGGTATGTGGGTTTTATCCATTGGGTCCTTTCACTCATGGAGCCCAATCTTACTTTTTATGAAAATTTACATGATTTCAAGTTGTTAGATTTATGAGTATCTATTATTATAAAATATGAGCATGAATTATGTTGGGTTTTTATCAAATATTGTTGATTATGCATTAATATCTAATTTAACCTTATACTATGAGATGATCTGTATCTATTGAGACTATGCATGATTTGAGCTATGAAAGCTATGAACTATGATGAACTTGGAAGATGGATTTCATGATACCCAAATTAGGGTTTTGATACTATATTGGTGCATTGATTTTAAATTGATTTACTCATCTTGTTACACTTTTGAATTGCATGATTTTGAATAGGCATTATGTGCCCACCAAGTGTTTGATGAAATGTCAAGTCAAGAATTCTCAAGTTATTTACATGTTTTACAAGTCAAGTGACTTCATGACAATTATGGACTTTTAAGCATGTATTAGATTCATGAAATTATCTACGATTTTACAAGTATCAAGTTAAACCCTATTTCAAGATTTTACCTCATGTAAGCCATTCATGTTAAAGCAAGGGTTCATGTATGATTACTTATTCTCTTGTTCAAGTTAGGGTCACAAATAGAGGTCAAGTATACAAGTTATGATTATTTCAAGTATTCTTTGGGAGTCAATTTAGCACCAATTGAGGCTTAAGATAGGGGCTCAACCCAAGGGGTCCTTATATAAAGTCCTTTTTCTCTAGACTATGTGCCATCATAGGATGATATATTATACCCTTGCTATACTAGTGGATCCATCTAGTCATGTTATCATATTTAGTTTACCATACCTAGCTGGGGTGTCATGCCCGTCCACCTCACCAAGAGGGTGTCATGCCTTGGATTCCAAGTTGTAGCTACTTGGTCTATGTCAGTTACGGTCTTCTCTCACACATGTATTATGTTCTATGCAAGTTGAATGATTTATAAGCATGATTTACTTCAAGCATTGATCATGTATTCAATACTGAGATTATACTTATCCATTGCCTATGTTTATGCATTTTGACTATATTAGCTTATGTCTTGTTGCATTACATTCTACATACTTAGTACATTTAAACATACTAACGTATACTCTATGCCTACATGATATCACCGTGTAGGAACCAGAGCTTCACTTTATCATCTTCCACGTAGCTAGTGAGATACTTTGAAGACAAGCTTTGGTGAGTCATCTAGTGCGAGGATACTATCTATTTTCTCTTGATATTTTATGACTTCCTTATGTTGAACACTTGATATTATGAGGGTGAGCTCGAAAAGTGTCTTGGACCCCCTCCATTCCAAGTTAGAGGTATATGTTAGATATTGTGATGTATATATACTATGAGCTTGACTCTTTACGCCTTGATTATATTCAAAACTTACCCTTAGTCTCGCTTCCTGATTTATTCAAATCTTTTGTGATTGTGGTTCATTTTACTTCTGCAATTAAGATGTGTGAATGATATGTCAAGAGGCTTGTTTGGGTTATTTTTAGACTTTTCATTCACCATGTCGCGTTTCGACCCTGGGCTTAGGTCGTGACAAGCTTAGTATTAGAGCACTAGGTTGCTAATGGTCCTTGAAATCCAACACACTGCATCAATTAGATTCTTATTCATGGCTATGAAGCACGCCACAACTATGAGTAAGAGGCATTTTAGAAAATGTTTTCCTTCTTCATGATCTATGTCGTGCTATAAAAGCTAAGGTAAGGCTTTTTCCTCTAACAAATGTTCTTTGTTATTCTAGATCATGCCAATTTCAAGAGGAGACTAAGGAGAGTCGTTCACTAGAGGAGCATCTAGCCCCTCCCGTTCCTCAGGATAGAGGGGTGGCCCAAGTTAAGTTTCGAGGTGCTATTACTATGTTGGCCCATGCCATGTCTCTCAGGCTTCTCATGCTCCTACTTCGGCCTCAAAGGTGAGGTATTTTACTAGGATGAATCCACCGAAGTTCCATGGGTCCAAGATGGATGGGGATCCCTAAGAATTTATCGATAAGGTGTATAAGGTATTGTTCATTATGGGGGTTAATTCAGAGGAAAAAATAGAGTTGAAGACCTACCAACTCAAAGGGGTGGCTCAAATTTGGTTCACTCAATGGAAGATGGAGAAGGGAAATGATAATGTTATCAATTAGGAAGAGTTAAAAGCTACATTTATCAATCGATTCTTTTCTATCGAGTTAAGGGAGTCTAAGATGATAGAGTTTATGAACTTTAAGCAAGGTTCCATGAGTGTGAGGGAGTATGCCCTTAAGTTCAACCAACTCTCCAAGTATGCTCCATAATTAGTTATCTAACCAAGATCAAGGATGAACAAATTTGTGTTGGGTATATCTGACTTGGTTAATGAGGAGTATTGTGCTGCCATGCTGGTAGGGGAAATGGATTTGTCTCGGATCATGACCTATGCTGAGCAACTAGAGAGGAAAAATCTTAGAAAGAAAAGAAATGGTGAATCCAAGAAGGCTCAATTTGAAGGTGGGTTCCAAGGTTCCAAAGGTGGCCAATTTCCTCAAGGCCACACGTTCCAAGGCCAAGAGTTGTCCAATGCTTCCAACAAAAGATTCACCAATGATAAGGTGCTTAACATAAGATTCCACGGTGGTAATGGAGGAATGACAAATCCTAGGTGCCCAAGGTGCAAAAGGAATCATAGTGGTCCATGTTTGAGATATTCTAATGCTTGCTTTAGTTGTGGAGAAGTTGGCCACAAGGTTGTTGATTATCCTCATGCTCAATTGGTATGTTAAAGTTTTTTTTATTTTGATGTGTATGCATTGATAGACCCGGGTGCCATTCTTTCTTTCATTATTTCTTTTTCTGCTAAAATGCTTCATTGTGTCCCGAAATGTTGCGTGAACCTTATGAAGTGTCTACCCCTGTTGGTGAGTCCATTGTTGCTAAAAGAGTCTATAAAAATTATCCCGTGTTCATATTGCATAAAGTCTTGCCTTGTGTTTTTGTTTAATTAGATATGGTGGATTTTGATGTCACTCTTAGGATGGATTGGTTGCATGCATATTATGCTTCTATTGATTGTAGAATTCGTAAGGTGAAATCTTAATTCTTTAGTAAGCCCATCCTTGAGTGGGAGATTAGTAATATGGTGGTCAAGGGCAGGTTCATTTCTTGTCTCAAAGCCCAAAAGTTGTTTTCTAAGGGTTGTCTCTATCATCTTATGAGGGTTAGGGATGTGGAGTCTAAAGTCCCTTCCATTGAGTCGGTTTTAGTAGTTGATGAGTTCCTTGATGTCTTTTTTGATGAGCTTCCCGGTGTTCCTCCTGAAAGGAAAATAGATTTTGGTATAGACCTCCTTTTCGATACGCAATCCATTTCTATTCCCCCTTATCATATAGCCTCAATGGAGTTGAATGATCAATTAAAATATTTGTTAAAAAAGGATTTCATAAGGCTTAGCAAGTCACTTAGGATGCACCAGTGTTATTTGTGAAGAAAAAGGATGGTTCTCTTAGAATGTGCATTGATTACCAGTAAGTTAATAGTCACCATAATGCACAAGTACCCTCTCCTAAGGATTGATGATCTTTTTTATCAACTTCAAAGGGCTAGTCACTTTTCTAAGATTGATCTTCGGTATGGGTATCACCAATGAAAGTGAGGGAGAGTGATACTCCCAAGATGACTTTTCGGACTAGATATGGGAACTTTGAGTTTGTGGTTATGTCCTTTGGGTTGGCTAATGCACCAGATATATTTATGTATCTCATAAATAGGATCTTTAAACCCTACCTTGACATGCTTGTGGTGGTCTTTAGAGATAATATATTGGTTTATCCCCATAGTAAGGAAGAACATGTGAATTACTTGAGGGTGGTGTTGTAAATCTTGAGGGATAAGAGGTTGTATGCAAAATATAAGAAATGTGATTTTTGGTTAAAAGATGTTACTTTTTTAGGGCATGTGGTGTCAGGTGATGGCATTAAGGTGGATGCTAAGAAGACAGAGGTGATTAGAAATTGTCCTAGACCTTTGACTCCATCGGATAGTAGAAGTTTCTTAGCTTTGGTGGGTTATTACCGAAGGTTTGTAAATGATTTCTCTTCTATTGCTTCTCCTATGACAAAGTTGACCTAAAAGAAGGAAAAAATTTTCTATACCGATGAATGTGAAAAAAGTTTCCAAACCTTGAAAGATAAGCTTTTCTTCACTCCTATCTTGGCTTTATCTAAAGGGTTGGAAGGATTTCTTGTATATTGTGATGCCTCAAGAAATAGTTTGGGGTGTGTTTTGATGCAAAATAGTAAGGTGATAGCATATGACTCTAGGTAACTTAAGGTGCATCAAAAGAATTATCCCATCCATGATTTGAATTGGTGGTCGTGGTATTTGTGTTAAAAATTTGGACTCACTACTTGGATGGGGTTCATGTTGATGTGTATAATGACCACAAGAGTTTCTAATATGTGTTCACCCAAAAAGATGTTAACTTGAGACAAAAAAAGCTGTTAGAGCTCCTTAAAGATTATGATATGAGTATGCATTATTACCCCGATAAATTTAATATTATGGTCGATGGTCTAAGTAGAGTGTCCATGAGTAGTTTATCTCATGTTGGTGATAGTGGTAAGGAGGTAGTAGAGAGGTTCACCGGTTGGCTAGATTGGGGGTTAGGTTGGATAAAGTTGATAACGATGGTGTAGTGGTTGTTGATGGTTCTAAATCATCCTTAATTGAGGAAGTAAAGGCAAAATAAGATCTTAACCCCGTATTGTTAGCATTGAAGGTCTTGGTGAAAGATGGTAAAGTGGAGGTTTTCTCCCAAGATGGAGATGGTGCCCTTAGGCATCAAGGTAGATTGTGTGTACAAAATGCGGATGACTTGAAAGATTGATCTTGAAGGAGGCTCATAATTCATCCTATTCTATTCACCCCGATTCTACAAAGATGTGTAGAGACCTGAGGGAGGTGTATTTATAGGGTGGTATGAAGAGGGGCATTGTCAAGTTCATATCTAGATATCACAATTGCCAACAAATGAAGGTCAAATATCAAAGGCTGGGTGTCCTAGCCTAAGATATAGAGGTTCCTACTTGGAAGTGAGAGGATGTTAACATAGATTTTGTGGTTGGGTTGCCTAAGACTAGGAAATATTTTGACTCGATTTGGGTTGTTGTGGATAGAATGACAAAGTCAACTCACTTTCTACCGATCAAAACCACTTATGGTGCTGAGGGCTATGCCAATTTGTACATTCATGAGTTGATTAGATTGCATGGGGTGCCTTGTATATAATTTCGGATCGTGGTGCCCAATTCACTTCTCACTTTTGGAGATCCTTCAAAAGAGGTCTTGGTACTAAGGTTAAGCTTAGCACAACTTTTCATCCTCAAATGGATGGTCAAGTCGAAAGGACAGTCCAAACTTTTGAGGATATGCTTAGAGCTTGTGTTTTGGAGTTGAAGGTAGTTGAGATGAACATCTTCCACTCATTGAATTTTCTTACAACAATAACTATCACTCAAATATTGGTATGGCTCCTTTTGAAGCTCTTTATGGTAGACATTGTAGATCTATGGTTGGGTGGTTTGAAGTGGGGGAGATGGCTTTGCTAGGTCTGAATTTGGTCATGGAGGCCATGGATAAAGTGAGGTTGATAATGGAGATACTGAAAACAGACCAAAGTAGACAAAAGTCCTACTCCAATGTGAGGAGAAGAGATCTTGAATTTAAGGTTGGTGATTGAGTTTACTTGAAAGTCTCACCCATGAAGGGTGTGGTCCGATTTGGCAAGAAAGAAAAATTAAGCCTAAGGTTTGTGAGTCCTTATAAAGTTTTGAGGAGTGTGGGTAAGGTTGCATATGAGTTGGAGTTGCCTATGGAGATGAATATAGTTCATCCGGTCTTCTATGTGGCCATGTTGAGAAAGTGTGTGGGTGACTTAGGTGCTATAGTGCCCTTGGGTGTTGTGGGTATCGTAGAAGATAATTTGACCTATGAGGAGGTCTAGATGGAGTTTTTGGATAGACAAGTGAAGAGGTTGAGAAACAAAGATGTAACTTCTATCAAGATCTATTGGAGGAATCAATGAGTTGAAAGTGCCACATGGCAAGTCGAGGCGAATATGAGAAAGCGATATCCATATCTCTTCCACTCTAGTCAAGCTGAAGGTACTAATTTAAGTCCCCTATATGATTTCAAGTATTAAATTTCAGCCCTTTATGTCATTTTGCATGCATTCATGTTCATGGTAATAAGTTTAGGGTGATTTTTGACACTTATGTTAAAACTTTTTGAAAATGATATTTAAGTGCATTTGTTGCATTCATGCCGGGCTGAAATCTTTATGATTACTTCTCTTATGCATATTTCTTTGACATTCGGCGATGAATTTTTCCAAGGGGGAGATATTGAAACGCTACAAAATATGCTTCGGATGTCCATAATTGTAATTTTTATATATCTCAAAAATCGTGCAAGATATCAACAATTCAACTTTATATTATTGATTAGCGAGTAAAATTGAGTGGGATATGGATATAACCTAGATTTTAGAAGACTCATAGCAAAAAATAATTTTTGCTAATTTTTTGAAAAATAATAGTTGTACGCGTTTGGTCCGCGACACAGACCTATCGCAGACCAGTGTTGGTTTTTCCTTGTTTTCCATTTTGGCCCAAGGGCATTGGGATCATGTCCCCATGCCCATTTACATGTGAAATCTCTCATACTTAGACATTTTTCAACTCTATATCACTCAAAACCCTCTCTAAAACCTCTCCAACACTTTATCAAAAAATTTCATCCAAATCCAAAGATTTCAAGCTCACATTGGATCTCAAGAACTCAATCCAAGCTTGAAATTTCCTTCAAAGTTTACATGAAGGAATCCCCAAATTTAGGTATGTGGTTTTCATTCATTGGGTCCTTTCACCCATGAAGCTCAATCTTTCTTTTTATGAAAAATTGCATGATTTCAAGTTGTTATACTTATGGGTATCTATTATTAGGAAACACGAGCATGGATTATGTTGGGGTTTTATCAAATATTATTGATTATACATAAATATCCAATTTAAACTTATACTATGAGATGATCTTTGTCCGTTGAGACTATGCATGATTTGAGCTATGAAAGCTATGAAATATGATGAACTTCTGAGATGTATTTCATGATATCTAAATTGGGGTTTTGTTACTATGTTGGTGGATTTATTTTAAATTAATTTACTCATCTTGTTACACTCTTGAATTGCATGATTTTGAACAAGCACTATGTGCCCACCAAGTGTTTGAAGAAATGTCAAGTCAAGAATTCTCAAGTTATTTACACGCTTTAAAGTCAAGTGACTTCATGATAATTATGGACCTTCAAGCATGTATTAAATTCATGAAATTATCTATGTTTCACAAGTATCAAGTTAAGCCCTATTTCAAGATTTTACCTCATGTGAGCCATTCATGTTAAAGCAAGGGTTCATGTATGATTACTTATTCTCATGTTCAAGTTAGGCTCACAAATAGAGGTCAAGTATGTTTCAAGAGTTACTCATGTCATGTTTTCATATTTCTTACAAGCTATACAAGTTATGATTACTTCAAGTTGGGTTGTACAATCAATGGAGGCATAGGAATCATGCAACCAATCCATCTCCAATATTACATCAAAGTCTACCATGGAGAGCTCAACTAAATCACATGGGATTACTTTATGCAGAATAGAAACATGTTACGAGCAAAGTCTAGGGCCTAGACATGACACACGAATGGAAAGTCTGAAAAGAACCCAAACAAGCATCTTGACATATAATTCACACATCCTTGATCGTGAAAGTAAAATAAACTACAATCACAAGAGATTTGAATAAATTGGAAGCGGGACTAAGACAAAGCTTTGAACTAATCAAGATATAAAGAATCAAGCTCATAGCATATATACATCACAATATCCAACATACACCTCTAACTTGGAATGGAACGGGAGCTAAGAAACCTTTCGGGATCACCCTCATAATGTCAAGTGTTCAACATAAGGAAGTCACAAAATAGCAAGAGAAAATCGATAGTGTCCTCGAACTTGAGGACTCACCAAAGCTTATTTTCAAAGTATCTTACTAGCCATGTGGAGAATGATGAAGTAGAGCTCTGGTTCCAACATGGTGATATCATGTAGGCATAGAATATGCGTTAGTACATTTGAATGTACTAAGTATGTAGGATGCAACACAACAAGACAAGCCAATATAGTAAAAATGTATAACCATAGTCAATGGATAAGTATAATCTCAATATGGAATGCATGATCAATGCTTGAAGTAAAGCATTCTTGTAAATCATTCAACTTGCATTGAACATAATACATGTGTGGGAGGAGACCGTAACCGACATAGACCAAGTAGCTACAACTTGGAATCCAAGGCATGACACCCCTTGGTGAGGTGGACAGGTATGATACCCCCTGGTTAGGTGTGGTCTACTTGCCAAGGTAAACCAAACATGATAACATGATAACATGGATCCACTAGTATAGCAACGGTATAATATATCATCATATGGTGGCACATAGTTTAGAGACAAAAGACTTTATATAAGGACCTCTTGGGTTGAGCCCCAATTTTAAGCCTCAAGTGGTGCTCATGGAATATTGTATCAACTGTTCATGTAAGAGTTGATTCATGCTTTTGTTAAGGCCCACAAGATGATTTTCAAGGGGTGTATCTACCACTTCGAGAGGGTCAACGTGTCTCTTCCAAAGTTTATTCTCTTGAGTTAGTCCCTATTGTAAGTAAGTTCCTTGATGTTTTCCCAGATGAGTTACAGGTGTTTCTCTCGAAAGAGAGATAAACTTTGGTATAAACCTTTTGTCCGATACTTAGTCTACTCATTCCCTCCTCATAGAATGGCTCCCGCGGAATTGAAGGAGTTGAAGGAACAACTAAAGGATTTGTTGGAGAAGGGTTTCATTAGACTTAGTCATTCTCCATGGAGTGCCCCGGTGATGTTTGTAAGAAAGAAGGATAGGTCACTTTACATATGTATTAATTACCGACAACTCAATAAAGTCACTATCAAGAATAAGTATTCTCTTCCAAGGATAAATAATTTATTTGATCAACTACAAAAGGCCACTCATTTCTCTAAGTTTGACTTGAGATCCTATTATCACCAATTGAGGGTGAGAGAAAGTGACATTCCCAAGACAACTTTTCGTACTATGTATGGTCATTTTGAATTTGTCGTGATGTCCTTTGGCCGCATTAATGCATTAGTGATATTTGTGGACCTCATGAACAGGGTGTTCAAGCCTTACCTTGACTTATTTATTGTAGTATTTATTAATGACATTCTAATCTATTCCCGAGGTGAGCAAGAGCACTTGAGGGTAATATTGTAGACCCTGAGGGAACAGAAGCTCTATGCAAAGTTTGACAAGTGCGAGTTTTGACTAGATGAGGTTGCCTTCCTTAGGCACATGGTATATAGAGAGGGCATCAAAGTTGATCCTAAAAAGACAGAAGCAGTAAGGAGCTGGCCAAGGCCATTGACTCCCACCAACATAAGGAGTTTCTTAGGTTTACCGGTTGTTATAGATGGTTTATGCAAGACTTCTCCATAATTTTATCTCCAATCACCAAGCTAACTCAGAAGAAGGCTAAGTTTGTGTAGACGGATGAATGCGAGAGGAGTTTTCAGACCTTGAAGGATCGTTTGACCTTCTCCCCTGTATTGACATTGCCAAAAGGGAATGATAAATTTGTCATATATTATGATGCATCAAGGATTGGGTTGGGTTATGTGCTAATGCAAAATGGTAAAGTAATTGCCTATGCTTCAAGGTAGTTGAAGTGCATGAGAAGAATTACTCGACTCACGACCTTGAGCTCGTGGCGGTGGTGTTTTCTTTAAAGATTTAGTGACATTACTTGTATAGAGTCTATGTGGATGTTTTCATTGACACAAGAGTCTCCAGCACCTATTCACCCAGAAGAATCTCAACTTGAGGCAATAGATGTGGTTGGAGTTATTCAAGAAGTATGATATGAGTATGAAGCACCACCGCAAAAAAATCCATGTAGTAGTTGACGCCCTTAGTAAAATTTTCATTAGTAGTGTGCCCCATATAGAGAATGATGGAAAAAGGGAGTTGAATAGATATGTCCATAGGTTATCAAGTCTAGGAGTGAGATTAACTAAGTCCAAAAAATAGTAGTGCAGTGGTTCTTTATGGGTCAGCATCTTCTTTGATCGATGAGGTTATGTATAAGCAAGATCTTGATTTCACTCTAGTTGAGTTGAAAACTTTAGTGAAAGGTGGAAAGATGGAGGTCTTCTCACAATGAGGACATGGTGCACTCCGATATCAAGAGAGATTGTGTCTATCCAATGAGATGAGTTGAAGAGATTAATCATGCTAGAAGCCCATAACTCTTCATATTCTATTCATCCCAGTACTATTAAAATGTATAGAGACTTGATGGATATTTATTGGTAGAATGGGATGAATAAGGACATTGTTCAATTTGTATCCGAATACACCAATTGTCAGCAGGTAAAAGTTAAATCTGAAAGGTCGGGTGACCCAGCTCAAGACATTGATATTTCTACTTGAAAGTGGGAAGAGATCAATATGGACTTTGTAGTTAGGTTTCCAAGGACCAAAAAGCACATTGACTCCATATGGGTGATAGTCGACCGCATGAACGAAGTCAGTTCATTTCTTGCTAGTCAAAATCACATTCAGTGTTGAGGACTATGCCCACTTGTATATCCGAGAGTTGGTGAGGTTGCATGGAATGCACTTATCCATCATATCAAATCATGGAATTTAATTCACTTCTCATTTTTGGAAGTCCTTCCAAAAAGGACTTGACACTATAATGAAGTTAAGTACAACCTTTTATCATCAACCGATGGGCAGGGCGAAAGGACTATTCAGATTGGAAAATATGTTGAGAGTTTGAGTTTTGAGTTTTGTTACAACTATAGCTTCCATATGAGTATCGGCATGCCACCGTTTGAAGAGTTGTATGATAGATAATGTAGATCGCCTATCGAGTGGTTTAAAGTCGGTAAGGTGGCATTAATAGGATTGAACTAGGTAATGAATCCTATGGAGAAAATTAAAAACATAAGTGAGAAATTGCAAGTAGCGCAAAGCTGACAAAACTCCTATTTCGGATGTAAGAAGAAGGGAACTTGAGTTCCAAGTCGATGATTGGGACTATTTGAAGGTATCTCCAATGAAAGGTGTTCTCCAATTTGTTAAGAAAGGAAAATTGAGTCCTAGATATTTGGGACCTTACAAGGTGGGGAGGATGGTGGGGAAAGTAGCATATGAGTTGAATCTACCCAACGAGTTGCACTTGATTCATTAGGACTTCCATGTATCAAAGTTGAGGAAATTCATAGGTTACCCAAGTTTCGTAGTTCCCTTGCATGATGTGAACATGTAAGAGGATTTGAGTGATGAAGAGGTACTAGTTGAAATCCTAGACCGACAAGTGAAGAAGCTAAGGAACAAAGAAGTTATGTCTGTCAAAGTACTTTATTTGGAGGAATCAATAAGTTGAGGGTGCTATATGAGAAGCGGAAGTGGATATGATGAAGGACTATCCATATCTATTCCACTCTACTCAAGTTGGTATTTATGGACTATTTCGAGACATGTTTTCAAGTATGAAATCTAAAATTTTTGAGAAATGATGTTTGACTTGTATTTTGCATGCATATTGGGTTATTAGCTACTAGTTTACTCTTTAGAGCCTAACTGTAAATACATTCGGGGACGAATGTTCCAAAAGGAAGATACTGTAATGACCCCCAGTTTAGTAGACTTGAGTGTAAGAAAGTTGGCCTGAAAAATAACTGGAAAACCTGATTTATGAGGCAGTTTACAGCCCGTAAGTTGTTCTAGGCTCGTAGGTTCGGGCCTTAAACATAGAACTCTAGGAAGGAAAAAAGGTTTCCCAGTGTAGGGTAATCACGGACCAAGTTAGGAATCATAATGTAATTTACGGCTTGTGGGCAGGTATAAGATCTCGTATAAAGAGGTCAGATATAAGGTGAAAATTTTACAAATGTGGAAGGACTCTACGAGTCAACCACAACCCATAGGAAATTTTATGACTCATAATGTTTGTCGTGCTTTTGAATTCAGCAAAAGTCATATTTCAAGATTCTAAGTGAGCCATCAGGCGAAAGGACTTACAGCTCGTAAGTCATTTTACGGCTTATAGTCATGGTCTCGTAGATGGCTTTCGATAGCTTTAATGATAGGAAAATCTATAATTCCTATCAATTCTAATTCAAAATCATGTCGTTTTGGGGATGGGAAAGGAACCTATAAGGACCCTCGAGGCATAATTTCCTTTATTCTATATTCTTAAATCCTTTAAGGCAAAAAAGGTCCTCAAGAACTCCCAAGAACAAGCTAGGGTTTCCAAGTTTCTTCCCCAAGACTTCAACTTCGATTCTCTCAAGTTTCTCAGGTATGTGAGTTGATTTATGGGTATCCTTTCATCCACAGAGTTTCTACTATGCATTTTATCATTAATTTAAGTTTCTATATTCTTATGTATGCTTATGATGATTTCATGATTCTTAAGTTTCTATATGGTATTCATTAAGTTCACAGATTACTTTACTAAGCCAAAAATATATATATGTTTGACGTAAGATATTGATTCTATGATGAGTTTTGACATGATTAAGTTGAGTGATTTTGATGTTCCTTTTTAAAAAAATTTCTTACGACTTATGTGATTTATGATTGTTCCATGCATCAATTAAGCTCACCTAATTTTCAATGAAAATTTCTCATGAATTTTGATCATGATTAGGGCAATTGTGAAAGATCTTCAAAGTTAAAGTTTACCAAAGATATATGTATGATGATTATTGCCTTAAAATATGTTTAAGAAAGATTCTTAAGTTCGAGCTACTCCTATGATTGCTACTTATGGTTCTAAGAGCATGTTTTAAAAGATTTCTGTGGGATGACTTAGCACCAAAAGGACTAGATATTAAGACTCATCCTATTAGTTGAGGCATGACCCCTTGAAGCTAAATCTCAATATTCCTAACTATGTGCCACCATAGGAGCCTTATAGGCTAGGCTAGTGGATCCACGCAGGCGTAAAAGTTATGAAAGATGCAATTGCAAAGTACTAAGTTTCGGATATCTACCTTGGCAAGTAAATTCTCCTTTTCCCAATGGAAGAAGTGCATTGGCCTTTTCCCAATGGAAGGAGTTCATTGGATTTCATATAGTAGCTTACATGGTCTTACTGCCGGTTATGATCCATCACAAGTTTATATGATCTTATGATATGTTTAAATTCATGTGTTTAATGTGCATTGTCTCATATTGTCCGAAGTCATATTCCTTGTGCATTTGTAAGCTTATTTCATGACTTATTAATATTATGTATACCTATATGTCATGTTTAATTATGATGGCATTACAGTTTCATCCGTACATTGTATCTCACATACTTAGTACATTCCAACATACATCGCAATTTTGGTCCTTTAAATTTGTCAAATCAATTTTTTTTTCTTTAATAGTGTATGCCATCTAATGTAAGTTTTCATTAATGTCCTTTCATGATTTTCAACAAATCTAATGAAATAAAGTTTGATAAATATTTTGTCGAAGCTAAAAGTTAACTTTTAACAAACTTAAATGATCAAAAGTACTAAGTACATGCTTAATAGACTGTTTTGAACCTACCCTCAAATATGTGAAATCATTTTTGTCAACTTAACAAACTTAAAAGAATCAAAATTATAACATGTATGCTTAAAGGAGTTATTTTAAACCTACCTTCAAACATAAATAACCATTTTGTCATTCCTAATTACTTACTTTTTTTCCATCTTTAATTCCATCGTCGTCTGGTCAGCCCAATTTATTTTCACCATTTGATTGAGCACATATTTTATAACCTTAAACATTTTTTGATCAAATATATCCTCTTAAAATTAAAAATACGTCTAACATATTAAAAATAACTCATAAATATCCTCTTAATATTTTGATCTAAAGATACCCTTGATGTTTGTTTTAAATCAAATATATCACTAAACAAATATCACCTCAATTTTTGGGTGTACGTCATCAAGTATTCACAACCACATCCACTCAAAAACTACTTAGGAATTTCCAACTTTAAATAAATCTTTAATGATTGTTCTTTAAAACTTTCTTCAATTATTTAATCTAGTATGCGAGGTGGGGCAAATAAAATCAAAGGGTATTCACCAAAAATATACTTTTAATTTGATCCAGTAATTAGTAATATGGTAAAATCAATTGATCAGAAAAAGGAAAGAGAAACTGGAGGAAGGGAAGGAGAAACGGATATTATAATATAGATAGAGAGGGAGAAGAGGCAACTGGGGGAAGTTAATGAAGCTTTCAGTAAGTTAATCTAATAATTCCGGGGGTATATTGGGAGTATAAGTTCTTCCAGAGAGTACATTATAGAGAAAGCACTCTACTAATTACAGCTGCACATAACACAGCTTATTCCACATGTGAAAAGCCTCCACCAGTCTCAGCCCGAGTCCTGCATACATAGGTAATATCTCTCAGTTTACTTATGGACAGCATAAATGTAAAAGAGAGCTGATGCCAAATTAAAGGAATTTGACAGGAGGAAGGAAGGTGGCAGGATAAGACTGCACCAGAAAGGAAAGACTGCAGCCTGATTCACATTTATACATGCAGATGGATGGATAATAGTAGGTGAGTAGATTGGGCCAAACAACATATAACTTGCGCATAAGAAAAAGATCACAGTAACAAGGCCTCAAATCACTTTTATGCCTACATAAATGCAGGACTTGCTCAGGTTAACAGTGGAGAAACATATTCCAGGAAATGTATGGCATTCATTATGATAGCATCCTGCTGACGTTCTCATCAACCCTGGCTTCCGGTAAAAATGCCTTGGTCTTTGACTTCTTTCTGCCAGTCTCTCCACCTCACTCGTGTCAGAACGTCCATCAAAGTTACAAGCAGAAACTGAACCACCTTCTGGAATTATCATGGAAAAATAGAAAAGCTTTGGCATAGCCTATCGCCCCTTGCAGTGTTTGACACCACACATTTGAACAGACAACTGTTAGGTCAGTATCCCAAGACCACCTGCTTAAGTAGCTAAGAATAAGATTAGGACAAATTTTGTAGTAGTCTATTGAGGGCTTTTGAAATGTTCTTTAGGATGAGAATAAAAGAATGAAACGGGATTTATGTTCAGTCAAACTCATCCCTTATCAACGATGAAGGACGTGAGACTCAAGAGAATGATTGCGGCTGAAGAGAAATAGAACGGTCAATAGATTGTATGTGTATTCACACTCTTTCTTGTCACAAGATTAGTAGTATCTACAGCTTATATTTTTTTTCACAGTTTGGGCAATATAGAATGGATATTGCTGCTTTATTGGGAATTACCATAATTACATTGATGATTGAACAAAGAAAATGATATGCTAAATCTTTGTTCTGCCTCCAACAGATGCATGTTTTAATGTTTCCTCATGTAAATCTGGACATGTCCCTTTTGTTTGGTGAGGATAAATATTTATTGACATGACGGAGAAGCCCCGGCACTTAAGATGCATATTTTAAATAGAGAGTTCTTCGGAGAATCAAATTTTCTTTGAATATCTTATATGCTCCAAAAATATATTAAAAGTAGAAAAGCTCTACTAGTACGTACACAAGAGTTTTCAACTCTTCTGGAAACTTCTTTTAGATATGAAAGTTTGGGGAGGGTGGTGCAGGTAAAGGTAAGGGGTGTGTGTTTTACTGAGAATCATTCGGATTCGTGCCAGAGCAATCGACAACAGAAATCATTCATCTCGTAAGGAGATCAGTGGAGCAAGACATGGTGAGTAAAAGGGACTTACATATGGTGTTCATTAATCTAGAAAGAACCTATGATAAAGTCTCCAAGGGATTTTTATGGAGATACTTGGATGTTGAAGGTGTGCCTATAGCATACAATAGGATGATCAAGGACATGTATGATGGACTCAAGATCCGGGTGAGGACATTAGGAGGAGACTTGGAACACTTCCAAGTCGTGATGCACTTGCACTAGAAATCAACTCTTAGCTCGTTTTTATTTTCCTTGGTGATGAATGAATTAACACGGCATAGCCAAGGGGAGGTGCCATTGTGTATCTATTTGTAAACGATATAGTATAGATTGACAAGATACACAACAGAGTTAACAATAGGTTGGAAGTTTGGAGAAATAGCACTAAAACAGAGTAGGAGTGCAAGTTCAGTGACATCACTTACGAGGGAGATGTGGAAGTGAAGATTGATATACAAGTCATATCTAATAGGAGTGGTTTTAACTATCTGGGATCGATAATCCAAGGAAAAGAGGAGATTGACGATGATTTTATACATCGTATTGGAGCGTGGTGAATGAAATGGAAGCTCGTATTTGGTATCTTGTGTGATAAAAATATGCCACCAAGACTTAAAAAGTAAGTTCTATAAAGTGGTTGTTTAGACTAACGTTGTATGGGGCGAACGTTGGCCGATCAAAAACCTCACATATCCAAAAAATGAGAGTAGTAGAAATGAGGATGTTGAGATATATGTGCGTGCATACTAGGAGATACAAGATTAGGAATGAAGAAACTTGGGACAAGCTGGGAGAGGCCTTAGTGGAGATAAGATGAGGGAAGTGATGTTAAGATGGTTCAAGCATGAGAAGAGGATATGCACAAACGCACCGATGAGGAGGTGTGAGAGGTTGATCACGGAGAAGAGGTAGAATTTGAAGAAGTATTGGGGATAAATGATTAGACAAGAAATGACATATCTACAACTTACTGAGGACATAATCCTACACAAGAGGATATGAAGGTCAAGGATGAGGGTAGAAGGTTAGTAGGTAGTCAAGAACTGTCTAATTTTTCTTATTGGTATTATTATTACTACTCTCCTATTATTTCATTCTTTGATTTTTTCTATTACCTATTGTTTCCTTTCTTTGGTTACCGTATTATTTGTTGCTATTGTCTTTTCCAATGCTCTTGGCATGTTCAAGTAATTTTTTTCCTTTTTTGTTTTTTTTAAGAACTAAATGTACACAGGGAGAAGTTTAAGGCTAGGGCTATACAAGTCAACAAAGAACAACACAGGGTGCAAGGCTAGTATACTTATTGTTGAATAGCTTAAGCATTATCCGCAACCAGCAAAATATGTAGCCACTTCATGCATTCAGGTTGAGAACACTAGTAATCCTTCCGTCAAGTTATTTAATGCTATTTCTGTTTTGGGGTGTCTCGAAATATTTGACAGTAGAATTATTCAAAGTATTATAGTTGGAACAGCTGTGTATCTATGGTATTCGTAGTTCGTTAAAAGTCCTTCTTAATGACAATTGTGGTGTGTGATTCATCAGGTGCAAAAGCAATGTCCTTACTCCATTTTCCATTATGTTAGGGGAGCACCAAAATGCAACTTCGCATGTGGGTCTCAAATCCTGTCGCTGAAATGTCCATCAACTAATAATATTATCTTGAAGAACCTTTTTGATAAGAGTAATTCTATTGGAATCATTTCAGCCAACTTTTACAAGTTTCAAGAAATAAAATTCATTTGATGTGTAATAGTTTAAATTTGATCTGATAGTTTCTCCACCCCTTTTTAACAATTACTATAGTTAGTTTCTCCACCCCTTTTCAACAATTACAATAGTTTTTTCTTCTTCCACTACTTTAAACAAATATTTCAACCTCAACGCTGTCAAAGAGTATTGAAAAGAATGGGATGGAGTCTAACACACTTCATATTCTCTCTAATATTAGACATGATGACAGTCTGAAGGAATTTTCTCTTAATCATCAAGCTGTAACTTAATAATTCAGATCCTACCAGAGAGTGAAGCAATTTAAAAAATTCCAAATAATTACTAATGTTGAATTTTGCATTCAATCGAGCTGCCAAAGTAGAATTAACAGTACAGAAACCAAACAAACAATATTTTTATAAAAGGGAAAAGAGTAACTCACTTGTGATCAGAGGGGTTAGGCGTAATCTCATAAACAATATTTGCAACAACATCCCTCTTCAGCTGTACACAATTATGTTTTGAAGAAATCAAGATAAATATCTGAAGCAAGTTACCATGGATTTCAAACATTTTTCACCATAATTACCTGCGTGGCTTCTCCTTTCAAGCCAATATAATGTATTTGTGTTGTATCAGCACCAAAATTATCAGGGAAATGCAAAGTTATATTTCCCACACTTTGAAACCTAGAATACCTGAATGGATATTTATAGACACACGAGACAACCAAACTAGTCAGCTAGAATGTAAGAAACCTTCTATAACACTATAACAGTGATATGAACAATTTGCCCAAAGTAAATATCAGAAAATTTATACAGCGATGATTGTACTTATGGAATGTAAATGTCAATGTGTCTGCATGCATGCACAGGAACAATGTCCAAAATTGATACTACAAAATTGACATAAAGACTATGCAGCAGCAATGTTATGGATAAAGGAGCAAAGTACCTCGTTTGGTACTCTAAAGCTCCTTGCAAATTCTCAGCTAAATCCCATTCCTTACACGAAAAATGAATATCAGAAAAAAAAAAGTGGTTTGGGGTGGAGGAGAACTTATGTTCAAGGCCTAGAAGATACCTGAAGTGGACTTAATAAGAAGAACGAAAGAATACATATATATAAGTACCTGAATTGCTTGCATAGATTGAGCATCTGAAAAATCAATGCCATCTCGATTGATGAATCTGGATCAATTGCAGAAGTGTGTTAGGCAGATAAAGATAAAACTTCTAGGATGCATACATGGCGAAAGAAGTATATATGCCTGGGATTTCAAGAAATTTGTTGCAAGTGGAAGCAGACTGAATGCGCTAGCCAAAAGTAAGGGAACATATACAAGATTCTCTCCTGCTACAATCTACTACTCATTAAACTTTGCCAGCAACTTATGGACTTTACAATGCAAGAAGTGTTAATGCTATACTCACGCCCTCATCTTAGCTGGACTTGTTCCATCAGCACCACCAACAATTGATATGCTCTTGATCTTCACATCTGCTGTGAACCTATCATGGTTAAGGTCAACAACTATGAATATAAGATGATAGTAACATGGAGGTGCTGGATGATTAAGAAATGGCAATCAACATTTACAGACACGCTTTACCAATCTCAAACAACTTTGAAGATAAACCAGTTTCCCTAATTCTGCACATGATTCACACGATTTGATGTTACTTTTGACAAGTAATGGCGAATGCTGTTATAAAGATATCAAGCACTAAGAAACTACAGTTGCATATTTGTGCAGTTCCTCAATTGTATCTAATTTAGCATTGAAGTCTTGTACAAAAGCTAGGTTGCACCAAAAGCTAGCCAAGGTAAAGCTCTAGATTTAAGGCTAAGAATGTTTCTAATTCTGTTGTTCCTTTCTGTTCAAACAGAAAAAATGCTGGAGAGAACCATTTGGATATCCTATTGACTGAACCAAATTAACTTATTAATAAATTTCTTTTATTCCAATCGATAGAGAGCTAATGCAGGAATAAATGAGCAGAAAGACAGTAAAATTCGTGCTACATGATATGCAAATCAATCTAGTCCTATATGGTCTTTTGAATTGAAAGAAGGGGATAAAAAGAAGAGGAGAGGAAAGGGGTACATTCATTTTTCTCAATTGATTTTTGGAAGCAGATAAGCAGGCAGAAAGAGAGAAACAGAGAAAAGGCAGAAAGAGGAAAGGGGTACACTAATTTTTGTCAATTGATTTTTGGGAGGAGATAAGTGGGAAGAAAGAGATAAATGGTGGTGAACATAGTGTTATGTTTCATTTTCCGAGTCCACATGTGGGTGAAGATGGAGGAAAGGAGGTACCTCAAGACAATGTTTTATAATGCCATATATGACCTTCAACTTATTATCAGGAGAAATACTTCATCAAGGTAACTAGTGTCAAATGACACTCAATCCTTTCTTTTCTTTCACAATCAAATCCAAAAGCAAAAGGTTATTACTCCTCAACCCTCTTTCCATTTACTCTCCTTCTTTATAATAGAATTTGAACCAACCTTAAGAATCATCCACTTATTATCAACAATATTTTGCTTTTGGCTTCTTCTTCATCTTCAACTTCTAGACTTTTGTAGCAATTAGTCTTCTCTAAGAGATTTTTCCTTCATTTCCCTCAATGAAACAAGTGCTGCAACATGAATCAAAGTAAAACCCTTTCTTACAGCACTTGTACTTCATCAATTTGGAGTATTTTTTTATTTTGTACGAGAACAGTTGATACCCAACAAAGGACAGGAAAACACATGAGAGGACCACTTAGTGGTGAAAGGATGGAACAAACAACATCACACGATATTCAACAACAACAATAACAACATACCCAATGTAATCCTATAAAGTAGGGTTTGGGGAGCGTAGAGTGTCCGAAGACCTTACCACTATCTTAGAGTTAGAGAGTTTGTTTTCTATAGACCCTTGTCTAAAAAACAAAAGAGTCCAAAGTAGGATATAGAAAGAAATAACATAAATGAAGACAATCATGGAAAAATAATACAAATAAACTTGAAAAATCATCCTAAACAAGTCCTAACAAACCACAAATAATAACCATACTCAAAGGCCAACGAAAAACTTGTAAGTAGGGAAACAAATAAAAAAAGGAAAAGCATCCAGAAAGTTTAGTTTTTCTATTTAAATTACACAGAAATTATGCTATCAGGTACTAAACATTTGTTGGAGCAAGAGCCCTGTTTGAAGGTGACCGGGAGACATGGAGGAAAAAGAATATAAAAGGAACGAAGCCCAACTGATACAAACCAGACTGCTGTGCAAAAGCTGAATAAATAACAAAGTTGACACTTACGGAATGAAAACAATCAGTTCAGGATCACCTTCATTGCTTTCCAAGTGGCCCTGTACCAAAGAATAACTCAAAAGTATAGAGACATCCCAAGAGAAAGAGAAAAGGACAAGATTCATAAAATAATGAGGTAAGTTCATATATATATATATGAAACACACATCCACAACGGTGTATTAAAAAAGTGGTTCATATTTTTACAGCAATAATTGGCACTCTGTCACCTTTCTTTAACCGATTTGATGAAAGATGATTGCAAGTCGTTACTATAAGAAAGAATATCACTAGTCATGGGGTATTCCTTGGTTATAACCTTCCTCCATGATCTCGTGTTTCCTAGTTGAATGTTAGCGAAATAGTCAACGATCTCACTTTTGATGTAACTTGTAAGAAGTGATTGTGTTGGTCGTTCATTTGTCACATTTTATTCATGAATCTAATGAGTATGTTTTACGAACGCAAACTTTAAGTGTCCTTTCTCCAAAGAGAATAGAAGATTTAATGATATAGAAAGATCCAGGAATAACAAAGCACAGCAGGAAGCAGCAAAACTCTGTCCATCATACATATCTATTAAGGTTACCCGAAAAGGGAGCAAACTTTGCTACCATTTGGTTAAAGGGTCTCACAGGTATTCCTTAGAAGAAACCAATTCCAAAGTCTACTTTTGGACATTGGAGGAGGTTACATAGAAAGAGTACTGTTTTTGATTAAGAAGAATGTTGCCAATTTGAACACATATGACTTTATACATCTTTATTTATTGGCAGACAACTTCTCTTCCAGCCCAGGTAGACTACTCCATCTTGTTGATATAACTTTATGTTCTTACCAGGGTATGATGAAATAAAAGAAGATATAAAGGAACACAGAAATAAAAGAAAGTGGAGGCCTTGAATATGTTAAAAAAAGAAGAAGAAGAAGAAGAAGAAAATCAATAAGGATGATAATTTAAAAGCATGTGACAATATGAGACTTTTAATTACACTAACATCTAGTTGATGTTAAGAGTAATAAGGTGAAGAAAGATTTTCAATGACAATCAAACACCGTCAGCTAGCAGCACTAACGCCATGTTTTAATCACAAAAGTATCACATTTAAGAAAGGATTTTTTCTTCAAATCAGGTAAGTGGCAAAGTCCAAGGTACATATGTTAAGGCATATCACAACTTATGCCAATAATACTTTGCAGAAAAATGACCTTGTTATTTCCCCTATCTAAGAGTGGGTTAAAGGATATATTCCAACAAGCACCAAGTGAAACATGTCTGTTCTTTCAACCGGATCACTAAGATAAGACTATTTATTCTGGAAATTATATCTGAAAAAATTAATCCAAATATTTCCCGCACAGACCGAGTCATTACTACAGACAACACGATAACAAAGTAAAAGGTCAAGGATTATGATTGCCCTAGATCCAGAGATTTTCTTTGACTGAAATTACCTCTGAAGAATTCAAACGCTGCTCCCATGGTTTAAACACTGATTTAACACTTCCACTGACAGCTTCATTCAAAGCAGACACCTTTTGGCAACACAAAAGGAAGTATAAGGAACTTGAAGAAGCTAAAAAATCTATGCATAACGTAATGTGAGTGTGTGCAATTCAAGAAACACAAATTTGAAGTTTATATCCTATCTCTAGCTAGAGAACCACAAATGACAATGGCACTGTCATTTTGATTTGAAATGTTCCATTTTGACAAGAAACTTCCCTTACAACTTTCTCTGTCCTTAGAATTTAGTTTGAAGAATTATACATTTATATACATTATAAGTGCTTAACAGAACAAGAAGCACGAAAAGACACTACATTGAGCTGCTCCATTATTTCACGGGCTAGTTGCACCTACAGGGTTGTTCATTACAATCCAATACTCAAAACATCCCCATTCCTCCAATTCCAACTAGCTATAACCCTAAAGGAGAGCTGATACTGTAATCCAGAAACCCAAAAATCTAGCAGTTTTAATTTGTTATATGAAATAATCAAATTGCAGTTCAATCAAGCATTTAAAAATCAACAAGTCATGAAATCCCACGTTGCCAAGAACAGTTCCATGGAAGTGGGGTTATCCAGAATTTAATAAATATTAACAATCCATCGGGAATCTTTTAATTCTGAAGTAGAATAAACAAGGAAAAAAGAAGAAGAATGATGCTCCACCTTAGGAAGGTCAATATGCTTGAAGAGAGACCAATCAGAGGAACAGTTATGGTCGGCGCAATCGTGATCGTGAAGGCAAGCCATCCTTTGAGCAATGGATTTCCAACTAGAGCAAACGCAGGGAACTAGGAATATAAGTTGCCCGATAGAGCTTCCTCCTTTTCTGTTTCTTTCTTTTCCTTTTTTCATTCTAGGAATATTTATTCCACATGCCTATCCCAAAATTGCACAAATATTATTCTCTCTTATTTTACTTTTGGAAAAATGGTTGTATTTGCTTTGAACTAAACCAATAGATCACTTATAACTCTTCATTATTTTGGAATAAAATACTCCATATTATTCTAAGAGATTATAAATACCTTCAAGAATTAACAATAGTGATGCTACAAGCCATTTCATATTAATTTCATCGTCTAAACTTGTCAATTAGGATATTCACTAAATTTTAATCTAATTTTATACTCTAAATCCTAACTCATTTTTGTTATAACTAATCAATAAAATTAAGAGGTAAATATTAGCTTTTCACCATATTTTTCATCATTCAAGTCAACAGACCAAGCGTTAGGCTTTTTTAAAGAACATAATTTCGCTGAAAAAAACTAAATTTAGATTCTTGATAGTTGAAAGTATTAAGAAATATGCTAGCTTGTTTTTTGTTTGAAATGTTGGTTTTGGTGTGGTCTGGCAAGTGCGACAATACTATATTTATTTTGTTGTTATGTTATGAATGCAAACAATGCATAATTCTGTATGCTTTATTTTGAATTGAAGCTTTATTTTGAATGAATATTAGTTTGACCAGTTTTTGTTTCATGTCCTTGGTCTCTTTTTAAAGTTTAGTTAAGGTGTTATTTTCATTATGATTTGAACTCCAGTTTTAAAGAAGTTGTTTTGAGATGGGTGTTACTTGCAAATAAAAAAACAAACAAATGCTTTTTTTTTTAAGAAAAAAAATTGACTAGTGATCAACAACTATTATTATTGCTTAGCGCAGTTGAGGAGTTGTTGCTGTTATAGTATGAATATGTTTGCAGTATGATATTGGTGAAGGTATTGCTATTGTTATGTAAAGGTCTACATTGCTTTTTTATTATGCAGATTGAAGCACTGGACATTATATGAACAAGTTAGCAACTTGGTTTTTGCACGTCTTCGATGCTCTTTTTCCCCCTTTCTTTCTCATTGTCTCTCTCTGCGGCCTGTGTGGGACTGATCCAGACTGATAACCTTCATAGACTAAATTCTCTTTTCTTTAGGTTTGTAGGTTAGGGAACTAGCCCCTTTCACTATTTCTACTCCAACTTGAACAAATAACTTCTTCCTCATCTTTACTCATGGCATCTTCATGGATGAGTAAATGTCGTCGGTAAGGTGCGAGAGGGCGCATGTGCTCTCACTCTAAGTTTTGATGATTTGACAAACTAACGGACATAATTGATGGACCTGGTCCTGCCTTTGTGGTTGTTCTTATACGATTGATCCTGATGAATGGAGAATAACCATAAAGTTGTCACTCCCTACTATGGTTGGTGAAGTACAAAGTCCTTGGCCAATGAGAATACAAGGAGCTATTCGATTAGTACAATATACATATGCTTTTGATCTGATGCAAAGGGATATACACATATACAAAAATGTGAAACATGTTAGTGTACTTAAAAACTATCAAATTGAAGAAAGGAATAGTTCCAGGACCTGACAGAACTGATAAGCTGGAAGAGTCCATTAAGAGACTCACTAATTTCTTGATTGAGAATAGATTGTTTTATGAGCATTGAGTCTTAGGAGGAGTATTGAGCACTGAATTGAGTGAGAGTAGGTCAATAACTACGTCATCAAACGAGTAGAGGATTGAAAATATTCAGTCGGATGTTTTCTCTTGATAAGTCCCTGAAAAAATAGAGGACTTAATTGATTGGATTTACTATGGGTCGATGTGTTCTTTATCTTAGCAAGTACTGAATGGTTGTGGCAGCATCAACGAGATTGTTGTACGATCACTGCTGCATAAGTGATTATTTTCAGATAAGAGAAACTTTCAGATAGGTTCTATACTTATAGTACGCTAAATTGATTGGATTGGATTCAAACTGATTTTGATTTTTCCTGATTGGTCATTGCCTACTCTTTATTCTTACTTTAGATAGACATTTGACATTTGGATTGAGTATTTCTATGTTGATTATTATTCTATCTATATCTATTTGATTTAGCCATTTTACATATTTGTACATTTGACGTATTGATATCCATTTGGGCCTACATCATTAATAATGTAAATATAGGTATTAAATATCATCAATAGACGCATCGTTGAGGATATATTGCAGTCAGCTAATTTGGTGAGTCCTCTCCTGCTTCCAAAAGATACTCATTTATACTTTCATCTAGCTTGAGTTAGCACTTTATTTATTTGATTGAGATACCTATGATCTATCATGGTACCATCTAGACAATTTAGGTAGAGGCTTCATAGATTAGACTTGGGATTGTTGATTTGGATATTATCTAACTAGTTTCTTTCATATTAGACTCATTCAGCTGATTTGATAGATTTGTTGACCTTTGGCTTTGCTTTCCATCAATCTCAGATGGAGCCAAAGATTGACTATTTTTTGGCCTTGGAGTATGATGGAATAAAGCAAAATGGCT
>JAOTQJ010000102.1:13841837-13853485 GCA_025642045.1 Solanum sejunctum
ACATTTTAGCATTATACGTCTCCGGAGGGCGTCGGGGTGTTTCGTTGGGACTTTGGAAGTGTAAATTGGCTAGGGAGGTATATGTTTATCTCATAGTTTTCAAATGAACAACAATGCCAACTGGAGTTGTTTACGCGAATGATTTGATTGATGTGTTGAAAAAGAAGCATGCTTCTGGAACATATAGTAAACTGGTAACTATTGCTCCTTTCAGTATATCTCAAGGCCTTTGCTTCCTTGGAAGAAAATAGTTAGTGAAGCTTCATCAGTCTAACATTACGCTGCATGATTAGGTATTTTACTTAGAAGCTTGTGAGTTTGGAATCATGTTTGACGGTCTTCTCCAAGAAGGTTTAAATATTTACGTAACAACTACATCAAATCCCAATGAAAGTAGTTGGGGAACCTATTGTGGTGTGGGTTATGCAAGCAATCCCTGCTTCGTAGAGTGTCCTCCTCCTTAGTTTAAAGGTGTGTGCTTAGGAGACTTGTACAGTGTTGCTTGGATGGAGGAAAGCTAACACAACTTTTCTAGTCCCCTAGCTCGTGGAAAAAGAATTGATTTAAAGTTCGAAATTAAAATTTAGTATCTGTTGAAACTTTGATAATACGGAATTCAGTTAAGCTTCTTCCCGTATATTGATTAATAGTGATGTTCATAATTGACAAACTGAAACTCTAGATGACCAGTATGATAGGGTAAGAGCTTATACCACGTACTCTCGATTATGTATATGTTTTAACCAATTTGTAATTATATCGTCACATTTATGCTTTATTCTATTTCATTGTGGATATGATGGTGATCAAATTGCAAACAAAACTGCAGCCAATCTAACTTATGGCTCCCATGTCATGCAATATGGTGATATGTCATTAAGCGTTGATGCTCTTTTCCAGTATATGGGTGCTGCTTCTACAAACCATACTCATGTTTCCATGAATTCTAAATCATCATCACAGAACGTGGACCAGCGTGACACTGAGCTTTTCTACTGGCAATCCAAAGTATGTGCCTATCTTTTTTGCAGCACAAGTAAATTTTGGATTAAAAAAAATAATTTTGATTCAATATACATGTTGGCAGTATGAAGATGCTCCCGAAGCCTCTGGTGAGTACTTTGAAGCTGGTGCAAGACTTATCAAAGTTGTAGTACATAGAAGCCAAGTGGACAACAGCGTAAAACATATTGGAGAGCTTCTGTTTGGAGTTGATTTTGGTAGTGAGGTACTACAAAATGTTTGACCTGCTGGACAACCTCTAGTCGACAATTGGGATTGCCTTAAATCCTATGTAAGTATTTCACATTTTTATAAGTATCCTTGTGGTATGGTACCTAATGTGATTTCTTCTTCTTTTATTTTTCATGTATATATAGGTCGAGAAATTTGAAGCACATTGTGGAAAATTAAGCTCGTATAGAAAGAAACAAATACATGGTATCACAAATATTTGAAACGCTGCAATTGATAGCGAGCAAATCGATGCTGCAATCGAACAAGTATGTGGCCCTTTGTACAACTGAGAGCAAAAGTTTAATCAAAGCACTGTATGTTTAGCTTGTTTGTGTCATCACTCATGGCTGGCTGCAAAGATTCACCTTCTGTAGCTAGCAAAGTAATAATATTTCGGAACCATGTGGACTTAAGATTGGAATTAATTGGAGACTGTTTGGATATTACATATTTTTTCATTTTCATGTATTTGATTAAAAAAATGGAGATGTCAAAAGCAATCGACCTGATTTAAACCATATATTTTCGTCTTACTTCCTTTGAGAATAGGCATTTTTTTCAACGGAAAAAGTTTATATATGAAGCTTAAATTTAAAGCTGAAACACTGATTAATTCACCGGATTTTGACGTGATTTAAGTCAAATATTTTAAAAAAAATTGAAAACACATATACTACCTTTCTTTTCTTTTTTTTAAGAAAAAGAAAATTCAAATCTGAGGTGAAAATGATTTGTAGGGCTTGAAATTGAATTTGAACTAACTAGGAGATGATCAACTGAGACTTCCTAGAATGAAGAAGTGTCACGCCCCGCGAAGGTACCCTAGACATGGTCGGCACTCAGACACTATTACTAATCCCCAAGCGAACCACTTGGGCTCATCATATCCATTCATTCAATCATTACTCAGAAACTCAGCGGAAGACTAAAGAAGATAAATGGGCAAATCTAAGTCTCAAAATAACATATTAAATAAAAAGGCTACAGCATGAAAGAAACTAGCTCGACAAAATCTCAATATCAATACTCAACTCTAATCTATGAAGCCTCTATTACTATCAAATGGTGCCAATGACAGATCCAAGACTGCCTCAAAATAAAATAAAACTAACTTAAGTCTAACTTTTATAAGTTAGATGAAAATAAAGCAATGATCCTCCGAAGTAAAGGAGGCTCAATAACTCAGCTGAAATGCTCAGAACCTCAATGATGTGCCTGTTGATGATCTCTAGTACCTGCCTCTGCATCATAAAATGATGCAGTCCAAAAGGATACCAATACGTGGAATGTACGAGTATGTAAAATGGCAAAATGAAACAGAAACAGGTAGATTAATATAGAAATAACATCAACTCAGAATATATTCAATCAGAATGTCAAATGTCTATCTAAAGCAAGAATGAAGAGTAAACAAGTGATTCTTCAACCAATCAAACCTCATCAATCAACTTAAATCAACTCAATGGAACTCAACTCAACTCAACTCAGAGTACTCAAGATGGGAACTTTCTGAGAGTTTCTCTTATCTGACAACAATTACTTATGAACTAATGATTGTACAATAATCTCGCAGATGTTGCCACAGCTGTTCTATATTTGCCAGGTAATGAACAAATCGAATCCACTAGGGATCCAGCCTCAACAAGTCCTATATTACTTTCAGGGACTTAAACTCAAGAGGGAACCTCAATATAATGGTTTTAATCCTCACCTATGCTTGGCAACGTGGTTACTAATTAGCGCGAGTTGAATTTACTCTTACTCATTTTGGTTCTTGATACTCCTCCCAAGACTCAATGCTCATAAGATTCCTCCTCATCTCAATCAGATCATCTCAAATACACTCATATAGGCACCCATCAACTCAATTAATCTCATGGGGACTCTCATCATCTCAACAACTCAATTCAATGGGGCCTTTAGACCAAACATCTCAATTTACTCATCAACTCAGTGCTCAATTAGAAACTGAAGGACTCAGATCATCATTAAGAAGAAGCCCTTTAGACAAGACTGCAAAATTCAATTATGAATACTCATAAGATTATCAATCTCAATTAACTCAACCTCAAACTCATATAACACTTTCCATCGACATACTCAAGTCAACACTCTAGACTCCATCCCTAGGTTCATTCATGCATACTTTCACAAAATAACACATAGGGTTATTCAATAGCTCATGAAAAGTATATAATTTAGGAAATCAAGTATGTGATGATCATCAACATATGAAAATACCTATAATAGGTATAGTTTTCAAGAAAATAATCAAGCATCATGTATGTAGACTCATTAGACTCTTAACTCCTATATTATCATTAGCGGGGGCACATGGGAGAATAATCTCATATTTTGATTTAGTCTTACATACCTATTGTGAAGCTTTTGGCAATCAATCCTTAAGAACTCTCCTCAAACTCCTCAAATTTACGCTCCTTTTCTCTTCTCTTTGGCCCTTGTCTTTTTCAAGAACATAGAATGGCCTAAGAATATGGTTTAAAATCCTTTTTACACTCAAAATAATCTATTTAGATCATGTTTTGAGTTTAGGAGGGTTTGAAAAAGTCTAAAATGCCACTCATGAAAAATTAAAAAAAAGTTCACCTCGACTATAGGGGTCTGCAACGCGGACTTGGCACAATTTTGATATTTTTCACTGAAAATTCTTCGAACGAGTTTTCTAATCCCGTAGAAAATTTTGAGATAAAACTAAGTCTTGGTCCATTGCAGGTGCGCATCGCACACCTGTCATGCACCTTCACTAGAATTTATTTTGGCATCAGAAAATTTTCTTTTGATCTGGTTGCTCTAAAAATCAACTGAGACTACTTTCCCACTTAATTTTTGTATGTTAATAGCATATCCAACCTCGAATTTGCCATCAAAACATGGGAAAATATGTTATACGTACACCTCTCCTCTAGGGGTATTTTGGTAGTTTCACTAGCTGTTACATCATCTCCCCCTTGAAATTATTCTTCCTCGAATAATGAGTAAAGGTAGACATCAAGGCACGAATATACTCAAGATTCATCTCAATACTCACTCAATCAGTCAAACTCTTAACTCCTCATCAATCTAAAAAACCTATACTCAAACTTAGGAGCAAATAAATCAACTTAAGAATAGAAAAAATCAATTCAAGTCAAGGGTAAGAACATTACCTTCAACATTCTCATCATCAAGAACAAATAGATGGGGATACTTAGCTATCATCTCTTCCTCAGCTTCCCTTGTGGCTTCTTTAATAAAATGATTTCTCCTCGGGACCTTGACTAAGTCAATCTTTTTGGTTCTCAACTTACGAATATGATAATCAAGGATTTGGAGCAGAATCTCTTTGCAAGACAAGCTATCATTTAATCCAATGCCCTCAATAGGTATCACCAAGGTAGGATCTCTCAAGCATTTCTTCAACATCGAGACGTAGAATAGTGGATGTATTGCGTCTAACTCGGAAGGCAACTCTAACTAACAAATAACCTTCCCAATCCTTTTCACAATCTGATAGGGACCAATGTAGTGAGGACAATTTACCCATCTTTTCAAATCTCATAACACCCTTTATAGGTGATACTTTCGAATACACCCAATCATTCACCTCGAACTCTAAGTCTCATCTCCTCATATTGGTGTACAATTTCTTATGACTCTATATAGTGTTCAACCTTTCTTTAATGAACTTTACCTTCTCTATTGACTGATGGATAAGAACTGGTCAATCAATTCAGCTTCTCTAACCTCAAACCACCTAATTACATCTCCTCTTATACAAAGCTTTATAGGGAGCCATTTGAATGCTTGCATGATAACTATTGTTATATGCAAATTCAATCAATAGTAAGCGATCATCCTAATTTCCTTTGAAGTCAAGGACACAGGCTCTCAACATATCCTCTAATGTCTGAATTGTGCTCTCTGCTTTTCCATCCGTCTGAGGATGAAAGGTTGTACTCAGAGTTACTTTAGTACCTAATCCCTTCTGGAAGGATCTCCCAAATTGGGAGGTGAATTAAACTCCTCTATCCGAGATAATGGACAAAGGAACTCCATGCAACCTAAAAATCTTTTGGATGTACAACTTGACATACTCCTCTGCAGTGTTAGTTGTCTTAACTGCTAAGAAATAAGATGATTTGGCCATCCTATCCATAATAACCTGCATCAAATCATGTTGCTTTCGAGACCTCGATAGATTAATAATGAAGTTTATATTGATCTTCTCTCACTTTCATTTAGGAATCTCAAAGGTCTGTGCCAATCCACATGGCTTTTGATGCTCAATTTTAACTTGTTGGCAAATTTGGGCACTTTGAAACAAACTCAACAATATTTTTCTTTATTTCACTCCATCAATAGACTTCCCTCAAGTCGTGGTACATTTTGGTTGAGCCAAGATGAATGGAATATCTAGAGCTATGGTCTTCTACCATAATTCTTTCTCGAACATCATCAATGTACAATCAACTCTGGTCTCTCAACACTCTATCTCCCCCTTTGGAGAAGACTATCACTTTCTGTTTATGGATAGCCTCCTTCAATTTAAATATGATAGGATCTTAGTCTTACTTTTCTTTCACCTCTTCTACCAAAGATGAAGCAAACCAATTCTGAATATTAACTCCTCCCTCATAATTCTTCTCAAGTTGAACTTAGAGTTGAACCAATCAATGCACTTATTTAGCTAACTCCTTCTTTCCCTCCTCAACATGGGCCATACTACCTATTGACAACCTGCTAAGAGCATCAACAACAATGTTAGCTTTACTTAGGTGGTAGAGAATGCTCATGTAATTATCCTTGAACAAGTCCAACCATCTCCATTATCGCAGGTTGAGCTCTTTCTGACTGAAGACATACTACAAGCTCATGTGGTCAGTGAACACATCGACATGCACTCCATACAAGTAATGACACTAGATTTTTAAGTACAAGTACCACCACTGCCAACTCAATATCATAGGTCAGATAGTCCTCTCATGAACCTTAAGTTGTCTGGAAGCATAGACTATCACTTTCCCTCTCTACATCAGCACACAACCTAATCTAACTCTTGATGCATCACAAAGTCTTTTGTCTCATCAAGCGAGGTTAAAGATGGTGTAATAGACACTCTAGTCTTTAACTCTTGAAAACTCTTCTCACATTCATCATACCATTGAAACTTGACCTTCTTGTAAGTCAATCTGGTCAATGGTGAGGATAGGAAGAAAATTCGTCAACAAATCTGCAGTAATAGACTGCCAACCCTAAGAAACTTCTTATGTTAGTTGGAGAGGTTGGTCTGGGCTAGTTCTTAACCACTTCATTCTTTTGGGCATCCACTCGAATAGTATCACCTGAAACAACCTCGCCTAGGAAATCCACTTACTTGAGCCAAAACTCACATTCAAGAACTTTGCATACAACTCATGGTCCTTAAGAGTCTGAAGGACAATTCTGAGGTGATTGGCATGCTCCTGCTCATCTCTTGAATATACCAAAATTCCATCGATGAACATGACCACAAACATATCAAGATATTATTTGAACACCTTATTCGTCAAGTTCATAATGGTTGCAGGTGCATTAGTCAATTCGAAGGACATGACCAAGAACTCAAAATAGCCATATCAAGTTCTAAAGGCTCTCTTTGGAATATCACATTCCCTCACTTTCAACTGATGGTAACCAGATTTGAGGTCTATTTTTGAGAAGCAAGGCACCCTAAAGTTGGTCAAATAGATCATCTATCCTGGGTAGAGGATACTTATTCTTTAGCATGACCTTATTCAGTTGCTTATAATTGATACAGAAATGCTAAACTACCTATGCTAGAAGCCTTCCAGCTTCAAGTATCAGCCACTACGTTAGCCGTTCCATGGTGATAAAGAATAAAGATATCATAGTCTTTCAGCAACTCCAACCACCTATGTTATTTCATGTTCAAATTAGGCTGAGAGAAAATATACTTAAGGCTATGATGATTAGTGTAGATCTCATAATACACCCCATAAAGATAGTGCCACCACAATATCAACACGAATACTATTGCAGCCAACTCAAGATCATGGGTAGGGTAGTTTCTCTCATGAACCTTCAATTGTTATGAAGCATAGGCTATAACTCACCTCGTTTGCATCAGCACTCCACCTAATCCTACACCAAAAGTGTCACAATAGACCACGAATGACATGCCCAGTTCAGGTAAGGCTAGGATAGGAGCTGATGTCAATATTTTCTTAAGCTTTTGGAAGCTTGCCACACACTCATCAGTTCATGAAAATATTACTTCTTTCTAAGTAAGCCTGGTCATAGGCGCTGTGAAAGAGGAAAACCCTTGAACAAATTAACAGTAATAGCCTACTAGTCTAAGAAAACTAAGAATTTCAATTACTGAGGTGCATCTCACCTAATCACGGACTGCTACAGTCTTCGATGGGTCAACTATAATGCCATCCTTAGTCACCATATGACCTAAGAAAGCTACAGACTCAAGCCAAAATTTACACCTAGCGAACATCGAATAAAGTTTCTCTGCACGCAACCTTTGGAGCACGGTTCGCTAGTGACAAACATGGTCTACCTCAGTCTTAGAGTATAGTAGGATATCATTGATGAACACAATCACAAATGATCCAAATAGGGTTTAAACACTCGATTCATCAATTTGATAAAAGCGGTGGGGGCATTAGTCAACCCAAATGACATAACTACAAACTCATAGTGCCCATTTTGAGTTCTAAAAGCAGTCTTTGGGATGTCTGACTCCCAAACTCTCAATTGATGATACCCCAACCTCAAATCAATTCTGGAGAACTCTGAGGCATCCTAAAGATGTTCAAGCAAGTCATCAATTCGAGGTAAAGGATACTTATTCTTAATGGTCACTTTGTTCAAGTGACGATAGTCAATAAGCATTCTTATAGTACTATCCTTCTTCTTTACAAACAACATCGGTGCATCCCAAGGCGACACACTAGGCCGAATGAACCCTTTCTTTAATAAATATTCTAATTTTTCCTTCAACTCCTTTAACTCTGCGGGATCCATCTGATAAGTGGAAATAGATAAAGAATTAGAGTCTGCTTCCATATCAATAATAAAGTCAATATCACATTCTGGGGGAATAGCAGGTAAGTTAATAGGAAACATATTTATGAACTCCTTTACTACCGTCATGGTTTCTAAAGAAGGTGTCTCCATAGAAATATCACATATGTGAGCCAAATAAGATAAACACCCATGCTCTATCATGTGTTAAGCATGAACATAAGAAATCACCCCTTAGGATAAGACCTAAAAGTGTCTATCCATACTAACTTAGGTAAACTCAATTATGCTAGGGTCACAGTCTTAGCGTAACAATCAACGATTGCATGATAAGAGGATAACCAATCTATTGCCAAAATAACATCAATGTCTATCATGTCTAGGAGGATCAAATTGGCCTGGGTCTCATTCTTAAGATTACTACTATTCAATCCTGATATACCTGATCCACCACTAAGGATTCACCTACCGAAGTCAAAACACGAATAGGCACATCAAGAGGCTCACATAAACTATAAATATTAGTAGCAAAATAAGTTGATACATATGAATAGGTAGATCTAGGGTTAAACAATACTGAAGCGGAATGATGACAAACTGGAACAATATCTATGATCACTACATCAAAGTCTTGTGCCTCAGTTCGAACTGGAACGACATAACATACTCAACATTCACCACTAGCTTGTTCTCTACCATGTGTGCCGCCTCGAGTTCCCCTCTCCCCCGATACCTCTGGTACCACCTCTCATACTCTATGAATCACCTCTAGTTTTTAAAGCTGATATAGAGCGAGTTGTCTGTGCCCACGGTAGAAAAGAAGCAAGAGCACGCTTAGGGCAATCCTGGGCGTTATGGCCAAACCCATCATATATGTAACAACCTCTGGGCCTACCAATACTATCTGCACCAGGAATAGCTGCATAAATTAGTCTTACTTGATAAACCTGGGCGCGCTGCCTTTGAGTATTCCTATCTCCTGGTGTATGACTTCTAAACTGACCCTGCTGGTAAGATCTCCTACTATCACCTTGTCGTGCATGCCTGATGCCCTCTATCATCCTAGCATGATAAAAAATACTCTAAAATGAACTGCCAGATAATACAAGGGAGACGGTGACCTCTTGGATATAGCTTGCCAACCACTTTATGAATTGGCAAATTCGCTCAAACTCTATCAGAATACTAGACATGGCATAGCGGGACAACTCATGGAATTATGCTTCATATTGGGACAGAGTCATAGAAACCCTACTCCAATATATCAAATTCATCATGATGCCTATCACGAAGACTATAGGGTATGAATCTCTCAATAAAGATCGCAATAAACTGCTCTCAACTCATTGTTGGAGTATCGACAGGACTTCGGGCCATAACCAACCTCCAACACACTTTGGCCATGCCTGTGAACTGATAGATGTATAAGCTACTTTGTGAGCCTCTAGAATTCCTAAATAAAATAGTCGATCTTGACACTCTATTAGAAAGTCATATGCCCTATCTCCAGTTGTACCATTAAATTTGGAAAGAGCCAACCTCACAAATCTTTCAAAGCTTTTCTGCTCAAACAAGGAAATAAAACTAGTAGAAACTGGTGGGGCTAAAAACCTTAGAGGTATAATAAGGTATGGAAAATATACTCAGGGTATGGAATCCAATACTAGTTCCCTGAGCTAACTGTGAAGGACCACTAGGTATAGCAGGGACTGGAGTATCTGAAAGATCACTAGTAGTAGGAGTACCCTACAACCTTCCCAACAACTAAGTCAATAGCTCCTATAATATTGGTGTACCCTATGAGATTGCAGGACGCTGAACTGGATCCTCAGCCTGTTGCTCATAAATTAGATCAAGTATAGGTTCAAGTTAAGCCCCTCTGGTCTGACCTTAGGTTGATGCTGCTCCTCTAGCCCGGCCTCGACTTCTAGCTCTGCCATGACCTTTGTATCGCCCTTTGTCTGGGGTTTGGATAGTAGGTAAAGACTTATCCTCGGTATGTCTAAATCTAGTCCTCGGCATCTACGTAGAAAGAATGGATTAAAGGCTTACAAAACTTGAATATGAACAAATGACACGAAAGGAATCAATAATAGAGGATTTTTCCTAATAGGTATCCTGTAGCCTCTCGAAGATAGATATGGATGTCTATATACCGATCCGCGATACTCTACTGGACACCTTGCTATTTAACTTATGAGACTAGTAAATCATAGATCTGATACCAAACTTGTCACAACCCAAAATGAAGTCATGACTAAAAGCTAACTTAATTTCAAACCCAAGGATAAATTACAATTAAAGGAGAAACCCTAATAATTAAATGTCATTACATAATATACTAAATCACCCTTAAAATCATTATCCAGAACTTGGTATCATGAGTGTAAAGAACATCTAAATACATGATTACTAGTGAAATAAGTACATCTAAGTCTTCGAATAGAGATAAAGACTTAATAACTAAGAAAGAATCCAATAGTGACTCGAAGCTCTGAGTCTCACCATTAAATCTGGTATGAACCGACTGCACAAGCAAATTAACTACCACGTCGATATTCTTGATAAGAATCTACGAGGGAGAAAGAAGTAGGGGTGAGTACACATAATATGTACCCAGAAAGTGTAATTGACTGGGAATCATAAATTGAATAATCTATGAAATAATTTAGGAATGCTTCCACTTGCAACAAGAAAATTGGTCTTGCATCGGTGTTGTTAATTTATATAGAATATCGTGAATAAAGTAAAAATATAATCTCAATTAAACCAATCCAAAATGACCACAAGTAATGCAATGATATGACATGCAATGCAATGCAAGGTGGAATCAAGACTGTGGCACAACCTATCATAGACAATCTCAATATATCAACTAACTTGCCACCTAACTTGTGGTCAAGGACTCATGATAATAATCTCAATGTATAAACTACCTTTCCACCTAAGTAAGCATGGTCAAAGACTCATGATAAGAATGACAATATATCAACTACCTTGACACCTAAGGGATTATCGTCAAGGACTTATGATACGAATCATAATGTATAAATTATCTTGCTTCCGAAGTACTTGTGGTCAAGGATTCGTGATACGAATCACCATATACAACTTTTCAAAATATCATGACATGTAGTATAGGGATGCATGTAATCAAGACATAATCATGGAAGCAATATTTCTCTCAATAAATACAATAATTATCAAATTTTTCAAGTTGGCAATTATATATTCACCTTCTTTTATATATTTTGGAATATTGTCCTCTTTAAAATTCTTCACCACATTTTAAAAATTATTATTTCCCAATTTAGTCTCAATTCTCAATATTATGCCCAATGTTATGCCAAAAGTACATATTTTTGGTCATTATTTTT
>JAOTQJ010000102.1:13853585-13864793 GCA_025642045.1 Solanum sejunctum
GAGAAAATTTTAATTGAGATAAAAATATATCCACATAAGATAATAAGAGTGGAGACATGAAAATAAATAAATCAGAAAAATACGTATTTAAAGTTGGATGATTAGAATATGGTGAAATTACCCACATATATAAAAGTAAAATGTTTACAAAAGAAGTAGCTCATGTTTTATTTATATAAAAAATAATTTAAAATTAGCGAAACTATACAATATAGTTTGTTAAAGTTATAGACAGTATACACTACTATACAATGTTTATTACTTATACGTGAGCTATATACTAAATATATATTATAATACATAAATATACATTGACTATACATGCATATACAACGAGGGCTGAATGCCCAAAATTGTAACGAATAGCCAAAGATCAGCCGACTGGCTACTTTTCATAATTAAAAAAAGTAAACTATTTTTTGTGTAAATATTTTTTCTCAATGGTTTGTGGGTGTAATTATCTCTAAAATAAATAATTATATTAAAAAATATATGAGAAGGAATAAATATAACCTTTTTTCTGACTGTATATGTGAGAGTAAATCTAACCCTCTTCCTTTCTTTCTAACTATATATATCAATCTTGACCATGTGCTGGCCTTGTGTCGAGGATTAGTAAATGGTTCTCTGATTGTGTTAAACTAATTGAATTTGGCCATTCATGTGCATCATTACACCAAAGAAAAAAAAACATAATAAGTGTAAAATACGGACGTAATAATGGAGTGAAAACTTGTCGTAACTGGGGAGAAATTTCTTGTAAAAGAAGAGCCTAAATATATTGCACTATTTGTCAATGTCTAGATATATATTTCGTGTTTTTTTTTCATTTAGACCTTTGAAATCTACGTTCCTGATCATGCATAGTATGTCTCTTACGTTGGCTTGAAGGAGTTTGGGAGTCCTATAAATTTCTCATATATCAACTATATGCTTCATACAACTCAATAGTCCAATCCTATTTGTTTGTTAATTAAGTAATCATAGAACACAATACAATGAAACTTAAGTACAATTCCATTGTCCTACTACAAGTTCTGATCTCAATTAAGTCCAACATTGAAGGTCGTAGTATTTCTAGATTCTTAACTGAAGAAACTGTAGGGACCAAATAGGTTGTCCTAGTTGCTGGATCTAATGGATGGCGGAACTATAGGCACCAGGTTCTCATCTATCAATAATAAAACATCTACGTTTTATGGTAGTTTATTAATTGAACTTGTTTTTGCAAATTTTCCAATAGTAAAATTATTGAATGATTTCAAGCTGATGTATGTCACACTTATCAATTTCTGAAGAAAGGTGGTCTTAAAGATGAGAACAGCATTGTATTCATGTACGATAATATTGCTAACAATACTATGAATCCTAGACCTGGGGTCATCATCAATAATCCACATGGACAAGACGTTTACAAAGGTGTTCCTAAGGTTAGTCTATTTTTTTTCTCTTTTCAACCAATTCAATCATTCGAAAATACTTTTTCAAGATTAGATATGGGGTGATAATGATGGACAGGGTTATTATTATTATATTTTGTTTATTGAGTCAGGATTATATAGCTGAAAATGTTAATGCTGAAAACCTTTTGTGATGCTCATGATCGACAAACTGAAACTCTAGATGACCAGTATGACAGGGTAAGAGCTTGTACCACGTACTCTCGATTATGTATATGCTTTAACCAATTTGTAATTATATTGTCATATTTATGCTTTATTCTATTTCACTGTGGACATGATGATGATCAGATTGCAAATAGAACTGCAGCCAATCTAACGTATGGCTCCCATGTTATGCAATATAGTGATATGGCGTTAAGGGTTGATGCTCTTTTCTAGTATATGGGTGTTGCTTCTACAAACCATACTCATGTTTCGATGAATTCTAAATCATCATCACAGAACATGGATCAGCGTGACACTAAGCTTTTCTACTGGCAATCCAAAGTGTGTCCCTATCTTTTTTGCAGCACAAGTTAATTTAGGATTAAAAAATATAATTCTGATTCAATATACATGTTGGCAGTATGAAGATGCTCCCAAAGGCTCTGGTGAGTACTTTGAAGCTGGTGCAAGACTTATCAAAGTTGTAGCACATAGAAGCCAAGTGGACAACAACGTAAAACATATTGGACAGCTTCTGTTTGGAGTTGATTTTGGTAGTGAGGTACTACAAAATGTTCGACCTGCTGGACAACCTCTAGTCGACAACTGGGATTGCCTTAAATCCTATGTAAGTAATTTGCCTTATTATAAGTATCCTTGTGGTATGGTACCTAATGTGATTTCTTCTTCTTTTGTTTTTCATGTATATATAGGTCGAGAAATTTGAAGTACATTGTGGAAAATTAAGCTCATATGGAAAGAAACACATATGTGGTATCATAAATATTTGTAATGCTAGAATTGAGAGCGAGCAAATCGATGCTGCAATCGAACAAGCATGTGGCCCTTTGTACAGCTGAGAGCAAAAGTTTAATCACAGCACTGTATGTTTAGCTTGTTTGTGTCATCACTCATGGCTAGCTGCAAAATTTCACCTTTTGTAGCTAGCAAAGTAATAATGTTTCGAAACCATGTGGACTTAAGATTGGAATTAATTGGAGACTGTTTGGATATTACATATTTTTCCATTTTCATGTATTTGATTAAAAAATGGAGATGTCAAAAGCAATCGACCTAATTTAAATCATATATTTTCATCTTACTTCCTTTGAGAATAGACATTTTTTTTCAATGGGAAAAGTTCATCTATGAAGCTTAAATTTGAAGCTGAAACACTGATTAATACACTGGATTTTGATGGGATTTGAGTCAAATATTTGAAAAAAAAATTGAAATAACATAACGTTAGATACTACCTTTCTTTTCTTTTCTTTTTTAAGAAAAAGAAAATTCAAATATGAGGTGAAAATGACTTGTTGGGCTTAAAATTGAATTTGAACTAACTAAGAGATGATCAACTGAGACTTCCTAGAATGTAGAAGTGTCACGCCCCGCGAAGGTACCCTAGATATGGTTGGCACTCAGTCACTATTGCTAATCCCTAAGCGAACCACTTGGCCTCATCACATCCATTCATTCAATCATTACTCATTAACACAGTGGAAGACTAAAGAAGATAAATGGGCAAATTTAAGTCTCAAAATAACATATCAAATAAAAAGGTTATAGCATGGAAGAAACTAGCTCGACAAAATCTCAACATTAATACTCAACTCTAATCTATGAAGCCTTTATCACTATCAAATAGTGCCAATGACAGACCCATGGCTGCCTCAAAATAAGATCAAATTAACTCAAGTCTAACTTTTTTAAGTAAGATGAAAATAAAGCAATGATCCTCCGAAGTAAAGGAGGCTCAATAACTCAGCTGAATGCTCAGATCCTCAATGATGCGTTTATTGATGATCTCTAGTACCTGCCTTTGCATCATAAAATGATGCAATCCAAAGGGACACTAATATGTGGAATGTACGAGTATGTAAAATAGCAAAATGAAACAGAAACTGGTAGATTAATATAGAAATAACATCAACTCAGAATATACTCAATCAGAATGTTAAATGTCTATCTAAAGCAAGAATAAAGAGTAGACAAGTGACTCTTCAACCAATCAAACCTCATCAATCAATTCAAATCAACTCAATGGAACTCAACTGAACTCAACTCAGAGTGCTCAAGATGGGAGCTTTATGGGAGTTTCTCTTGTCCAACAACAATCGCTTATGAGCTAATGATTGTACAACAATCTCACTGATGTTGCCACAACTGTTAAGTATTTGCCAGGTAATGAACGAATCGAATCCACTAGGGATCCAGCCTCAAGAAGTCCTCTATTGCTTTCAGGTACTTTAACTCAAGAGGGAACGTCAATGTAATGGTTTTAATCCTCACCTATGCTTGGTGACGTAGTTAATAATGAGCGCGAGTTGAATTTACTCTTACTCATTTTGGTTCTTGATACTCCTCCCAAGACTCAATGCTCATAAGATTCCTCCTCATATCAATCAGATCATCTCAAATACCTTCATGGAGGTACCCATCAACTCAATTAGTCTCATGGAGGCTCTCATCATCTCATCAACTTAATTCAACAGGGCCCTTAGACTCATCAACTCAATGCTCAATTAGAAACTGAAGGACTCAAATCATCATTAAGAAGAAGCCCTTTAGACAAGACTCCAAAATTCAATTATGAATACTCATAAGATCATCAAGCTCAATTAACTCAACCTCAAACTCACATCACACTTTCCCTCGACATACTCAAGTCAACGCTCTAGACTCCATCCCTAGGTTCATTCATGCATACTTTCACAAAATAACACATAGGGTTATTCAATAACTCATGAAAAGTATATAATCTAGGAAATCAAGTTTGTGATGATCATCAACATATGAAAATACATATAATAGGTATAGTTTTCAAGAAAATAATGAAGAATGATGATGTAGACTCATTAGAATCTTAACTCCTATATTACCATCAGTGGGGGCACATGGGAGAATAATCTCATATTTTGGTTAAGCCTTACATACCTATTGTGAAGCTTTTGACAATCAATCCTCAAGAACTCTCCTCAAACTCCTCAAATTTACGCTCCGTTTCTCTTCTCATTGGGCCTAGTCTTTTTCAAGAACTTAGAATGGCTTAGGAATGGGGTTTAAAATTCTTTTTACACTCAAAATGACCTATTTAGATCATGTTTTGAATTTAAGAGGGATTGAAAAAGTCTGAAATGGCCCTCACAAAAAATTGAAAAAAAGTTCACCTCGATTATAGGGGTCCGCAATGCAGACTTGGCACAATTTTCATGTTTTTCACTAAAAATTCTTCGAACGAGTTTTCTAATACTGTAGAAAATTTTGAGAATAAAACTAAGTGTTGGTCCATTGCAGGTGCGCATCGCACACCTGTCGTGCACCTTCACTAAAATTCGTTTTCACATCAGAAAATTTTCTTTTGATCTGGTTTCTCTAAAAATCAACTGAGACTACTTTCCTACTTGATTTTTCATGTTGATAGCATATCCAGCCTCGAATTTGCCATCGGAGCATCGGAAGATGAGTTATACATACACCTCTCCTCTAGGGGTATTTTGGTAATTTCACTGGGCATTACATTATCTCCCCCTTTGCATTATTCTTCCTCGGATGATGAGTAAAGGTAGATATCAAGGCACGAATATACTCAAGACTGTTCTCAAGACTCACTCAATCAGTCAAACTCTTGACTCCTCATCAACCTAAAAAATCTCTACTCAAACTTAGGAGCAAATAAATCAACTCAAGAATAGAAAAAATCAATTCAAATCAAGTGTAAGAACATTACCTTCAACATTCTTATCATCAGGCACAAATAGATGGGGATACTTAGCTCTCATCTTTTCCTCATCTTCCCTTGAGGCTTCCTCAATAAATTGATTTCTCCTTAGGACCTTGACTAAGGCAATCTTTTTGGTTCTCAACTTGAAAATCTGACAATCAAGGATTTGGAATAGAATCTCTTTGTAAGATAAGCTATCATTTAATCCAATACCCTCAACAGGGAACACCAAGGCAAGATCTCCCAAGCATTTCTTTAACATCGAAACTTGGAATAGTGGATGTATTGCGCCTAACTCGGAAGGCAACTCTAACTAATAAATAACCTTCCTAATCATTTTCACAATCTGATAGGGACCAATGTAGTGAGGATAATTTCCCCGTCTTTTAAAATCTCATAACACACTTTATAGGTGACACTTTCAAATACACCCAATCATTCACCTCGAACTCTAAGTCTTATCTCCTCACAGTGGTGTATGATTTATGGTGACTCTATAGAGTCTTAAACCTTTCTTTAATGAACTTTACCTTCTCCATTAACTGATGTATAATATCAGGTCAATCAATTCAGCTTCTCTAACCTCAAACCACCCAATTGGTGATCTATATTTCCTCCCATACAAATCTTTATAGGGAGCTATTTGTCTGCTTGCATGATAACTATTGTTATATGAAAATTCAATCAATGGTAAGTGATCATCCTAATTTCCTTTGAAGTCAAGGACACAGGCTCTCAACATATCCTCTAATATCTGAATTGGGTGCTCTGCTTGGCCATCCATCTAAGGATGAAAGGTTGTACTGAGAGTCACTTTAGTACCTAATCCCTTCTGGAAGGATCTCCAAAATTGGGAGGTCAATTAAACTCCTCTATCTGAGATGATGGACAAAGAAACTCCATGCAACCTAAAAATCTCTTGGATATACAACTTGACATACTCCTCTGCAGTGTTAGTTGTCTTAACTGCTAAAAAGTAAGCTGATTTGGCTATCCTATCCACAATCACCGGTAGCAAATCATGTTACTTTTGAGACATCGATGGATTAATAATGAATTTTATATTGATCATCTCCCACTTCCATTTAGGAATCTCAAAGGTCTGTGCCAATCCACATGGCCTTTGATGCTCAACTTTAACTTGTTGGCAATTTGGGCACTTTAAAACAAACTCAACAATATCCTTCTTTATTCCACTCCACAGATAAACTTCCCTTAAGTCGTGGTATATTTTGGTTGAGCCAGGATGAATGGAATATCTAGAGCTATGGGCTTCTACCATAATTATTTCTCGAACATCATCAACGTACAATCTACTCTGGTATCTCAACACTCCATCTCCCCCTTTGGAGAAGACTATCACTTTCTATTTATGGATAGCCTCCTTCAATTGAAATATGATAGGATCTTGGTCTTACTTTTCTTTCACCTCTTCTACCAAAGAAGAAGCAAACCCGTTCTGAATATTAACTACTCCCTCGTCATCCTTCTCAAGCTGAACTCAGAGTTGAGCCAATCAATGCACTTATTTAGCTAACTTCTTCTTTCCCTCCTCAACATGGGTCGTACTACCTATTGAAAACCTGCTAAAAGTGTCAACAACAATGTTAGCTTTACTTAGGTGGTATAGAATGCTCATGTAATTATCCTTGAACAAGTCCAACCATCTCCACTATCGCAAGTTGAGCTCTTTCTGACTGAACACATACTATAAGCTCATGTGGTCAGTGAACATATCCACATGCACTCCATATAAGTAATGACACTAGATTTTAAGTACAAATACCACCGCTGCCAACTCAAGATCATGGGTCGGACAGTTCCTCTCATGAACCTTAAGTTGTCTAGAAGCATAGTCTATCACTTTTACTCTCTTTATCAGCACACAACCTAATCCAACTCTTGATGCATCACAAAGTATTTTTTCCCATCAGGCGAGGTTAAAACTAGTGCAATAGACACTCTAGTCTTTAACTCTTGAAAACTCTTCTCACATTCATCAGACCACTGAAACTTGACCTTTTTCTAAGTCAATTTGGTCAATGGTGCGGATAGGGAAGAAAATCCATCAACATTTCTGCAGTAATAGACTGCCAACCCCAAGAAACTTCTTATGTTAGTTGGAGAGGTCGGTCTGGGCTAGTTCTTAACCGCTTCATTCTTTTGGGCATCCACTCGAATACTATCACCTGAAATAACCTCGCCTAGAAAAGCTACTTACTTGAGCCAAAACTCATATTCGAGAACTTTGCATACAACTCATGGTCTGTAAGAGTCTGTAGGACAATTCTAAGGTGATTGGCATGCCCCTGCTCATCTCTTGAATATACCAAAATGTCATCGATGGACATGACCACAAACATATCAAGATATTATTTGAGCACCTTATTCATCAAGTTCATGATGGCTGCAGGTGCATTCGTTAATCCGAAGGACATGACTAAGAACTCAAAATGGCCATGTATAGTCCTAAAGGCTCTCTTTGTAATATCACAATCCCTCACTTTCAACTGATGGTAACCAGATCTGAGGTCTATTTTTGAGTAGCAAGACACCCTAAAGATGGTCAAATAGATCATCTATCCTGGGGAATGGATACTTATTCTTTATCATGACCTTGTTCAGTTGCCTATAATTGATACAGATTCTGATAGACCCATCTTTATTTTACATGAATAGGACAAGAGCACCCCAAAGGAGAAATAGTCAACCTTATAAAGCCAAAATGCTAAACTATCCACGCTAGAAGCCTTCCAGATTAAAGCATTAGCCACTACGCTAGCTGTTCCAGGGTGATAAAGAATAAAGATATCATAGTCTTTCTGCAACTCCAACCACCTATGCTATTTCATGTTCAAATTAGGCTGAGAGAAAATATACTTAAGGCTATGATGATCAGTGTAGATCTCATAATACATCCCATAAAGATAGTGCCACCACAATATCAATATGAATACTATTGTAGCCAACTCAAGATCATGGGTAGGGTAGTTTCTCTCATAAACCTTCAATTGACATGAAGCATAGGCTATAACTCTCCTCGTTTGCATCAGCACTCTACCTAATCCTATACCAAAAGCGTCACAATAGACCATGAATGACATGCCCACTTCAGGTAAGGCTAGGATAGGAGCTGATGTCAATATTTTCTTAAGTTTTTGAAAGCTTGCCTCACACTTATCAATTTATGAAAATGTTACTTCTTTATAAGTAAGCCTAGTCATAGGGGCTATGATAGAGGAAAACCCTTGAACAAATCGATGGTAATAGCCTGCTAGTCGAAGAAAACTAAGAATTTCAATTACTGAGGTGGGTCTCACCTAATCACGAACTGCTGCAATCTTGGATGGGTCAACCATAATGTCATCCTTAGTCACCATATGACCTAAGAAATCTACAGACTCAAGCCAAAATTAATACCTAGAGAACATCGAATAAAGTTTCTCTTCACACAACCTTTGGAGCACAGTTCGCTAGTGCCAAACATGGTTTGCCTCAATCTTAGAGTATACTAGGATGTCATCAATGAACACAATTAGAAATGACCTAAATAGGGTTTAAACACTCGATTCATCAATTCCATGAAAGAGGTGGGGTCATTAGTCAACCCAAATGACATAACTACAAACTCATAGTGCCCATTCTGAGTTCTAAAAACAGTCTTTGGGATGTCTGACTCCCAAACTCTCAATTGATGATACCCCAACCTTAAATCAATTTCGGAGAACTCTGAGACGTCCTAAAACTATTCAAGCAAGTCATGAATTCGAGGTAAAGGATACTTATTCTTGATAGTCACTTTTTTCAACTGATGATAGTCAGTATGCATTCTTATAGTACTATCCTTCTTCTTTACGAATAACATCGGTGCACCCCAAGGCAACACACTAGGCCGAATGAACCCTTTCTTTAACAAATATTTTAATTTTTCCTTCAACTCTTTTAACTCTACAGGAGTCATCTGATAAGTGGAAATGGATATAGGCTTAGAGCCCGCTTCCATGTCAATAATAAAGTCAATATCACATTCTAGGGGAACAACAGGTAAGTCGATAGGAAACATATCTATGAACGCCCTTACTACCCTCATGGTTTCTAAAGAAGGTGGCTCCATAGAAATATCCCATATATGATCCAAATAAGATAAACATCCATGATCTATCATGTGTTAAGCATGAACATAAGAAATCACCCCTTAGGATAAGAGCTAAAAGTGTCTATCCATACTAACTTAGGTAAACTCGGATATGCTAGGGTCACAGTCTTAGCGTAATAATCAACGATTGCTTGATAAGAGGACAACCAATCTATTCCCAAAATAACATCAATGTCTATCATGTCTAGGAGGATCAAATCGGCCTGGGTCTCTCTACCTAAGATTACCACTATACAATCCCAATATACCTGATCCACCACTAAGGATTCACCTACTGGAGTCGAAACACGAATAGGCACATCAAGAGGCTCACATAAATCATAAATATTAGTAGCAAAATAAGTTGATACATATGAATAGGAAGATCTAGGGTTAAACAATACTGAAGTGGAATGATGACAAACTAGAACAATACTTATGATCACAGCATCAAAGCCTTGTGCCTCAATTCAAACTAGAATGACATAACATACTCGACGTTCACCATTGGCTTGTTCTCTACCATGACTTCCACCTCGAGCTCCCCCCTCTCCCGATACCTCTGGTACCACCTCTCGCACTCTATGAAGCATCTCTAGTTTTTGAAGCTTATATAGAGCGAGTTGTCTATGCCCATGGTAGAAAAGAAGCAAAAGCATGCTTAGGGCAATCTTGGTCCTTATAAACAAACCCATCACATATATAACAACCTTGGGGCCTACCAATACTATCCGCACTAGGAATGGCTGCATGAATTATTCTTCCCTGATAACCTTGGGCATGCTGTCTTTGAGTATTTTCATCTCTGGGTGTATGACTTCCAAACTGACCCTGACAGTAAGATCTCCTACTATCACCCTGTCGTGAATGCCTGATACCCTCTATCATCCTAGCATGGTCAATAAAATTCTAAAAGGAACCGCCAAAAAACACAAAAGAGGCGGTGGCCTCTTGGAGATAGCTTGCCAACCCCTTTACAAATTGACAAATTCACTCAAACTCTATTAGAATACTAGACATAGCATAGCGGGACAACTCGTGGAATCGTGCTTCATATTGGGATAGTGTCATAGAACCCTACTCCAATATATCAAATTCATCATGATGCCTATCAAGAAGACTATAGGGTACGAATCTCTCAATAAAGATCTCAATAAACTGCTCTCAACTTATTGTTGGAGTATCGACAGGACTTCAAGATAAACCTCCAACACTCTTTTGGCCATGCCTGTGAACTGATAGATGTATAAGGTACTTTGTGAACCTCTAGAATGCCTAAATAAAATAGTCAATCCTGACACTCTGTCAGAAAGTCATATGCCCTATCCCTAATTGTACCATTAAATTTGGAAGGAGCCAACCTCACAAATCTTTCAAAGTTTTTTTGCTCAGACAAGGACATAAAACTGGCAAAATCTGGTGGGGCTGAAAACCTTAGAGGTACAATAGAAGGTATAGAAAATATACTCGGGGTCTGGAATCTTATACTAGGTCCTTGAGCTAGCTATGAAGGAACAATAGGTATAGCAGGTACTGGAGTATCTGGAAGATCACTAGTAGCAGGGGAACCCTACAACCTTCCCAGCAACCAAGTCAATAGCTTCTATAATATTGGTGTTGTCACACCCCACCCCGGGGGTCGTGACCCGTACCCGATAGGGGCAAGCAAACACTTACCAAGCCAAATTCCTTTATAACCTAGCCCGAAATTCTACAGAAATTTCGGCAGAGTTTCCTCTGTT
>JAOTQJ010000102.1:13878914-13893273 GCA_025642045.1 Solanum sejunctum
AGAAGATAGTTGCACTTTCAACTACTGAAGCAGAATACATCGCCATCACAGAGGCAAGCAAGGAAATGATATGGTTACAATCATTTTTGGAGGAGTTGGGTCATAAGTAAAATAAAAGTGTTCTGCATTATGACAGTCAAAGTGCAATTCACTTGGCCAAGAATCCTATCCATCATGCTCGAACAAAACACATACAAGTTCGATATCATTTTATAAGATCATCTTTGGAAGATGGAATCCTGATGCTCGAAAAGATTCCAGGAAGCAAGAATCTAACTGATATGATGACAAAGGCGGTGACCATTGATAAACTGAAGCTATGCTCAGCTTCAGTGGGCTTGCAAGCATAACGAGGAGAAAGATGAGCTACTGCATTGATCAAGTGTTGAAGTGTGAAGATGTAATTGAAATTAATCTTCAAGTGGGAGATTGTTGGACAGCAGTGTGAACAACAATTGGGTGGCCTTGTTAGGCAAATGCGAACATTGGACAATTGTGGGCAGACAACAATTATCTTGATTTCACACTTAGCATTCACATGGTGATTTCTTCTTATAAATAGCCATAGATTGGAGATCATTTCTCTCATCCCTAAAATCACAATCCAAACGCATCTATAATACAACATTAGTATTGTAGTGAGAGAAATAGTTAAGAGTTTTTCTTGGTGTGATGTTAAAGTGAGTGTTGTATATACTACTTTGTAATCTTTCTTCAATTATATTGAGATCGGCAGTAGCTCGAGTGGACGCAGCCTATTTTGGGTGAACCACTATAAATCTTGGTGTTAGTTTACTCTGATGTAAGGGGGCCTGCCCCTACTCTTTCTTTATCAGGTTCGTGTTATTTCATTATTTTATTAATTCCTTCTTGTGAGGCCATCCAAATTCTTAACACAAGACCCAACTTTGAACTCAATGCTTGGACTCTCCACCAATGATGAGATCTGTAGCGGATGACAAAGGCAAGCAAAATGTGGTATATGATGCTAAATCGTCTAATTTACCTCATGATAGTGACTTCGAAGAGGAAGTACCTATTTTGAAGAGATCCCGAATCAACAAAGAGGAAAAAAGTGACAGACCCAAATCTAAGATATTTTATGTTATTATTTTTATGTTTTTTAGTCATCTGTTAATATTTTTTTATTTTTTTTGAAACAAGGCAAAAAAGATTATAACTAGCAAACCCAAGAAAAGGGTAGTGAAAAAAGATGTTAATGCTAGACGTGTATGTTCCATATTGTTCTTTGACATAGTAATCTTTTATTTTTTTAATAATCAGATTTCAATTTTGTGATGTCTAGTTTGTTTTGTTAGTTTGTAATTGCTAAATATGTGTTATTTAATTTTTTTAGTCGAAGGAGCTATTACATTGTTGGTTGCGCTACACAAATTTTAGCATTGTTAATGAGATTAAAGAACGTAACGTTTATATGTTGGCATAAAATTTACCGTAGTTATTGCCTCAGTTGATATTTAAATTAGTTCACAATACTTAGTTTGTGTTAAATGTTAGTTTTTATTTATTTTTTCTATTTTATTTCTTTTTAAAGAATTATTTGGTTGTTCTTCTTCATGGTTGTTTAGAATTCTTGTTGTATCTCCAAATTTGGTATATGTACATTTGTCCCCAATTGAATTTTCTATTGATATATCCTTATACATAGATTTTCTAAAAAAAATTTGGACTTTTTTTGAATGTTTCATTCTTTTGATTAACTTCAGTTTCATTTGTTCAATTTTTTTAACTATTAACTATTTTTAGGTTTTCTCTTCATCTTACAAGCCTTGTTAAATTATGTGTTCCTATGTTGACCTAAAATTTGATGTCATAATTAGTGTCCATGTTGATGTTTAATTTAGTTCACTACATTTACTTTGGTTTAAAAGTTGTTTTCAGTTATTTTTTTTTTCTTTTCTTATAGAGAATTATTACTTTTCTGTGTGTTCATGGTTTGTTTACAATACTTAGTGGACATGCAAATTTGATTATGTACATTTCATTAAAAAAATAATTTTTTAAAGTTATGTTGTTCCTTTTTTAAGAAAAAAAGTTGAATATTAAGTTATTTTCTTGTCTCTTATTTTGGACAGTGACTATGATTTGTATACGTGAGTCTTTGCTGAATACATTTTTCAAGGACATCTTCAGATCCATTTTGAAAGGACTGTCATATTTCCTAATCAATTTCATTTACGCTACGGAACGTTGCTTTAGGATTATTGTAAAATTCAAACTATACACCAAATATTTGTCACTTTTACCTTTTGCCACACCAAATATTTATACTAATTTCTAACAAAACAGTTCAAACTTATTCTTCTTTGCAATACCAATTTTAAGTATGAAATAACATTCATAATAATAATCAAAATCACTATTTATCATTAAAACCTCAATGTACAGACCAATTTAAACACCAACAAAAGTTTGTAGTCTTCATTTTTCAGTCAAGGGTAATAACTATAAAATTAATTTTTTACATTAAGACCTAAACTATTTCACCTTATGATCAACAAAATCAACTTCGAATCAGTATTGCAGTCATCCATTTGCAGTTGTCTTTGTCGGACATGTTTTCTTGTTGTGATCAGTCAAATTACATCGACTGCAAGTAATCTTTCCTCTCTTCAACTTCAGTTCTCTAATACCCCTCTTTCAATCATAATTTGATGGTCTTCCTGGCCTTCTCCGTACGGTAGGTACTAGTACGGTCTCCTCAAATACATGATCACTAATCGAATTATTAACACCGATTTGCAAAGCAATAGTATCAATCAAATCCTTCAATTCACTTATTAGATCAAAAATAATACCTTCGATTTTGTAGTCAACATATCTACCTGTATTGTTTATTACGTAATTTATGTCGTTACTTTCTCTGCAAGATAACAATTTTTGACAACTAAACTGACACCAATAAAAACTCACCATATACCCAAATGTATAGAATTACCGACAAAATTAACAACAAAATTACCAATTCAATTACCAATAAAATCTACCAATAAAATTACCAACAAAATTAAAACTTCCAACTATGCCGCTAATTAAACCCAACAGTTTCACCATACGAAAAAATAAATTAATTAGTCAACTAAATAAATAAAACACGACATTTGTAAAACAATTACAAATCACTTATATAACCAATCTTTATATAAATAAGAAACTCAAAATCAATCTCATTATCACCTGAGAAATCATCTATTTAACCATATTTTATATCAACAGTTATAAACACATTAACTAATTCTTAACTAACATATATATCAACTATGTCACCATTTTGAAAATAAATCTGACACCAACATAAAATCATCATATACGAAAATATATAGTTTAGCTAATATTTTCCACCAGAATTATCAATAAAATATAAACTTTAAAGTTTATCACCAATTAGATCCAATAGTTTTATCATATCAAAAAGAAATTAATTGACAAACCAATAAAAAAGCGTCATGACATCTGTTAATCACTTATATAATCAATCTTTAGATTAATAATGAATTAAAAATCAATATCATTGTCATCTGAGATGTCATCCATTTAATCATCTTTCATATCAACTGTTACAATCATATTTACCAATTGTGAACAAATATATCTACCAAAGATTTTACCTTGTCAAAAAGAGAATAACTTTAAGTTAACTTTCACAATTACTACCAATCTAGTATGCAAAAGAAGAACACCAATCTACTACTATCAACAAATGTACACACATGATCATCAAACAACCAAAACGAACATTGTTATCATAAAATCAGTTTAATATCTATCGGTGTAAAATGATACAATTAAATATTGCAAAAACATTCTTACCAGTCGTTTAACCAACTTTGATATGACAATTTTATCAACACCTTTTATCTCCATCGACTTTACAAACACTATTACCAATGAACATACCCATATTGTAACCAACAAACAATCCACACGTAACTATTTTTATATCATCAGTATATCAAGAAAATAAAAAACGACTTCTTCTTAACAGAAAACTACTTGCATTTATTGATACTTGCATTTTCAAATTAAATTTTTTTTCATACATCCATTATTTTGTTTGTAAGATCCTAAAGCATTAAATGCTTATTCCTTACACAATTAACCAGGCAAAAAAATTAACCAAATACTTATAAACATATACACTGAAGGCACTAAAAAAATAAACTTCATGCAAATTTTTTAATGGTGAACTAAGCTATTCCATCCCATCTACCTTCATGGTCAATCAAAATAGACACATTTTTCATATCGAACATGAAATCAACGAGACATGTTCTTGCTTTCACTGTATGTTGTTTATTTACTTGGGTGCTAAAGTTGATAGTTTATCTTCCATCTGCATCCTATCGCTTTTGCATAATATTGAGAAGTGATAAATAAAGTAATTTAATAAGACATGTCTTTTAAATTTATTGTTGCTTGACTATTTTAATTTTATACGGTGGATCTTCCATGTATTTGGGTCAAATATCCACAATCATTACAAGTAACAAATGTTAAAAGAGATAAACTAGTACACAAGTTTAATGCCACACCGGTTGCCTCCTTTTCTTACTTTTCTATTCTCTTTCCCCACAAATTATAACACTATTTTACACATTTGATATTTATTACCCTATAGCTTTGTCAGACCTACTCTCCTATTTTCTTTTTTTTTATACTCCTTTATTTATAAAATGATCACTTTTGAAAAAAAAAAACTGACATTGGTTAGTAAATATTTTAGGTTGACATATTCATGTAATATTGAATCTTATATTAAATAACATAGTTATTTTCCCTATTTTTTTAAAATAAAAGAGAAATTTTAGTTCGCACACCATGATGAGAGTAAAATAAAAAATAAAGGGTATTTCTCAAACTAATACGTAATAGTTCAAGTATGAAACTCAAAAAAAGAGGATAGTTCAAGTGTGTCTTTGACACTTATCTCTTCGTATATAAAGTAAGATGGTTGATGAATAGGATCAAGCAGATGCAAAGCTTACAAAAGAGAGATTAGATCAGACTAAGAAACTAATTCCGTAAACATCATTGCCATCCATAAGAGTATGCTTATGAGGAACAGGTTTTCCTGTTACGTACTTGACCAAATAGTTCCTCAGCTCCTTGTCCATTGGGTGACCATTACTTTTCTTCATTTCAATAACGGAAACAACAGACAGAGAAGACAAGACACTAGACCAATTGGAAACAAAAATTTTTGTGCGAGCATTAAACACTTGAAAGTGGACTATTGTAATGAACTTGCAAAGATGATTGCTTTCAGAAAGCACCTCGGAAACCAACTACATTTGTCATTGCTTTCAAGCATTGGCGACCATCCCTTCATGGAAGTCAGCTGGTAAGCTTCCTTCTCCGTCAGTTACCTCAGAATCTGCTTTTAGCTCGGATTTGGGTGACCAACCATACATCTTCCTTCTGGCTTCCCTACGGGCTGCTCGTTCTTCCAACTTTACTTCCTTAAATTGCTCTTCAAGTTTTGCTTCATCTTCAGGTGTAAAGAAAACTACCTCCATTTTCCCCAGCTCCTCGTACAACTTCTCAATCTTCGCTTTCCAGAAGAGGCCTAATTCAGTGTCCATTTTATGGTAAGGTGTCTTCAGCAGGTATTCATCAATACCACCTGCCTTGTCAATACATCGCAGTGCATGAGTTGTAACCTTCACACGTATCTGACGATCAAGGATATAGCTGAAAAGCCGCTTCTCTTGCACATTAGGCTTCCAAGTCCTCCTAGACCTGTTCATATAAATATATCACTATCTATTTTTTGGGGGAAAATAAAGAATGGCAGTTCATATGATTCACCACATATGATCAGAACTAAACTGCAGTTAAAAATTGACCTTGCATTCTCTATCTATAGGAACCAAAGGGGTAGCCAGAAACAACTATAATCCAAAGGCAGCAGATCACACATAACAGCATTTGCAAGCCAAGCAACTACAGGCAATTACATCTGAATAAAGTGATCACATACTACCTGTGTTGGAAAGTGGAGACAGGTCAATAAATCCTTCTTTCTTCAAATTTGAAAACATGGGGTAACACCATGAAAGATTCAGGGAGAAGATTACAAAATGGTGGCAGAGGTACACGTATGGAAAACTGACTTCTTTCTCTCCCCAAAAACTAAAACATCTGAAGTTGAAAACTTTCAGGATTAACTAACACACACTCAAAGAATTCCAATAAATTACTTCGAAAGATGAAAGGTTGACAACTTTTTGGAACAAACTTGTAAGCAAGATTGAAAATCTTGGTCAGATCAATTCTATTTTTACAGCAGGATATATTCACTAACTTTGCTGAGAGGAATGGCTACACCATCAGCTTACCCAACACAAGATCAGAATGCAAGTATACACTATGATGCAGAGGCTTCTCTGGTGAGAAAGAATGGTATCTCTAATGCACAGAAGGATGAGGAGGGGGATTGGTGAAAGAAAAGAACTTATATCTCAAACTCAGCAAAGCCTTCTGCTGTACAAGCATCAAAGAAGAACATTTCCACGAATCTGATTTCGATTGGGAAAGATCTTGATGCCTCTAGAAATAATTTTAGTGCATAAAAGATGACTATTCTGAAGCTCTGGAGAAAAATGGTGGCAGGAAAGAACTAGCTGATCTTACAAACTCAAGCAAATTGTCATTTGTCGCAGAAGAGCAATTTCTCCATAATCATCGGAATTGCGTCGAAGCACGGAGAAAGGCCATGGACATAAGTTGTTTTCTGAAGGAAGTTGGATTAGGTCATAATGATGTCCCCGTGCATCTTGGAGAATCTTCACAAGCACTTAAACATCAATGAAGTCAAAGTCATCAGCATATCATCCAGAAAGCCCAACAAAGCATTATGTTGAAGTGGAAGAGATGCCAGAACTGATTTTTTGTGATCAAGTTCGTAGATATGAGGAAATTGGGCTTGTGTATCTTTCTCCCCTTGTGTTAAATCTCCTAAACCAGCAAATCCACCATATATCAGCTGGACAGATGACAGTATTCTAGATTGTCCATTAATTGGAACGCCTATCCAACCAAAGCATTGATGCACACTTCTTTTTGTTAATAGATTACTTGCAGCACTTAGAATATTGTTAAATATATCTGTTGTTGTCATCAGTCAGTCAGCTGTTTTGACTGTTGACATTGTTTATCCTTCCTTGCTTCACATTTTATCACTTATCTCTAATGCTTTTGTATTTTCTAAAAGTAATAGAAAAATTCTAAACATCTGAAGGAGGACATTTCCATACAACAACAACAACAACATACCCAGTTGTATCCCACAAGTGGGGTCTGGGAAGGAGGACATTTCCATATGAAACAAAAAATCATTTGCTTTAAACAAGGAAATATAAAGCTTTGGAGAGAGCTGCTGATTCTAGAGCAAACAACTGAGGATAGACTACTAATTAGATAGAGAAAATTAACATGATAAACTTGAAGACTGAAATTCAACACTGGTAAAGGTAGAGGGATGACAGGGGACCTTCTTTAGCCCTTCCTTCTCATGCTGGCTATGAGCAGTGTTTTGGAGAGCGAAAGGCGACAAAAGACAACAAAGGTCTGCCTCGTCACAAGGCGAGGCAAACAGTGAGGTGCTCACCTCTTTTAAGTACGGCGTCAATTTATACCAAGAAATTAAAATATTTAATTGCATATATAAATAATCAAAATCTCAGTAGTCAAAACAATGAGGAAAATAACAAAGGTAGAAGTAACTTTGTAGTCTGAAGAAGAAGTAAAAAAGAAACACAACAAGAAGTAAGCTCAAACGAAAAGAAGGAAAAAAAGAAATGCATATTGGTTAGACTTTGGAGTCACCATAAAAGTTTGGCTAGTCGCTGGAGAAATCTAGTCGGGTCATTTTGGCTGGAGTTGAAATCTAAGTGTAAGAGCGTAAGAGTGTAATTTTGAAAGAAAATCTTAAAATTATCTTTTAACTTACCATTCCTTTTTTTAGGAAAACACAAAAGGCAACGCTTTTCTCGCCTCTCCCCATTGTCACTATGACATCGCCTTTCAAAGATCGCCTCACCATAAAGCTAAAAGGCAATGAAGGATTGCCTCACCTCTCACCATTTGTGACAAGGCGATCGCCTTTCACAAAACTAGCCATGGGAAGTCTTAGTAATGCACTTCAGAAAGCTAAACTACAATGGTTGAAGGGTTGACAATGGGTAGCAGCAGGGGCATTCCTATCTACGTTTCTCATCTTATGTTTGCTGATGATACACTTAGCTTTTGTGCAGCTAAGAAGTCCCGAGTCCTTTACTTGAATCTTGCGCTGACGTTTTTTGAGACAATGGCTTGCCTACATATTAATATCCTCAAAAGTATCATCTGCCCAGTGAATAAACCCAAATTTGGTGGAGCTGGCTGGCATTATGAGATGTAGTACTGATCAAATACGAATCCAATGAGAATTAGAAATCAGTAGTTGAGAAGTTTGAGTGAATGCTAGAAACACGGAAGAACCAGTACCTATCTTTTAGTGGCAAGCTAACCCTTATTAATAATGTACTGGATGGCATCCCTACTTATTTCATGGAATTGTTTCCTATCCCAGCAAAACTCCAGGAGCGGCTTGACAGAACAAGAAGAAACTTTCTTCGGGATGGAAGATGGAAACAACATCAACCACAAGATCACTGGTGAAATGATTGCACTCCCTAAATCACTAGGTGCGCTTAGGCTTGGTAAAAGACTTAGCCTTAACATAAGAAGTGTATGTTAATGAAATGCCTAAGGAGATTCAACCAGAATAACGCTGGCATATGGAATAAGATAATCACTGCTAGGTTGGGAGAATGAAGCACTGGTGCACCTAACCTGTGAGATCACTCCATGGCACAGGACTCTAGAAACACATCAACAACCTATGGGAAGGTTTCTCCAATGACACTAATTTCTAGGTCAGAGATGGGACCAACATAAAATTTTGGACTGACAAATAGCTCAAGGACAGTATATTGAAGAAAAATATTCCCAAATATGCTCCTTGTTGCAGCCAATCCAGACTCTCTTATTTGTCATAATAGAGAAGTCAACACGTGGAACCCCAATCTGAAGAGATAATACAGAAGTGAAGCCAAAGCTGATTTGTCACATAATTCAATACTGACACTGAAGTATTATTTAGATAACTTCACTAGTTCCAAAATTTGTGACCAACGAGGCAACAGTAATTGCTGAATTTCCCCACTAATTATTCAGGACCTTGAAAAAGCTAACGTTTTCAGATGGTTTACTTTTGAGGGTGCTAGAAGCGCCTAACCAGTTAGCCTTGCACCATCGTTTGTCAAGACCATGACGGTCAACACAAACAACATTCAGCAGCGTCAATTACCAAAAAGAATCCTTTGAGGAGAAGATCTTTACATCACAGAATGTGGGACCAGTTTTCAGCAATCATCTGCACTATGTATCAGATGTGCTACAAAAATCTCGTAGCAGCATATATCTAATGAACCCATATTGTATTGATACGGGTAATAGGAATTACACACACAAATATAAGAGTTCATCATTATAATCACTCCAAACTAGTAACAAATCTTCCGAGGGAAGAAGAAGAAATAAAAAGGAAGAATGGAGGAAGGTTCCAGAATTAATCCGAATAGCTAAGAAATAAAAAGATAATTCATAAGCATATCCCTAATTGATTATTTCCTCCTTCAATATATAGACATCTTTGGGGGACCTAAACATAATTTGACATCGTCTCACATGGGTCCTCCATCTTAGTTATATTCATAACACTTCTGCAGCCCTCAAAAAGAACCTTGTCCTCAAGGTTTGAGTACAGTAGCATCATTTGAGGAATTGGAACCAACTTCACGTTAAGAACAAATTTTGTGGCATAAGTATCATTCCAGTGCATTGTAACTGCTCTACTATTTGCTTCCATGTACAAGACATCACCAGCCATTGTTATTGATGCCAATGTTAGAGCCATCTTGGCAGCAAGCTCAAAGGCCCTTTCACTACAGACATTCTAGTAGTTCAGCGAATGCAAACAAAGTATGAAGATGCATAGCCATACAACCAACTTTGAGACATGCCCATATTAATCTTCCCAGGCAGAGCAGCCATGTAATAATGTCAAAGCACAAGGATTTACTAAGAAGCTTGACATCATCTACAAGAATAAAGTATATGCTTCCAATAGCGACAATGTCCACCTTCGGAGCAGTAGATGGAAGGATCTGTAGGAATGATAGGGCACCATGCCCGAGCTCCACACTAATCCCTTCCTTTTCAAGCCCATGACTCGCGATACCAACTACATCTATCACTCCTAAAACTGTGTCGGGCATAAAACCATAAACACCTCCGATATAAAACGGATATTTCAGCCCAGATATATTGCTTTTTTCCACAACCCACAACATATCGGCCATACATTGCAAAAGTACATGTTGCAACAACCCCTTATCATGGAAAATCCAAATTTGCTCTTCTGACTTGGTAAAATAGCATGCATAGAGAATACTGTCATACTGATGACTCTCAATCAAAAAGGCACCAAGTTTCGTGAGCATGAGTTCCTCGCTGAGTTGTGAGGAAGACACTATTGTGAAAACCTTGGATATGTTGTACTTCGCAGTATACAAGAATAGCTCGATGATGCACAGCGGAATACATGGCTACCAAAGCATGTCTAGATGAGTTGCGAAAACGTAGAGGACAATTTGTCGACATTTCTAGCATGTGTTTCTCAATATCAGCAGCAACATATGGTTCTTTCTGCAAAAAAACTTGCACAGCAGGGACAGGGCGAGAAGATCCATGTGTACCAACAAATGATATAGACAACCCTTCAATATGACCAGCAAGGGTCAGAATTCCTTCAGCTTCTTGTAGTTGAGGTGAAAGCAATGTCCACCCTTCGAGATAATCAACACATCTAGTCCATTTCAAGATTAAGTTGCCTTGAAAAATTCCCAGTCTTACACTCAAATTCGAAAGGCAACAGAAGAGGCAAGCCAGGTTCAACTTCTCTCTTCCACAACAGCCCAAAGGATTAACGGGCAAAGACAACTATAGAGTTCCATGTTGGATTCCATAGATAGATAAAACAGTTGGTTAAGGTTTTAACTCCACCAAGAACAACATGTGTGCATTCTTCAACTATCCATCCAGCGTATAAACTCATGTGTATATTGGATATTAGTAGCATGGCTTATCTAATGATTGGAATCAACAGAGGCATGTCTTCAATCAAAATTCGAAGATGAACCACGTTAATGCCGTAATAGTCCACCAAAGTTTAAGGATTATCCATTCTCACTTTCCTCTTAAGGGACTCATCACTCGTAGAAGCGACATCAGTCAAAGGGTCATAGTGCCATAATATCCTTAGAATTGGAAAGTGCATATTCTTGTCGTGGTGGCTAAAATTCGCAAAACCCAAGGCATTCACCACCTGTCTTGCTACAAGTGCTGAGTGAGATGTCTGATGTAGGACATCAATAATCCTCTTGCAATTGACCTCTACATATCCCAACTCATCAATGATGTACGTATCCACAATAGAAGTAGAAGCCCCATCAAGAGAATCCAAAATGGAGTTTTCTAGAGATTTACCCAGTAGCTTGTAGTAATTAGAAAAGCTTGTCAGGTTATCACTACATTCAATGAACATTTCAACTTCACCTATATACTCACAGTTATTCAACATTGCAACCACTCTTCTAGCATTTTGTCAAATAGGTTATGGGCATTTGATGAGGAACTGAAAGGATCAATAAAAAGAAGAGCAACCAGAAACATCCGGAAGTTCTTGCCCAGTGTCAACCCAATTGGAAAAATGACAATAAATAGCAAGTAATTCTTTTCCTAAGAGCTTAATGTGGTGGCATTGCTTGAAGTTTGACATCTTCTCACATGGGTCCTCCATCTTAGTTATGTTCATAACAATATACCATGTTTGTTAACAACAACAACAACAAACCCAGTGAAATCCCATAGGTGGGGTCTGGGGAGGGTAGAATATACGCAGACCTTACCACTACCTCAAAGAAGTAGAGAGGCTGTTTCCTGGGAACCCTCATCTCAAAACCCATAAGTAGAAAAAACTAAATATGACAAAAAGGAAAGGGAAAGGAACAAAAAAAGCGACTAATAATGAATAACACATGGCAGTATGTAAATATGATAAAACTAACACATATACGACAGATAATGAGAACACATGTTTAAAAAAAAAACCAAGGCCATGCATCCACCTAACCCTAACAATTAGCCTGCAACTCTAATTCGCAACCTCCACTTCTTTCTATCTAAGGTCATGTCCTCAGTGAGATCAAGTTCCGCCATATCATATCTGATCACCTCCCCCCAGTACTTCTTCGGTCTACCTCTACCCCTCCGTGTAGCTTCCAAACCAACCTCTCTCACCTCCTAACAGGAGCATTGATACTCCTTCTCTGCACATGTCCAAACCATCGCAGTCTCGCTTCCCTCATCTTTTCGGCCACCGAGGCCACCTCTAGTTTCTCCCGAATGGTCTCACTCCTAACCTTGTCACTCCTAGTGTGACCACAACATCCATCTCAGCATCCTCATCTCTGCAACATGCATCTTCTGAACATGTGCATTTTTAATTGGCCAACACCCCACCCCATACAACAACGATGATTCAACCACCACTTTGTAAAACTTGCCTTTTAAGTTTAGGTGGTATCTTCTTGTCACACAATACTCCAGAGGCAAGCCTCCATTTAGTCCATGTTGCCCCGATACGATGTGTGACATCATCGTCGATATCGCCACTACTCTGAATGATGGACCCCAGATACTTAAAGTTTGCCCTCTTGGGGATAGGTGATGTTTGTTAAGTAACATAAATCATCATAGAGGGCCATTTTTTCCTTATTGCTACATAACACAATGGATTGTTTATGTGACTACGCCATGCTGATAATACAAGACTCTAACCCACCAAACATTTCCTCTCAAGATTGCACTTTGTTCTTGATGATGCAATGGGGTTACAAATGTGAAACAGGTGATAAGCACTGTGTGTGCTACCCAAGCAATCCTTTCAATTTTCCTGAACAGTCATAAGTTCGAGCAGAACAAGGCATAAAATCACGTTTGGCTATAAATAAATTTTGTTTGATGTGGTTGCCATTGTAAATGAAATTCATAATAAGCAGGTAAAAGATGACTGAATCACTAATATACAATGTAAAATAACAAAATTGGAAGAACATCTAATCACAAACTTATCAAAATCTCACATTTAGCCTAAATCAAGAAGAAGAAAGAACTCACGTATTTCCACCTTTCTCACTGACCCGATTGCCAAACTGAATATGACGTCCAGCGAAGAGGCCACGGTGGGCACGACCCATGACGACTTTGGTATTTGGTACCCATTTCTCAAGCTGTTGTTTTACTCCAGATGCCAAGTTCTTCTCTCCACCTATATTCTTCACTATCCTTTTCATCATTTCTTTCGATCTGAACGACATTTCTTCACCACAAAGTTTGATGGAATTTGAGATTTAGGTTTTTATGAAGAGCTGAAAGCAGAGGATAGTTAAAAATGCTATGCCTCTCTATATAACTCTCCTCAGGGCTCACGTGTAAATCTTTTGTTAATCTTATAAGTATGTGATTTTTTAAAAAAAGAGAAACTATTAAAAATATTTTAATTTGATAGAAGTTATTAATTTTATCTTGGACTATTAATTATTTTAAAAATATTAATTAATGGTGATAAAAATGAGTGAAAATTTAAAAAGAATGATTTTAATTTTAAATATTAGGTGTAGGTGACAAATTCTTAGTTTATATTATATTAAAAATGTGAAGATAATGTTGTTTTAACTTTTTGTCCTTTATTAAAAGATTTCTCTTTAAACCAAATTGTTTTTTTATCACCTTTTCAAAATTATTTTATTATTATTTTAATAATATTAAATGTAATACAAATTAAATTAAGAACATTTTCTTATTATAGTTAAATTCTTACAAAGAATTCTTTTCCATTTAAAATAAATATTATAGTTAAATTCCTACCCAAAGAATTATTTTTCAACTAAAATAGACTTGATTAAAAAAATAGCCAAATTAACTTTATTTTTTGTTCTAATTTAATGATTTAATCTTTATTGGTTGCTTAATTTAATTTTACAATTCACTATTCTGCTAATGTGGATGAATTTGTATATAAGCAAAATCGATGAATTTATCAATGAATTGGTTAAAATCTAATATTGTGGAAACATAGATGTTTAGTGTTAGATCCCGTAATTAACTAAATGGAGGTTAATTGCTCATTCGGGAAAATTGTTGAGATTGAGGTATATTTTAAATTTTACCG
>JAOTQJ010000102.1:13912436-13922540 GCA_025642045.1 Solanum sejunctum
CATCTTCTTTTTCTACTCTGGTGTCATACACAGATGCAGATTGGGGTGGGTGCCCTGACACTCGTCGTTCTACCTCTAGTTATTGTGTATTTTTGGGTGATAATTTGGTTTCTTGGTTGTTGAAACGACAACCAACATTGTCAAAGTATAGTGCAGAGGCAGAGTAATCCGAATCCTGTTGACTTCGGAACCTTCTATTAGAGTTGCATTGTCAAATTAAAAAGGTTACTCTTGTTTATTGCGACAATGTAAGTGCTATTTATTTATCTGGAAATCCAGTTCAGCATCAACGGACAAAACATATTGAGATGGATATTTATTTTGTCAGGGAAAGAGTTGCTCGGGGTGAAGTTCGAGTGCTTCATGTGCCTTCTTGACATCAAATAGTAGACATTTTTACTAAGGTCCTTCCACGAGTTTTATTTGACGATTTTAGGGACAGTCACAATGTCCGTAACCCTGCCGCTTCTACTGAGGGGGGGTGTTAAATATATTTGATAGGTATTTTTGAAATGTATATTTGGAAGGTAAATATTTTGTTTATATTTTTAGAATGTATATTTGGAAGATAAATATTTTGTTTACATTTAGTTCCTTAGAATTAGCTTTATATATATTCGAACTTTGTATATTGTTAATGGATAAGAATAATATTTTCCTTCTATCAAATACAAACACCAATATGATTGTACAAGATTACTTATACAATTAAGAACATACAACATAAGAAAAGAGGTAGCAAAGAAAAACAGCCAACAACTATTTGAAACTACATGGGACATCAATTCTTCTTATAATTGATTTCCTATATAAATTATACCTTTATGCCTTGCTATCCGGAACAATATCCATTTCATTTCTAATACATCATCTAATATTATTGCACTCTAGGAGTTCGTTTAGGAAAAAAATATATGTTTAAAAAGTAAATAAGTAATATATTTGTTTTAGAATATACTTTGACCTATTAGATAATCATATGAATATTATAAAATTAAATCATTAACAAAAATAATATTTTTAAACTAAACTGTTAACATAATATATTTATAAAGAAAACAACTAGGCAAATATTATATATATATATATATATATATATATATATATATATAATTTCTTTTTGAGATTTTTCATATTCACTTTGTTTGGCTGACTTTGTTAGAAGAAAAATATTATAGAGTTTCCCCACAAAATGAGTTGATATTTAATAAATTTTCAAGTATTATTTTGTTACGTTAATGAGGATTAACACCAATCATCATTTAATTCATAAATTGTTTGACGAAGAAAAAACAAATAAGTTTTTTGATTTCATCTATCATTTAAAGGGTTAATTTGAATTCATAGTTGTTAAAAAACGTTATAACCCTAAGATAATTCTTGACTTAGCAAGAACAAAGGATGGTAATTCATGGAATTAGCTTAAAGTTCTAATCTTATCGTCAAAATTAATTATAGAGCATTTGTAGAACTGCAAATTTTCGTACCATAGCATTTTACAAGGACTCGGTATGTGTCTATTTTTGAAAGCCTTCTTTATATATATATATATCTTTTTTAACATACTCTTTATTACGAGATTTAAATGAATAAATTTTATATGCGTGCAAAACAAATTTTCATTAATACTTCATATCTATATCTCATGATACAATACATGTACATGAACATACATGTTTTGTCCTATGAATATTATTGTTTGAACTTAATTTAAAATGATGATTTTAAAACGTATGAATAAGATATTTTAACACAAACAATAATATAATTGAATAATTAAGAGCGTACAATATAATAAATAAAAACAACCGACAATTGTTGGTCTGACAGAAACAATAATTCTTTTTATGATTAATTTTTTTACATAAATTACATTTTTGTGCCATGCGATTCGGGTCAATATGCTATTGAAATTCATTTAGAAAAAATATATCTTTTTAAAAATAATATATTTATTAAAATAAATATTTTCATCTATTCAATAATTATATGACTATTCCTAAACTAAATTATTAACCAAATAGTTAATTTAGACCAAACTATTATATTACAATATAAAGAAAACAACAAATTACAAGAAGGAAAGTAAAAGATAAAGAGTAGGGAGCGAGAACCTTTTGAATTTGCTAAGATAATTTGTCCACTATTGGCCTCCAAGTCAGCCAAAGCCCAAAAACAAAGATAAAGTTACCCATAGTTAATTAACTCACCAAGGTTAGGTCAATCACACTAAAGAAGCCATTTCACCGGTTAGCGAGAAAGGTCCCATGATTAAAATATTGACAATTAAAATTATTAAACTGACGCCCATAAAGATTCCGTTGATCAGGTTAACGGCGTCAAATAAAATGCAGTACATAAGCGGGCCGTAACGGGACGATATTGACGGTTCAAACGATAAACTCTTTTCACCGTTGGATCCTTAATGAACGGTCGCAGATTAAACGGCGAGTTGAAGTTGAAACGGAGATGTATAAAAATATGGGTTCAAAGGCCAGAGAGGCAATTTTGTTGTATCAGAAGGAAGAAGAAGATAGTGAGCACTTCTTTTTCTCTGTTTTTTTTGTTTCTTCAAATAGTTTTCTTTCAATCTTCCTCCAGGAAAATTTCTTCGGAATTTTGGTGAGTGAAAATGTCTACAATTTGTTAATTGCGTGAAGATCTAAATCTCTAGTTTGAACTTTTCTTCAAAATAAATTTGTCACGAGATGAACAACTTTGCAAATTTGAATGTGGAGCTTGTTATTTATGAGTCTAATATCGAAATTTACACTTTCGAAATTTTGTTTTTGATCTGCAGATACATTTTAAAGAGATTGACACTTTCTTCGGAAGGATTTTGAGTTTTGAATTCTGTAGATTGTGAAGATTTGTTGTGGTTGAGATTATGTTTCTCTGAGGTATATAGTTTGAACTGGTACTCGATTTTCTCCGGTAAATTTTGGTGATTGATATGATTTTTTTTCTTCGGCAGGCGCTGCATTCGGAGAGATTCAGTTAAGATATAGGAAGAATCTTTAGTGCAGAGATCAGGTTTAGGATTGAAAGATCGGAATTCTACTCGAATCTGATGAATGAAGCGCTGAAATGTCGTCATTTTTACTGAAGAATTTCTGTTCTTTAGAATGATAACTTTCAAACAGTATTAATAATCGGAATTCTTCTTGAATCGGTTTAATTTGCCTTTGACGAAGACAGAAAAGATTACCTCTGCCAATCGATAGTTTTATGAGGACAAGTTCAAACTAGATAAGGTATGCTAATCAGAATCCTGTGAAAATCGGTTTAAGTTTGAGTTTGATTTGCGTTTTTGAATGACAAAAGTTGACATTTTTTCTTGTAGCACGCCCGTTTACGGATCCTGATTTTCATCAAGTCTTGTTTAAGACGCTTTTCCAAGTGCTGATAGCTCCAGACGACCGTCGATTTCCGATTAGGTTCTGAAGAGGACAGTCGATTTTACAAAGGTAAGGAATCGGGTAATGCAAAGTTGTCCGATAAGACTAGCCCATTTTCTTACCCTTAGCCGGTGTCAGTTTCCATGAATGCTGTCAACGTCTTCTGATAGTTTCTCTTTCGTCCACTCCATTTTCATCTCAAAAACATCTGCTTTTTCATCAGTCATTCAAAACAACAACTTATATACTCTGTTTTCTCTTCTCTCAGTGGGGCTCTCTTTCGACTTTGAAAGAGTTCTGGGGCTAATTCTTCACGATTCTGAATTTTGTTTAATTTTTTTTTAATTTGTATTATGGATGAAATTGTTGATTCTCCACAATGGTTCTTTTAGTTTTTCATAATTCGGATTTTTCTTCCATCTTTGAAGCAATTTGAGGTTAATTTTTCCAGATTCACTTTCATAATACTGGTGAAATATTGTTTCTCCAAAGATTTTTTTTAAAACTAGTTTCTCCAAATATGCTTTGGTTTTCAAACCTTTCATGGTCTTCATATATTTTCAGATAAGAAAGCATCCATTTTCCTTCTTCCAGATGCTCACTGCTAGAAAATCAACAATTTCCTTGAGATTTTCTCATCTGTTATACAGATGGTGCAGTTGTTTATACATTGATTGAGTTTTCCCTTTTAATCTAGATAAAAATCTTATTTTTCTATGTACAGTGTACTAGAACCGTACTGGATTTCATCAATATTATATTTCTGGATTTTGAACCTTTTTTCCCCCTTAATTTAGATGTGATTACTCAATACTCAATATTTCTGATCATGAATTTATTTTCTGCGAATTTCCAAAAATTAAAATATTTGTTTTATTGGTGCTATAATTAGTTGTAAAGTAATAGGAATGGGTAAAAGGTTAGCCGTAGTTAATCAATCTCTGTGTGTTGATTGGGTAATACAGGTTGTTGAGTTATTTAAAAGGCACAGATGGAGAAAAATTCGAGATCAGGTCATCATCAGAATCAGAAGGAGACGAAGTCAGGTGGTACGACGTCGTCTGATTTCGTATTACAGTGGGGGAACCGGAAAAGGCTTCGGTGCATGAAGGTGCTAAATAAGAATATTAACAATAATAGTAACAATGACTCGGCTGATTCGGTGGCTGTTCAGAGAAATCCGGTTCGAGTTGATCGACGGGTTGTGAGATCCGATCTAAACAAGGACTCCGGCAATCAACCCGCTATCACCAACACAGCCAATAGTAATGGTTATTTGAATCTCCGGCAGCGAGCGGCGTCCCCCTCTCATCGAATTCTCAGGTAAAAGCTTCTCTTTGTTTTCCTTCTAAAAATGCTTGTTCGGCGCGTGATTACGGCGAGGGGTTTCAAAATTAAAGCGTAATACCTATTTTCAGATGCTCTGAAAGAGGAAGGGTTTTGATTTGTGAATGAAATGATTGAACGCAAGTGGCAAGTGCTTCCTACCAGGGCTTGAATGAATGAGGTCGATTACTATTTAATGATTGGTATCCTCTTAGGGTCGTTTGGTTGGATAGAATTTATTTTAAAATTTATTATTTTAAAATTAATTATTATATGATATTATCTTGAGATAAATTATTTCATTATATATATATTTAAATAATTTATTCTATCATTATAGTATAAATGATTATCTTAAACTTCAACTAAATAAGATATTAAAATTTTATTTTATTTATTATTTTTTATGCCTTTATTTTTATTTTTTATGCCAAACGAATCCTTATTTAGTCATCTTAAACTTGATAATCAAACAAAATATCAAAATTTTATTTTATTTATTATGTTTTTCCCAAACGCCAAACCAACCCTTATTTTATTACTTCAACCAGAACTCCTATTTGGCAGTAACCTGTGTTTGAATTTAGGCTTTTGATATGTGTTTTTCCCTCTTCATTTGGAATTTTTTCCCTGGGTCAATTAAGTCGTTCCGTTCGGGTTGAATAATCAAATGACTTTGTTTAGATGGGTCTGGAATTTGCATATAGGCACGTTGGCACAGTTCTTAAAAATATCAACGGCCTGTTTAGATATGAAGATTGTAAATTTGAAAAAGAGCCGTTTATTTATTTTTCAAGTTGAATATTGAAAATTAGAGCTCTTTTTGGATATAATAACATATTTAGTGAATATAAATTAAAATTGATATTGAATTTTTGTGACTGATGTGGAATTATAATTTGTGAAAAATATATTTTTGGAGTTCCTTGAATTTCAAAAAACATTATATCAAAATAGTTTTCCAGAATTAATTTTCAAAAAAGAAATGAGAATTATCCGTAGCCAAAAACGTCTTACCACTTGTGACTACTTTGTCTGCAAGCTCTGAGGTATACCACTCTTCTCCAGATAAGAAGATATAGTAATGGAAATGGGAAAGGAGGAGATAATTTTTGCTCTTGTCTTCTCCAAGTTTTAGTGGACAGCTAGGGTATTACTTATATGTAATTAAAATATTTTAAAAAATAAAATAAGGTCCGCACCTCCATCATTGTTACTAAATAGGAAAAAGTAGGAAGAGGCACAAAGTCAAGGACAAAGTTGTAAATTTGTCTTAGAAATATATTCTTCTGCTACTATTTATATGGTTCATATTTTTTAATTAATTACAAAAAGGGAATATTTTTATATTTAATAACAATTAATTTTAAAGTATTTATTTTATTTTTAATTAATATAATTTTACAATTATGTAGGTATTTTAAATTACATATTTTAGAAATTTGCTTGAGAGTATTGGATGGAGGGTGGAGTGAGAAATGGTTAATGCGTATAGATTACTTTAAAATGGTGATACTCAACGAGGTATGCGGGTCCACAATTGATAGCATCCCACAGCAATAACCATTCCAATCTTGTGATCAAGACACGTAACCCTCTCTACAATTCCCATCAGACGGCTCCTGCTCTGTCATTGCACCCTACATTTTTCCTCTTTCTTTCTTTTTTTTTTTTTGTCTTCTGAAATCTAGATTAATAATCCATTGCATACACACACTCTCTCTCTCTTTCTGGACGTCGGATTCACTTTCACAGGTCCATCTTCTTTTCCCCCTCTATTAGTTTTTCTCCGTCGATCTCCCCAAAATACCCCCATTCAGCGAATCTCAGATCTAGATAAACGCAGAGGTTATTTTGGTAATTACCCTGGTGTCCATAGTTTGAATTTATTTATTATTTTGACAAATTAGATAAAAGGAATAAATACATTTTGTTTATATATGTGAGTGATTTTTGTTCTTGTCAGGAATTCAGAGAATTCAATTGGGATGAGAGAAAGGAGCAACGGATTAAGAGCGATGGCTTCTCCGGACAAAGTGGGTTCTGGGCACGATAAGCGCCACAACCACCAGAAGACCAATAATGATGATGCTAACAACCACCACGGCGCTGGAGGTGGGGGTTCTGCATCGTCGGAAACTGCGCACGACAACAAGAAAGGCGGAGGAGGTGGTGGCTCTTCATCAGGTAGTGACGCGATTCCGATGGTCTGGCCACCTAAGTTTGTGATAGGCTTAACAAACAAGGAGAAAGAAGAGGATTTCATGGCCATCAAAGGCTCAAAGCTGCCTCAACGACCCAAGAAAAGGGCCAAGCTCGTTCAACGTACCCTCAATGTAAGCTTTTACTTCTCCATTATTTTAACCATTTTACTTGATAAAAACCTTCCGGATACTAATAATTTTTTGAGAAAAGAAATTATTTTAACAAATTTTAACTTTGCTATCAATTAGTAACAGGACTTGATTAAGTAGTATTCCGCATTGAAAGTCTGTCGAGATAATCAAATGAATTTTACATTAATAATTAATAATAAAAAAATAAAGAATGGTATTTGGTGGGGCTATGATATTTATGGAACTTTGGCTTTTTTCTGGTGGGCACAAAGGGCTAGGAGAAAAAAATGGGCACAAAGGGCTAGGAGAAAAAAATGTGACACAGCCACAAGGACGGCAAGTGGATGTTTTGAGTGGACACTTGGCTTTTCAGAAAAAAAAATAAATTAAAAACAAGGTATACCACTATTATTACCATTATTGTTCTCTATGTGGATTAGGTTTCAAACCGGGAGGGACAAAAACTTGGAACGTCTTTGGACACAATATTTTTCAATTTGAACATATATTAATGGGCGTGTAAGGTTCGATTAGGTAGATGTGAAATTTGTTCGAAGAGAAAAAAGCTAAGCACGTTCATTTAAATAATCTATACCTAATTAAGTCGGTCTCAACTTGTTTGTTTTCCAAATTGTGTAGCTGATAAGTCCTGGGGCGTGGCTTTGTGATTTGTCGTTGGAGCGATATGAAGTTCGAGAGAAAAAAGTTTCCAAGAAGGTACTTATCAATTATGAATTGGCTGTCAAAATTATGATAGAATAGTTTTAAGTTAGTATGTTGTTTTGCAGAGACCAAGAGGACTCAAAGCTATGGGAAACATGGAATCTGACTCGGAGTGAATTACTAGTGGCTTCTGTTTGGAAAGGTTTCATTGAGTGAAAAAAGGCAGAAACAACTACTACTACTTTGGTATTCCTCAGCATTAAATGTACTTTTTCACCTTGCCATCAATGAAAATATTAAAAAATGTCGCACTCTCAATTTCTTTTGATAAAAATATGAGAAATAATCAATTGGTGCTACGACGACAACTTATTTTTCACAATAAGGAAATTAACTAACACATTCCTGTTTGAATAACTTCTCCACACTTGATGAACTAGTGCTTTGCTTGATTTAATGAAAATATGTTGTTGATTGGTATGAGAAATTGACTTCTTGTCACAAAAAATCTTTGCTTTATCATATGATTTTTTATTGAAATCTGCAGCACACATCTCCTTAACCAAAATGTTTGACAAGTTACCATTTTCATCCGCTAAATTGATAAGGTCATACGACTTTTGGAATTTTATCATATGGGTCCAAATTCAAAATTCCAACTGTACTTAATCACCTTTGACGTCCAACACTCGAGGCTCCGCTAATGGGTTTTACATAAATTATTTTAAATTCTCTAGATCTTCATAATTTTTTAATAAGTGAATAATATTAAATTTATAGAAATAAGAATCTGATAACACTATTATTACTTAATCTTTTAAGGAGGAAAATTGATAGTAATACATTTTTAGAAATAATTCTTTTTTTATCATTTAAAAATTAAGATATTAGAGTTGATTTGCATTTTATTACAATATTTATGTTATTACTTATAAAATCATGTTGCAAACTTTATGTTCTATGAATTTCCTTAATGTTTTTAATTATTTATAATCTTTTGTTATTATATTATTTCACTATATCATAAATTAAAAATTTAAAGATTCAACAGCAAATACCTCATCTCAGCCCGCTGATACTACCTATATAATTACCATCAATAAAGTCAGTTAATGTATAGGTTGTTATCTAAAGTATCAAATTTCTTGCTTAGTTGTTTCATCGATATTTCAATATTCTCTTTGCAACTCTTTGAAGGTGAAACTTTCTTGGATTGTGCATAAATCTAAATACTATGTCAGTCCAAAAAAAAAAAGAACAAGTTTAGCCTTGTACGAGACAAATATTTTTTTTTAAAAAAAAGCAATGACGAAAAATTTAATCATGCAATTTTTAAATCATTTATCTCTAAAAAAAAAACAGATTTAAATACATTATCTCAAAAAAAAATTATCATGCAATTTTTAAATTCAATGACGAAAGACTCATTCAAATTCATATATCTCATATCACCAATGTAAAGACATATCTCAAAAATCATTTTTCATCTTATTTTACACGGAGAGTACACTCATTATTACTTTTTTCAAAATCATTCTCCTCAAAATAAAAATCAATTTTAAAGAACCAGGCTTGTGAGGCTTACTTTAAGTCATAAAATATAATCTTTTTTTATTATTTAGAATTATCTAAGTTTTATACATGTACAATTTACTTTTAATATTTAATGTAAATTTTTTTAATCAAAACAAACCTAATACATTTTAAGATACTTATAAAACATCTATATCGCATGCAAAATTTACTTTTATACATAGCTTAATATAACTATATTACATGACTAATTCGCTTTCTATATATAGATATATTTATAATACATATATATTGTAAATATAATTCACTTCTATATATAGTATAGTGATTATATATGAGGCTTCATGTTTCTTTTCTTGCAAAATATACGTACTGTGGCATGGTTATATATGGTCTATATGATTTTATATAGTACATTAGGAGAATAAAATTGAAATGGATGGTAATATCACGGAACAAGGTCCAAGGTTGAAGGAATTCCTTAAACAGATATTCGGGGTCAAAGAAAGGGTTTGAGTAGCATCCCTCTCTTTTAGAAGGATCGATGTACCTCAGAGTCAATTTGCCTTTCTTCCAAAATAGCATCACCCTTTCATGGGTGACACTTTCAAGTACACCCAATCATTGGCCTCAAACTCTAAGAGCCTGTTTGGAAGGACACCCTGACAATTGAATTTAGTGGAATTAGGTGTAATTACATTATCTGACCTGTTTGGTTGGACAGGTAATTACTTAGTCAACAGGTAATTGGGTGTAATTGACTGAGTGTAATTACATTTTTCAATTCATAGGGGGAGGCTGTGAATTGCAACTTTTTAATTTCTTTCTTTTATTTTTCTTTTTATTTT
>JAOTQJ010000102.1:13922701-13941186 GCA_025642045.1 Solanum sejunctum
AAATATAATGGGATCAAATTTATGGGTATGGTCAATTGGGTAACTTGTCCATTTTAAAAGGTAGCTACACCAAAGACCTATACTCAAATCAAAATTCTTCCGCAAGTATAACTTTTTTTAAAGTTTACATAGGAAATTTCATTTGTGATGATATATTAAAATAAGTTAGTGCATTGTTAATTTTGTATATTATTAATGTCTTATTTAATGCGCTTACACACACATAATTAATGCATAATAGATTTTTTTATAGATAAAGAAATAGAACGAACCAAATATTTGTGTCTTGCCATTGACACATTAGTGAATTTAATTTGTCCGACTCTTATTTCGTATTTCTAATTTTTTTTATACATATATTTTTTTGGGGAAATAACATTGCCATATGTTGAGTTAGGGTTGTCCTAGCCTGATACCTTACCAGGTCCCTTGACAGAGAATAATAAGGATCTTGGAAAATAAAGGACAATAAAAGATAAAGATACTCAAATTTTTACGTGGAAAAACTCCTTACTTAAGGGAGGAACAACCACGACCTGATATCACAGGATTTAGCAACCAAATCCACTAAGAGCAAAGTAAAGAAATACAACTCACTTACTACTTCTCTACTTTCTCTTACACCACAAACAACTTATGCATCAAGCACAAGTTATGAGCAACCACTAACCCAGCTTCAATCTACCCTACACCACTTGAGTAGTTAGAATGAAACTACACATCCACACTTTAAGACTATAACTCTGTCTGCAAGGTATGTTTTCACACACAGAACAACCTAAAATAAACTGATTACTTTCCTTCTTACTTAAGGAGTAATCTTACACTATTTTTTCTCAAATACAACTCATACAAGACACAAGAACTATAGACCTAGTCTATCAAGTCCCACGTCTGGGTATGCTGTAATTTTGCACAAGAAGCCAAAGGGAAGTTTTTTCAACTTTGAATACTGAATCTTGAATATGATTGAAAAACCTTAACTAAAAACCTTGGACTTCTTTCTTTTATGCTTCTATATGTACAACTTATGGACCGTTGGTATTTTAGTACACTTCTAAAAGACTTCTCACCAACCACAACAGCTTTACAAGCTGTTATTCACCACTAGAATCAGCACGTAAATATGATGTCTTACCTGGTCATTAGTATAGTTTGTTAATCATCAAAACCATACATACATGCAAATACCTGTGTACTTAACAATTTCCTCCTTTTTGATAATGACAAACTATGCCTTGACCTGTGAGCTAGTTTCCCTGAAACTATGCCATCTAGATTCAGTTATAAGTACATGATTGTATCATTCCCCCGTGAAACTATGCCATCCCAGATTCAATTGTGAGTACATGATCGTATCATTCTTCCCCCTTTTGGCATCATTAAAAGGAAACCAGTAAACTAAGAGAAGATCACACACAGGTAATACCAAGTATAGGAGATAGCAAGAGACAAAATAAATCATAGACAATAAAGAAAATAAACAACAAGAGCAAACATAATGAAGTCCATTTAATCATAACTAGTAGTACACCACTCATATCCCAAACTTCAAACTATACAGGACATGACCACTAACCATTCAGAATAAAAAACAACCAACAAATATTTTCACCAGACTCAAACTGAGAAATAACCAGACCAAAAGAACAGGGAAAGGGGGATTACAATGACAGGAAGCCTAGGGACTAGAGGACTTAGTTGTAAAGGATTAAAAGAGCTTAGACATGTTGGCACTGTGCTCCTTATGGGCATCCAGAAGCTGCTAAGTAAGATACTTAACTTCCTGAGATAATTGGGCATTACTTCCCTTAGTGCGGTCGTGTCAACCATTTCAGATCCTCCTTTTGGGCCTTTAGCTAATGCGACATTCAACATGATGATATGGGTATCCTTGGTAGCCAGCTCCTTGACTTTGGCTTGTAGGGCCTCAACTTGATAAAAGAGATCAGACATTTTAGATTTTTTAGAAATGGCCCTGAAATCGCCATATTCACACTTTACAAGTGTGTTGTCAGAAAAAGGACTGCTTAATAGTCCCAGTGGTTCCCCTACTTAACTCAACCCCACATGTCTCAAACACTCGATTCAGCATAAAATCATATGCTAGACCATGTTTACCTTCAGTTATCTTAAACACTTTGGTCATATATTTCATCATTAAGGTCGAAAGGTTAATCTTTCCCTTAGTACTTAGTTTCTCCATTAAATATAAGTCTGCCATAGTAGCCACTGATCATTTTTTAGACCGAGGTAGCAACACTCTGTTAACAAATTCAAATAATAACGAATATTGCCCCTTGAGAAGGTTCTTGAAAACAGATGCAGGGTTTAAGTTTTTCAACTTTGCAGCCTCCTTTAAGAAAGCTTTTGAGGGGGATTTGTTAACAACAATCCTAATCCTTGTCCTCTTGACACCAAAAATGTCACCCAAAGTCTCTTCATCTACTTGAAAAGAAATATTTCTAATGTTTGTGATAAAACTTTCATCTTTCTAAAACTATATGTTTAGGCAAAACTCCTTGACTTCCCATTCATGTAAAAAAGACACAGGCTATTCAAACAAATGCCCTCACCCCTGAAAATCCACTTCTTCTACCAACTCCCTCATACAAGGATGATTTTTTGTAGTAGGTTTAAAAGCTCTTCCATTTAGGACCTTTTGGTCTTAAAGTAGACTTACTCATTTTTTCCTTATCATACCTTTCTCAGATCTCCTTTTCTTGACCTTTGCATCTGGTCCCCGAATAAAAGCAGGTGCACTCTGTTTTCCCATATTTACAGCTTTCTCAGCTATACTAGGTCCTTAAATCTCATGCTCTCCTTCGTTTTCAGACTCAGTCCAATCAATGCCAACATCCTCTTCAACAACCACCAACTTATCCTTATGAACTACTATTGTACTTCGTTTCTTTTTTCTTGGCAATTTGTTTTTGATGATTTGCCTTCATGGCATCTTTCAACGCCTTTTTCTCGATACACCTAGTAGAATAACTCCTTCTAACAGTTGTATCTTCACTAAAGACCTTTCGTTTCCTTTTTGTGATTCCACTTGATCCCTTGAAAGACGAGACACAAGAGGGACACTAGATCATCTTCGTCTCCAGGCCAATGGTGTACTTCTCTCGTCATCAACCTCCTCCTCTATAGCTATATTAATAGGTATGAACACATCAATAGGATTTTGAGCACGACTAGGATTGCCAAGTGCCAGGGTTAGGTCAGGGGAAGGGTTAGCCTTTGGAGAGCCTAGTCCCAACGCTGATATAGCAGAAGAAGGTAGGGTTGGAGAGGAAGGGTTGAGACCTTGTGCCAGTGGATGAAGATCAGCAGGTTTGATCGGTACATGAATAGGTGTTGAAGGTGGAGTGATGATATTAGGAAACAGTGAGAAGTCTGATTTGATATCTTGGTGGGATGAGAAGTGTGCCAGATTGATAGCTATTTGAGACGGTATATAGATAAAGCACTAAAAAGAACTTGTTGGATAAGATAAACAATAAGAAGATGAACAAGCACTGAGAGAGGAGGGATAAATTTGACTTTTTGAAAAGGAAAATTTGAATGACTTTTAAAGAGATAGATGATGTCCATTTAAAAGAGGACAAGAAGAAGGCGTCCGGTCCCTGATTGGTCGCGACTCTTCGAGGACTGATCGAAATGTCGTTGGTTCAGAAAAAGATAAACAGTCGTGACATGTCTTTAGCATATTCATTAATAAAGTCAGAGATTATGAATAGAGTACTAACCTGGTAATGAATTAGGTCTCTTGATGAAGTTCCTTCTGTCATATCCTTCAAATGCTATAAAATCTTGTCAGAATCTGTTGAAAAACATGATACAATTGGCATTTAATTAATAGTGAATGACCTTTCGGATACCTGATTAAGCCCTTTTAGATATGAATTTTTTAAAAAATCAATTATTTTACTGTATCATATTATAGCTTGATCAAGCCCAACTTCAACTTGTTTCTCTCAAATTGGTCCCTAGATAGGGGTTTAGTGACGATGTCCGCTGTCTGGTCCTCAGTACTACAGAACTTCATACAAATATTTTCCTTCTCCACCTGGTCCTTGAGAAAATGATGTCTCACATCAATGTGTTTTATTCTTTTATGATGAACCATATTTTTGGCCATGTTTAAAGCACTTATATTATCACACAAAAGGGGAATAACATCTGTTAATACTCCAAAGTCCTCCAGTTGTTGCTTGATCCACACCTATTGAGAATAATAAGCTACAATAATAACATATTTAGCTTCAACAATGGATAATGCCATGGAGTTCTGCTTCTTGGTCCCCTAGGATATCAGTGATAATCCTAGGAAATGAGCCATGCCAGATGTGCTTTTTCTATCAACCAGATATCCTACAGAGTTTGCATTAGCATATTCAATTAGATCAAAACACTTATCAGTAGTAAAGAGCCAGGAACTCAAACACCTTAAGATATCTGAGGATTCGTTTAGCAGCCTTCAACTGGGATTTCTTTGGGCAGTACTGAAATTTAGCACACATGCCAAACTGAAGACAATGTCTGGTCTAGTTACAGTCAAGTACAACAATAATCCTATGATTCCTCTGTACATGGTTGCATTCACCAGGTTACCACTTTCATCAATATTTAGTTTGGTACTAGTTCCCATGAAAGTATCACTAGGGTTGGCATTAATTAGTTGATACTTCTTGAGCCAATCCCTTATGTACTTTTCTTGACTTATAAAAGTCCCACTGGGGGTTTGTTTGATCTACAACCCCAGAAAGAAGCTAAGTTCATCCATCATGCTCATTTCAAACTCACTTCTCATCAGGTCCCCAAATTCTTTACAGAGAGAATCTGTAGTTGCACCAAAGATGATGTCATCTACATATACCTGAACAGTCAGCAAATTCTTTCTTTTGGTTTCAGAAGTAAGGTGTTGTCAATATTCCCTCTTTTGTAACCATTACCAAGTAAGAAACTAGACAATCTCTCATACCATTCCCTTGGAGCTTGTTTTAGTTTATACAGTTCTTTATCCAACTTCATTACATAATCTAGATACTCTACACTCTCAAAACATGGAGGTTGCTTCACATAGACTTTCTCCTTCAGATATCTATTTAAGAAGGAACTCTTGACATTCATTTGGAATAGCTTAAATTCCATGTAAGTGGCAAATGCAATTAGAATCCTGATTGCTCCCATTCTAGCCACAGGAGCAAATGTTTCATCATAATCTATTTCTTTCTCCTGATTAAAGTCCTGAACCACAAGTCTGGATTTGTTCCTGGTGATTATGCCACTTTCATCAAGTTTGTTTTTGAGCACCCATCTGGTTCCTATAACTGTTCTATCTGATGGCCTTGGAACCAGATGCCACAGTTTGCTTCTCTCAAATTGAAGCAATTCTTCCTACATAGAGTTTACCCAATCTGCATCTTTGAGAGATTCTTTAATATTTTTGAGTTTTATGGAGGACATGAATGCATCATATGCCATTTGATTTCTAGTCTTGGACCTAGTTTGAATCCTTGAGTCTAGAAAAGAGACTAGATTATCCATTGGATGAGATGACTAATGTTTCCACCCGTGAGCTTTGTAGTGGACTGACACTGACTTCACTGAGCAACTAAATCATCAAATGTATTTTATTGTGCATCATTGCTTCATCTCTTTAATCAGTTCCATCTGCATATTCATTTGGTACTTCAGTAGGAGTACCAGATCCTTCTATGATATTATTAGCTCCAATACTATCATCTGGTTTGTCTACTTGTGAATCAGCATGGTCTTCAGAAGAAGTGTCTATCAGGCTATCATTTTGCAATTGTAGTGGTTCATCCTTGTCAGAATCTTCTAACTCACTAGTACTCATTTTGTGTCTAGTATCATCAAAGATTACATGCACACTTTTTTCAACACAGTGAGTTCTTTTGTTGAATACTCTATAAGCCTTGCTGCTAGTAGAGTACCTAACAAATACACCTTCATTGCTTTTGGAATCAAATTTTCCAACATCTTTTTTACCATTTTTGAGGACAAAGCACTTGCACCCAAAGGTCCTCACATGGCTGATGTTAGGTTTCCTTCCAAACAAAAGCTCATAAGGAGTTTTGTTTTTGAGAGACCTTATCAGAAATCTATTGGTTACATAACAAGCAATGTTTACAGCCCCCATAAATATTTAGCCAATTCGGAGTCTATTAACATGGTCCTTCTAATCTCCACCAGAGTGCTATTTTTCTTTCCACTACTCTATTTTGTTAAGGAGTGCATGGAGCAGAAAAAATTATGGTGAATACTATTTTCAGCACGGAAGTCATCCAAGATTGAATTTTCAAACTCAGTACCATGATTAGATCTAATTCCAATAATTCTGCTTCCAAACTGATTCTGGATCTGCTTAATGAGGTTGATTAACAATCCAACATCTTCATCTTTGAATCTCAGGAACTTTACCCAAGAATATCTTGAGTAATCATCAACCACTACCAAAATATACTTCTTTCTTGCTCTGCCTTGAACCTTTACAGGACCACAAAGATCTGTGTGAATAAGTTCAATAGGTCTAGTAGTGCTTACCTCCTATTTAGACTTGAATGATTCTTTAGTCTGCTTTCCTTGAGCACAAGCTGCACATACTTTTGAGTTGTTGAAGTTTACCTTGGGCAATCCTCTAACTAGATCCTTGGACACCAATTTATTCAGCAAGGAAGGATTAACATGACCCAATCTTCTGTGCCATAGATCACACGACTCATCTTGAGCCTTCAAGCAAGTAAGATTATCTTGCTTTGTAGTCCTCAAATCTGCTACGTACATATTTCTACACCTCAGAGCTTTCAACACAACTTCATTTGTCTCCAAATTAGTTACAGTGTATTTGTCAGATAGGAACCTGACTTCATTTCATATATCACTGATTTGAGAAATACTAAGTAGACTATATTTTAGACCTTCAACATAGTACATATGTTCAATAGCTTTCTCAAAGTATTTACCAATCTTTCCTATTTCCATAATATACCCGCTTTGACCACTGCCAAAGGAAATACTGCCTCCTTCAAATTCTTTCAATGAGAGGAAGTTTTTGATCCTTCCAGTCATGTGCTTTGAGCATCCAATGTGCATGTACCAGCACTGACTGCTTTCTCCTGATCTTTCGTGTAAGAATCAAAAGTTAGTCTTGGAAATCAATTTCAATCTGAACTCCCAATAAGCAGATAAAGGTCTAATAACAAATTTTTTAGTCTAGAGAGGTAGGGGTCTGGTACTTTGTTTAGGTTTAGATCTGGCCCCTCAATCACTTCTCTTTTATTTGGTTGTACCACCTTTTGTTTATTTAGGGTTCTCTTCAGCACTTCACAATTTTTCTTGTTGTCAGCAATTGACATATATTTATTGTGAGGGTTATAGGTTGGATCAATTTTGTTGACATACCCCAGACCTTTTTTCTCCAGCTACAGGATATGTCTCTCAGGAGTTTAGAGGAGGTTGTCCACTTCATAGATTATTCAGGTCCTTCTTAACTCTCATGAGGTCCTTCTCAATTACAGAGTTCCTTTCTAAGGCCAAGTTTAGTTTTAATTCAACCTCTTTCAGCCTTTCTGTTAGGACAAACTCGTTTTCACTAATCTTTTTCTTTAGCTTAACATCAGAATTATTTTCTGCTTCCATCAAATTGAACAATTCCCTTTTTTCAGTTTCAAGTATCACAATCTTTACTTCAAGATCTGACACCTGTGTGGTTAATATAATTTTTTCATCTTGAGACATATCTACACTATTGTTTAGCAAGTCTTTCTCAGTAGTCAGTTCATAGATGGAGTCAATAAGGACACATGAAAGCTTCTTGAGCTTTCTAGTAGAGTACAGATCTAAATTATCTTTAATATCTAGTAGGGTTACCTCATCATAATCATCATCTTCATCCTCCTCCTCATCTGACTGTGCCATAAAGCAAGATAACCCATCATAGATTTTATCATCATCTTTTACATCTAACATGGATGAATCTTCATGTTGCTAATCTTCATCAGATTCGCTGGAAGAGTTTCCCCAGATACCCAGAGCCTTTATCATTATTTTGTCAGTAGCATCCTTTTTCTTAAACTTGTCTAAGACCTGGTCCCTCCTTCTTTCTTTTCCATCTTTGTGGTCTCCCTCATCATAAGGATATTCTCTGATAAAATGACTAGGCTTTCCACATCCATAACATGGATCTGTACCTCCATGAGTTTTACCAACATTGCCTTTCTTTGCTAATTTATGACTCTTTCTCACAAATTTCTTAAATATCTTGGTGAGATAGGCCATGTCAACACCATCAATCTCTTCATCACTCTGATCAGTCTGCAAGGCTAATGTTTTATCTTTCTTCCCTTCTCTTTTAGCAAAGTCTTGCTTCTTGTTCAGCTCATAAGTTCAGAGTATACCAATGAGAACATCCATCTTCAAGGTTTTAAGTCCTTTGACTCGGTTATAACATCTACTTTTCTCTCCCAAGATTTGGGAAGAACTCTCAGAATCTTATGAACTTGCTTGCTTTGACTGATAGGCTCTCTCAGGCACTTGAGTTCATTTGTTATAGTCGAGAACCTTATCTTCATTTTCTGTATGGTTTCACCTTCAAGCATGATGAAATCTTTATACTAAGAGGTTAACATGTCTACCTTGGACTCTATAACTTGTTCACTCCCTTCATGAGCATTTTTGATACAATCCCAAATCTCTTTAGCAAACTCACAAATTGAGATCCGGTTGTATTCCTCAGCTCCTACGCCACATACAATTAGCTTCTTTGCTTTGTAATTCTTCTTTATTTTCTTCCTATCAGATTCCATGTATTGTTGCCTGTTCTTTGGAACGGATTTAGTCACATCACCTTCTTTTACTTTAGTCATGGGAATATAGGGTCCGTCTAAAACAATATCTCAGAATTCACTGTCTTCAGCCATCAAGAAGTCGTACATCCTTCCTTTCCACCACCCATAGTATTTTTCATTAAACCTTGGTGGTCTAGTGAATGATTGTCGTTCCTCCAAGTTAAGTGGAACAATCATCTTCCTAGAAAATATCAAGGTATGAACTTGTTAGAGATCCCTGCTCTAATACCAATTGTTGAGTTACGATGCTCTTAGCATGATACCTTATTAGGTCTCTTGATAGAGAATAATAAGGATCTTGGAATATAAAGGACAACAGAAGATAAAGATATTTAGATTTTTACGTGAAAAAACTTCTTGCTCAAGAGAGGAACAACCATGACCTGATATCACATGATTTAGCAACCAAATCTACTAAGAGCAAAGTAAAGAAATACAACTCACTCACTACTTCTCTACTTTCTCTTACACCACAAACAACTTATGCATCAAGCGCAAGTTATGAGCAACCACCAATCCAGCTTCAATCCAACCTGCACTACTTGAGTAGTTAGAATGAAACTACACATCCACACCTTGAGATTACAACTCTGTTTGCAAGGTATGTTTTCTCACACAGAACAACTTAAATAAACTGATTACTTGCCTTCTTAGTTGGGGAGTAATCTTACACTATTTTTTCTCAAATATAACTTACACAAGACACAAGAACTATAGACCTAGTCTATCAGGTCCCACGTCTGGGTATGCTGTAATTTTGCACAAGAAGCCAAAGGGAAGTTTTTTCAACTTAGAATACTAAATCTCGAATATGCTTGAAAAACCTTAACTTAAAACCTTGGACTTCTTTCTTTTATGCTGTTGTATGTAACGACTTATGGACGTTGGTCCTTTAGTACACTTCTAAAAGACTTCTCACCAACCACAACAATTTTACAGGTTGTTATCCACCACTAGAATCAGCACGTAAACCTGATGTCTTACTGGTCCTTGGTATAGTTTGTTAATCATCAAAACAATACACACATGCAGATATTTGTGTACTTAACAACATATTAGTCAATAGCACTTTTTATCAAGTACACCACCTACTTTTTTTTAAAATTAATTTCGACACTTCAATCAAAACACATAATTACCTATTAAAAAAATGCGTTTCACCACTTAATATTTGTTAACTCTTAATTAATTAATCCGACTTTAAATAATTTTTCCCCATGTTAATAATCTACATGTTCTTTCTTCCAGCTATTATTTGGTTTCAGTATACGGTACTTAGCTTACGTTTGGATATTCAATATAAGATCATGGTTTTAAATCTATTTTTGGATATGCAATTTGGATCATAATTTTTAAATCCTAAAATTTTCTAAAAAACATGATTTCAAGATTTCAAATCATAATTTTTATTTTTTTTAAATATAAAATTTAACCCATAAGTTTATATTTTATAACAATAAAACGCATCATTTTTAAATTTTGAAAAAAACTCATGCTAGCATGATGAGATTAACCGTAACATGTAAATAGAATATAGGGAAAAAACTCATAAATACCCCTAATGTATGGAAAAAAAACTCATAAATACCTTTCTTCCACCTTTGAGTCTAAAAATACCCTTAAAATATGAAAAAAGATCCATACATACCCTTCTTCCACCTGTGAGTCTAAAAATACTCCTAAAATTTATTTATTGGTTCAAACACACCCCTCAACTTAACAGATATAGTCAACTCAACTTTAATTTTTTAAGAGGGAAAAGGGTCAAAAATACCCCTCAATTTTTTTTATTATTTCACTTTATCTCCGCCATTAAAATAAGTTTATTTATACCCCCTGCCGTTAGCAAACTCACTAAATTTGCCATTAAATTAGACGAATTGCCCCAAATTATATTTATATGGGAGAAGGATCAAAAATACCCCTCAATTTTATTTTATTGTTTGACCTAATCCTTGTCTTTAAATGAGTTTAATTTTTGCCTACACCATTACAAAACTTACCACCCATGCCTCTACTTGGACGAAAATATTTGAATCAACCAAAAAAATTAAAGAATGAAGATATTTTTATCAAAATGATTTTCTATTTCATCAAGAATAAGTATTTTTTTTAATTATTTTTTGTTATTAACTTGAAAAACTAAGAAAAATCTTCAACTCTCCAATTGTTTCAATAGTTGTTGGTAGCTCCAGCGATGACCTAGGCACTATCCACCACGCTGTCACCCTCCTCTTTTTGATTGAATTTTTTACGCTGCTTCAGAATGCCATTGAAGCAATATCACAATTTCGACAAAATCTATTAACAAATTATGTTTTTTGTATTCCGGTCCTCCAAATCCACCACATACGACAACGTAAGTGACCATGTTTCTATAAATCAGAGACGAGTTTGAAAGAGATGAATTTTGGAATTAATTTGGTATGAATTTATTAAATTTAGTGGGTCAAATTCGAATTAAAAAAGAAAATCGGGTCATTCTCACTTGAATTGGATAATTTTATTTAATTTGGGGCTTTCCGTCCAATTGAAGGCCATGGGTGATAAGTTTTGTAATGCGGAGATAAAAATAAACTCATTTAACGACAAGGATTAGGTCAAATAATAAAACAAAATTGAAGGGTATTTTTGATCATTTTTCCATATGAATATAATTTAGGGCAACCCGTCCAATTTAGGGGCAAATCTAGTGAGTTTGTTAACGATAGGGTATGAATAAACTTATTTTAACGGTGGGGATAAAGTGAAACAATAAAACAAAATTGAGAGGTATTTTTAACCCTTTTCCCTCTTTAAAAAGCCACATGACATTTTCTCATTGGTCATATATATTCATAATAATTCAAAACACACAAATATTTAAAAATTGCTTATTTTACTTTTTTATTATGTTTTTAATTTATTATACTTTTGCTGAAAATCGTCTCGTTGGTAAATTCAAAATATGTATTTTTTAAAAAAATTGTATTTACCTCTCAATTTTTTTTACTTTTATCCTAGAGTTTCTTGTAAAGTACTTGTAAAAATTGAAGTGCTCAGTTAATTTTACTGGTTATCCAAATGAGTTAGAGATCTTTTACGTAAGTGCCATACATTGATCTTAATAAAAGACATCATTGGGTGGATTTAAATGATTGTAAATACGAATGACCAATTAGAAAATGCCATGTGACTTTTAAAGAATTAAATAAATTATTGTGAATATGTATGACCAATTAAAAAATGTTACGTGGCTTTTTAAAAATTTAAAGTTGACCCGACTATTTATGTTAAATTGAGGGGTATGTTTCTACCTAAAAATAAACCTTAGGGGTATATTTTGAGACCCAAAGGTGGAAGAAGGGCATTTATGAGCCTTTTCTCCATACATTAGGGGTATTTTTAGACCAAAAGGTGAAAGAGGGGTATTTATGAACTTTTTTCATACGTTAAGGGTATTTATGAATCTTTTCCCAAGAATAAATTGCTCCCGCTCTTCGCATTAGGCAAGTCTAATGCGATAAACTTGACTAAGAAGACAAACTTCTTACTTTCGATGGCTAGGTGTTTCAAATATGAAACCTCTAACATGAAAGTCCCAAGTCCAACCATTGTGCCACTCCAAAGGATCAGAAACATTATTTTTTTAAAGAAATGCAGAGATATATGATCTATCAATGTGACACTTTAGGATATCATAATATCTTATTTATGAATGATATGGTGCTTAGTTGATAAGATTGTAAAAGAATTGGAGACTGATAATTTTGGCTACTCATGGGATTTTCATATTTATGAGAAAAAAAAGATACACATTAAAATATTGAAGTTGCATGTCCAAATAAAACTTCAAATTTCATATCATTATAATTTCACATAATGCTTTCACGGATTAGGCTAAGTACCTCTAATGCATGTACATATCTAGTATGGTTTCAAAATTGGAAATGGTGGACGACTCATGTAGCTTATCATCTAAGGGTATCAGCAAACCAGTCCGACAACAAAATGAACATGCTGGCAGAAAAATGTACCTCACGACAACAATAACAAGATACCCAGTGTAATTCTACAAGTGGAGTCGCTGATACAACGAAATTAGATTTGTATAACTAGAAACCTAAGTATTTTGGGGCTAGCAGAAACAGAGGTTCCAAAGCACTGGGAGCAAACTTCCTTGCAAAAAGATAGCAGACTGATGTGTTTCGGTCGTTGTACGTACAGTTATGTCCTTCCAGCATTCTCTTCATAAACTCTACCGTGATATCTGATTTTCCAAAAGTGGCAGGGTGAGCCCCGCCCCTCGACCAGTCAACCCACGTTATACTTCTGTTTGCCAAGAGATTTGATGCTTGAATAGTCAGCATCGTTGGAAAGTAGTGCTCGTCTACATAACATGCTGGCCTGCAAAACTCCGCAAACTTGGGGTAAAATTTTGTGTCTTCGACTATGAAAAGAGCAAGCTTCCTACTCATTTCAAACCATTGTGATCCTTTGCGCCACTGAGAAACGTTCACCTCGGGTAACATATTCTCATCATATCGACCTCTTCCATATGGTCCAGGGTCATCAAATGCACCAACAAAGCTATGCTTTGACTGACTAATGTACTTGTAAATGACATTGAAATTGTAGAGGGGGATGCACGACTCAGAAAGCAGAACAAACCACTCATTGGAGATGTCAAGCAATGCATTTGCAAGGAGTCTTCTCTCAGCATCACACATACTCATCTTTCCCCATTCTGTCACCTATTAAGAAAGAAGTTACAACATCACAGCAACTTACAAGTCACAACCAAGCCACTTCGATTAGAACAGATTCCCAAAAGCAGTTTCTAGCGAAGATAGAAGGATGTAAGACCATCTCAAAGAGACAGCCATAGGTAACATGCGATAACTACTAGAATACAAACCAATCATGAGCAACCAGCAGCCCAAAAAGAATACCAAAAATATTAAAGGAAAAAAGAGGTTTTGCACCATTCGCTGAAGATTTTCATAAATGCTTTTGCAGCAAGTTACATTAACGAAATGCTGCTTGGTCAAACTATCATTCATTGAACATTTACAGACCATCACAGAGGATTGATATTATAATAGAAAGTCCTGTTTGCTTGAAAGGTAAGTTGCTTCTCTTATCCATAAGTAAGCTGAGTGCTATGAGTTCTTTTTTTCTTTTTTTATAACCGAGTTATTCCCGAGGGTCAGCGGCACATGTATCAAAACTCAGTAGATAACAGGCCCTCCTCTACCCTTCTCCACTTAAATGCCGGACATTGTCCCAAGCAGGGTTCGAACCCCATGACATGCGCCTAACCCATACATCATGTGCTGAGCTCTTACCACTAGACCAAAGCATTGGAGGTGTTATGTTGTTCTGGTTACAGCGAAACTTACATTGTTTGTTTCAACTTATTGGAATTAAAAATGCTTATATGACATTATTATATAGAACATTCAAGCATAAGAGGTAACAGCCAAACCTAATGCAATATGATTATTGGCCTTTTCACATATTTTTAAAATTTCACTTTAAAAGTTCTGCTTTCATCATCCTGCTCACTTTCCTACTACCTATGGAAAAGAGCAGACCAGCTCAGATCACTGGAGCAAAAAAGCACGAAACTGAACATAAACTAAAATCGAGAAGTGCTGACACAAGGATACTGACATGTTGCAAAAGATGCAGCTCAAACGATCTGGTGGCATATTTTAGATGAGATGACTGACAAATGTTAGATATACATGCTCGGGACAAAGATAACATGATTTTTGACATAAGTTTCCAACCTCAAATATTTTCCCCTACGTAGTGCTATTTAAAACAACCTTAGAAGCTAACAGTATGACATAAGAGGTTGCCCGAGCTTTACTTATTGTCAGAGGACATCCAACAGCACATACATAAAAACTGGAGCAGACTGTCCTAACCTTGAATCGAGATTTTCAGCATTAACATAACAGGGCAAGCCCTCCGTTCAAAGTATCCAGAAGCCTAATCACCCACTTCAAGCTCACCTACCGAGTGCATGCCCAAAAGATTATTACACACCTACACTGCAGGTATGCATACGTGCTCTGGAGATATTATTCACAGGAAACAACTGGAGGATGACTTAAACGAGCCAAATCACTCCATCACTTTTAAATTTGGATACCCATAGATTCAGATATATGGTGACACAAGAACATCAGCAGAGTTACTCCCAATTTAGAAACATCCACAAAGTTTTTAAGAAAATTTCACAACCATTTATCAAAGAGATGGAATAGGGAACTATGATCAACATGACTTGTTGAACGTAATTGTCCAACAAGAACCACTGTACAGACGTTGCTAGTTCATACTAGTCCATTTGAGGAGAAATCATACATGATATCTTGCTGACTTAAAAAGGTTGATTTGTTCGATAGGTATTTATTCATAAACTTGGCCTGCAATAATTAGTTTAAATTAAAGGACTTAAGATCGTCGAAGTTTTGATAACAAACAAGCACTTCTACATTATTTGTTATCCCACTCAATCCCACCTCAATGGTGCACATTTAAGATCAATCCATCATGTTTTTATTTTGTGATCAACTTCCACAATCAGATACACCTCATGGAACTGGATAAGTGTAGAGAATTTGCATAAATGTTCAAATATCTCTTTCAAGAAGCTTAGCAACAACGCGTCCCAAAAGATCAACCTTCGGATGGATTGCAAAGAGGAAAAACAAGGATAAAACCATATATTCATTAATTATCTCCTTTTCTTTTAATAACCATGGAGTCCAGGTCAGTTTGTATGCACTTCGGCTAATTCCGAGGATACCAACTACCTCCGGCCAGCACAAGTACCAAGAAAGCTTGCTCAGCAAGGCTAAACTTTTTGCCTCCCATGAGATTTGAACCTAAGACTTTAAGATTCTTAACCCACTTCATTGACCACTAGGCCATAACTTTGAGTACATCAACCATGTCTTTAACGTTATCGTACAACATTAGTCGACTGATCATGCTTTCCAACTTAGATACCAATACACACTTCATCCAAGACGTCTATAATTTCCATCATGATATACAGGCAAACTACCACTTTTGGCAGAAGTAGCAGATATCTTTGCCCCAACTTCAAATAAATACATATATCTCTTACTACAAGCACAACAACACTAATAGCTTATTCTCTCCCCAACACCAATGTAATAAAATAAACTTTAAAAAAGATAGATAAATCGCCTAGCAGAATTGATCCTCCACCTCCAAATTTGAGGGCTTCAGGTCACCAAAGGAGCAAATGGGGAGAGGATCACTGTTGTCTCCAGTGCTTAGTAGGGTTTAGGAGATGGGTTTGCCATATCAAAGGAAAACAGTCATTTTTTTGGTACATCCCAAACCAGTAATGGCAAAATGCAGGTAGGACAGATCTTAAACAGCAGAAATCCTTTTATGGAATGAGCCCAATTCAGACATCAATTATGAATGCCTTTATTGGCTAAGTTGCTCGGACTCTCCAAAAATGTTGCCATAGCCATGTCGGATCCTTAAAAAAAACACTATTTTCGGAGTCTGTGCAACCTACCTTATTGATCATGAAGAATAGATGAGTTCTCTCAGCACAAAAAATGAAACCTTGATGAATGAAGTCCATTCATTAAGGAGGCATGAGATGGTCTGACAAGCCAAAATGAAATCTAGTACGTCATATCCCTTTTGCAGGAACAAGTTACGTGAACAGATTGTAATATATAAGATGTGGTACACAGTTCAGATGGTATTACAAACCAAAATGCAGAAACAAAAGAGGAGACTAGCAGCACCTTTCATCATAAAAAGACACAAAAACAAACATAAAACATCAAGGGTGCAAAGTAAGGTCAATCTGCAGGGACATACCTGGCTGGGAATTTGCCTCTTGTAAAACACTGATGATGCGGGGAAATCAGCCTGAAAAGATGGCAATGGATGAATATAAATTGAATAAAACCCTTGATGCCCCTTAAAGAACCTCTCCCAAATAGGTGCCAATGGCAATGGTCCCTTAGTCAAGAACATGAATGCAATCTTGGGAACTCTCTTGAATGGATACTTCTTAATCCGCGGAACCATTGAAGCCCTCCATAACAACTCTTTATCAGACATAGTATGCATCAAATTGGATGGAGGATTAATCCAACCGTCTAAGTTTTTAGATTCTTCGTCAATACATGGCTGTAAATTAGGCTTTACTGTAGGAACTATGCTATGAAATCCAAAGTACTTGATCATATAAATACTAGCCACAGAAAAAGTAAAACACAAAAAGAGAAACAGCATCAGCAACTGTAGCAGCCTTTGTGGCAAAGCCCTAGATATGCCAGAAGTTCTACCTACAACTAGCGGATCTTTATTCTCCTCCACCATTTGAACAACTCTTGATTGCATCTAATTAACCATCAAAGAATTCCCCTTTTGGGCATCAACAATCTGTTACTGAAATCTTCTCCAAACCCAAGCTTCAGCTAGAGAAAAACTAGCAAGTTGCAGTAACCGTCTACAATTGAATGCAGAAAAGATTAGGAAAATACAAGAGATTGGGCACGATCAATCAGGTTTTGACAATTAGTAAAGGTGATTTAAGGAGGAAAAAACAATGGGAAATGATTCTTTTGACTGTTATTAGTCCAACTGTTATTAGTCCAAGGAGTTAACTTTTGGAGGGACAAGAAAAAAGAAAAAAGAAAAAAGAAGAAGCAGAATGAGATGGAGGAATGTGAAGGTGGTAAGGGAAGATTGAGGGAGCTGTAAAGAATCAAGAATCTTGCTTGGGAATGTTGGCACATCACATGCACAGAAGTTGGTGAGGGGGTGGGTGGAGTGGTTGAGGGTGGTGAAGGCAGACAGGGTGAGTGGGGTCCTTTTACTAAAAAAACACACCAAATTTGTCTAATTTTTAACTTTAATACAAAATTTAAGAATTTGTCTTTTGACATTACTTTATTTTACTAATATAGTAAGCCAGCCAATATGCTTAAATGTCTTTTTCTTATTTCTCAAGGTCATTTTTGTCATATAGTTGTTTCATCTCACTCAACTTTTAATGTTTTGGCTGCATTCCTGTTTGCTTCCACCAATCTCCATCCTCAACAGAGAACACTCGGCAGTAACATTTCTGTATCTGATTACCGTCAAGCTCCAGTTACACTTTCTCTTTCAGCACCGATGCTTCCTCTCAGTGCTTATTGATATGAAATTTACGCTTGTTTTGATAGTGACAATAAGGTTCAATCCTTACCCTTGTAATTTTACATCGTTCTTGGATTTGGAGTGCTGACTGTTTCAGACAACTCTTCTTACTTTCTAGCAGCGTCTGATTTTTCTATGCTTCCTCAACGCTTTGTCTGGCGTTTTATATGTCAATTTAAACAAGGTATTCTTTTAGTTCTGTTTCCTTTTTTCCTTATTTCTGGTTCGGTCGTCACCTTCAATTTAGTTATACTTCACATGTGTAGAATTTCTTTCATTTACTCATTAATTCTTTTGGATGGTTGTTATGTATTATTTCATAATGTATTGCTAACGTCGACATATCCTCCATTAATTTGATTTGCATGAACAAATTAATCTTGCCTGTTGCGTTCAGAACAAGCTTGATTCTGCGGG
>JAOTQJ010000102.1:13941286-13971710 GCA_025642045.1 Solanum sejunctum
GATCTCAGCCCCAGCCTTACCCCCAAAAAATGTTTTAAAAAATATTTTTTATTTTTAAAGATTCTAAAAAAAATTTTACCCCCCTCCCCACCTTACGCCAAGAAAAGTGTTTTAAAAACTTAATTTTTTTTAACCCCAAACCCCCCAATAAATAAAAATAATTAATTTTAAAAAAAAATCATAAATTTTTAATTTCTAGCTTCAAAATGAGTGATTTTTTTCTTTACCCCACCTAACCCTACCGAACCACGTAATGCCACTTTTCTTTCTTTTATGAATGAACCTCTTTATCCATTTTAACCATTTAAGTGCCTACTTTTAAATGGGCATTATAAGTTTTGACTCATTTTTACCCATTTTAAATGAGTTGGATACCCAACTCATTTAAGATGGGTAATTAAATGGATACCCATATAACTTACCCATTCTACCACCCTTAATAGACACAAATACTGCTCCACTCAAGCAGGTAGGGTCAAGGCCATAAACAGCGACTATGATCATCATCCCTGAACACATCACACGCAATTTAGGTATTTTTACCCCAGAAGACATTGAGTATCAGTGTCATTTCTCACTAAGTGTAACTTCCAGTCATCCTTTGGCCAGCATAAGATGTTTCCTATCTACTTAATGACAATCATTAGGACAAAAATGAGAGCCATATTATCTAGTAAGCCAAAACAATGGATGGGGCTTTCTAACAAGCAATTATCAGGCCTTCTGTTTAACTCATCAATTTAGCAGTTACCTTATCAAAATATACATATATTCACTGGTTTAGCAGTTACGTGTCGGTGATGAGTCACTGAGTACAACACACTACAACTTCTAGCCTTGCACAAACACAACTCTATAATTTAGCATTGGTTGCAAGATTTTATTAGTTTTGACTCCGTGCCTAATATTTAGCTAATCATGCAACCATTTTGATAAGAGAATAAACTATTCACAATCCCTTATTTGAAATATGGAATTATTAAGATCTGCAACCTGGAAATGTAAAACATAAAGGACATGCCAATCAAACATTGGTTTTTCTTTTAATCAGATAAATATTATGAGCAAATTGGCCGTCTACAAGGGCTATCCCAAAAGGTATCTACAAAACGATATGATTGTCTACAAACTCCACTCAATCATCTATACAACCAGGTACTCTCTGTATGCACCAAAAGAAAATAAGGGAACGGAGACTACTCCTCAACTGGAAGAAACTCAACTCCAAAAGGGCAGCCTAGTCCATTAAAGCTCCCACTATGCGCAGGGTCCGGAAAAGTGCCCGATCACAAAAGTAACTCACCTGATTTGTATTCACTAGGACTGCTTCAATGATCCCTGAATCCTCCAGAGAGCTAAGCTTTGTTGAGACAGAGAGACTGTTATCGTGTCCAGAAACTTGATCCTGGAAATTGAATAAAAAAATATTTCAGGTAATTTACATTGAGAAGATGTATTCTGAAACCAACCAAGAAAAATTTACCAAATTGGATGGGAAAGGTCTCTCAGCAACTGCATGGGAAAGTGCTTGAATGGCTGCTTGCTGTTGTTCTGTTAACGGAGCATTCTGCGAGAAGAAAACTAGCTCAAGTCGTTGAAGATATAAACATCAAGATAGACACTAATGCTGATTTCATTAATCAAAAGGAAAACTTCCAACAAACATAAAATAGACACATGTAAGACATACAAACAACTCTTTTCTATCAATACAAACAATATTATTTGACATGGTGAGGGCGACAAACGAAAAATAAAAGATAAAATCCGTGACGGACGTGATTATTGATATGGTGATTTTCCAATAGCAATTGAAAGAATAAGCTAAAACTACAAGTGTCATAAGGAAACAGCTAGTTAGCCAGTTGTTATACGAGGAAAAAAGAAGCAGTGTCACATTACAATGAGACTAAAACATGAAAAAACATAGTATAAATGAGAATATGTGACACAATTATCAGCTGCTAAATCTTGTCATTGAAAAGATGCAACAAACCCGGGTTTGAAATCAAATGAGAGGACTTTATCGAACAAAGTAACATTTTTTATCCCTTTTTCTTTAGAGTGAAAGGTTGGTAAATTTTATTAGAGAAACTCAATACCAAGATATTACTCCCCCAAGGTAGAAAGATTTGCTGGAAAGGATTCTCTTAAGCTGTAAGGAATCCAAGAAGTCCAGCAATACATCAATGTCAGTAACAAAAATTTTGGCCCCATTTTCCAAACAGCACTTTAGGCGATGAGTGCATGTGATAAAAATGCGGTCATCAAATTAGTCAGAATCAAAGATCCACACAATTTTGGTCATGCTTTTCACACAAATCTAGTAAATCTGGAGAAAATGGGAAAAGGAAAATAGAGGGTGAACCTGTTCCCAAGTAGAAGCGAAATTATAGCCTTTGGAAATAGCTTCCGACTTGGGCGCCCCGGACCTTGTCGCCGTCGCCATGGGTCTATGGAACTCTCTTCTTCTTCCGGTACTTTGCAATTGGTGAAAAAGCAAAACGAAGTGATGAAAAATGAGGGGAAAATGATCAAAATAGTTATATTAATATATGGGATGCTTTAGTTTAATCCTTAATATATTCATATTGCGTCATTTGGTAGAAGGAAATGGGTAAAAAATGTTCTTAAGCTATAGGAAAGAAATAAAAATACCATTTATTTATAGTTTAATTTAAAAATATTTTTTTATTAATATTTTGGTCTTAAAATATCTTTATTATAATTTAATAGGTTAAAAATATTCTTTTTTAACTAAATTTATTATTTTTTTATTTTTGAACATATTATTTTTCTAATAATATTTTTTTAATTAGCAAATATTTATTCAATTTCAATTCAAGAAAATAATAAAAATTAATTTCTTTTGCTTTATTATAATTTTTATTTTTATCATTATCTAAATAAAATTAATCTTAGATTTTCTATGATCTTATATTTATGACATATATTATTTATTACAGAGGTATAATATTCTATTTTAATTAATAAAATGAGATTAAAAAAATATTTTTTTACATTTTTATTAGTTAATGTGATTTTAAAAAAAATAAAACAAGAAAAGGATTCTTTAAAAATAATATTTTAATTAGAATAGCATAAGTTTAAAAAGAATATATATATGGTCATTTCTGACTCATTTGGTAACAATAAGGTTACTTTTGGACCAAAATATTAAATAAAAATTAATGTTGGGTTTACTATAATCTTATATTTAAGACGTATATTATTTGTTGTTGAGGTAGCATGTACTTTTTTCTTGAATTTTTATAAGTTAATGTGATTAAAAAACAAAATAAAACAAGAAAAGAATTCTTTAAAAATAATATTTTTATTAGGATCACATTATGTTTAAAAAAGAAAAAATATATATATTTATTTAGAGAAGGGCATTTCTGACCCACTTGGTAACAATAAGGGTATTCTTGAACCAAAGTATTAAATCAAGGACAATTTTGTTCTTTTCATATAGTTTCAGGCATTTTTTACCCTTTTTCCTAGGTAGAATGCAGTATGTATTAACTTGGTGGACTAGTAATATCTTATTTAGTACATTTTTTCATGCTTTGTATAACTAATATTTATAGTAATTATACAATCTACTGTGTATTAATGTGTGTATTACTAATACCATGAACCTCTAGGTATTAATAATGCAGTATTTTTTATTCATGCATTAGCATGATTAAAAATAAAATTAGCACTTGAAACTTTTTTCGCATATTTTTCATCATAATTGTTAAAGGTATATTTGTAAATAAATTTTTTATGCAATACATGTCATTTTTAGTGCATCAAACAAAATAATGCATAAACATATTTTTATGTATAACTAATGCAAGTAAAACTAATACATGCATTACTAATGCCATGATTATTAATACATTATATTTAGCATTATTTATATCCACCCTACCTGTCACACCCCACGCCCATACCATGGACGTGGTTGGCACTCGAAAACCATTTCTGGTCTCAAGCGAATCACTTGATCTAACTACTTACTCAGCGGAAGACTTGTTAATAGTGGAAAAAGCTATTAAAACATCAAACTAACTCATGAATGGAATAAATAATTGCATATAAAGGCATAAATACTGTCTGAATAATTGAAAACTGAAATACTAAACACACTGTCTATAGAACCTCTACTAAAACTGTCTGAAAGGACTACTAAGACAGGCCCTACATAGTTAGAAATGAAAGTAAATATTGTAAAGAAACATAAATCATAGAGCCTCGGATGGAGAAGAGGCCTCACCAAGAATCTAAAAGCTGGCAGGTTCTCAACGAAGTGGTTGCTAAGGAACTCTATCACCTGCGTCTGCATCATAAAACGATGCAGGTCCCAAGGACGTCAGTACGTGAAATTGCCAAAATAGTTAATAGGGATATCATAATGCATCTCAAAAGACATAATCATAGTTCATAAGAGAAAATAACAATAATCATAATGTTGGTATGCTGAAAATAATATGCTGAAAACTGACAAGTAAACCATAATTCTTTAACTTGGGGAGTTTCTCTAACCGACAACCACCACTATGAGTTTCGTGGTGATACAGCGTCTTGCTCACGCTGCCAAAGTCATATCGTACTTTATCGGGGTAGGGGACGAATAACTAGGGGAGTAAATCTATTCCAAAACTGGATCATCTCAATGGCTAATGAGGAAGGCACTATAATACAATCCTATCCTATGCTAGCTATGCAATTTATGTTTTTGAGTGATTTATTCTACTCTCACCCATAAAGGTGCTCAATACTACTCCCAAAATACCTTATATAGCTCATAACTTTTAAAGAATGAATTCTTAAAATCTTATCTTTTGGGGACTTAGCCCAGCTTTAACTTTTCTTGACTTTCTCAGTGAAATCTTTAACTTACTGATAATTAGAATCAACTCAATGACCCAAAATATGCTAGATTTATTGGCTACCATGCAAGGGTAAATATTTAAAACACATTCTTAAACTTAGCTTAAAGGATGTCAAAGTAGTCTTTTTCTTTTCCCGACTTAATATCAAGTTTTTCAAAAAAAACTCATTAAATATAAACCTTGATCTTACTTGAATACAAACTTAATAAAAACTCTCCAATTGGATCATACAGGGACCAAGAATTTTAATATTCATCAAGAATCTACGCATACGTAAAGAAACTCTACTAAAATTTCATATACTTCTTTCATGAATATGATCTCAACCAAACTTTGAATTTTTAGAATGAAAACTAGATTAAAGTTTCTAAAATATTTAAAAAGTAATACTTTTAGAGTGGCCTTACATACTGTGGAGATTGTTCTTGAGGAATTGGAAGGAAAAATCTAAGCCCTATAACCGTTTCTTGAATTTCCTAAGCGTAGGTTCTTGAGAGAGTTTGCTTGAACGTATAAATGTGACTAAGAAAAATACGTTTTGGACTTAATTCAACTTAAAAACCAACTTAGTTTAGGATATGGGGTGTGGAAAAGTCAAAAATACCCCTCGCCTTTTAAAAACAAAAACTGCTCCTGAATTACACTAGTGCGTAACGAGCAATAGTATAAATTTTGACTTTTTTGCAAAATCAGACTTCGTCAAAATTTTTTAAAAAGTTCTAAGTGTGGTTCCATGTTCCCTCTGCATCACGGAGCGGATGCGAAAATCTTACTGTTCTGAATTTTTTTGGAAAAATTAATTCTCATTTTTTCAAGTTTTTGTCGAGTCGAGATCATTTTTCGACTCGATTTTTTGTACTGATCGCAAATTCAATCTCAGATTTGCAAACAGAGCAAGGGAAGGCACATTACATGTAAGGTCAAGTCTAGGGGTATTTTCGTTATTTCACGGGGGTGTTACAATATCTCCCCCTTAGGATCATTCGTCCTTGAATGATAACGATATGAACAAAACAAGTTCAAAACACAAGATTCTCGAACTTAACCAACATAAATTTTCAAGGTGTGTTAAGAAAATTTACCTTCAAGGTCCTCGTTTAGGCCAATGAATAAGTGTGGATACTTGGCCTTCATGTCCTATTCTGCTTCCCATGTAGCTTCTTCCACGAATTGGCTTCTCCACAATACTTTCACTGAAGCTATCTCTTTTATTCTCAACTTGCGAACTTGTCTGTCTAATATTTGTATCGGGATATCTTCATATGACAAGTTATCTTTAATTCCCACACTTTCAACAGGAACCACTAAAGAGGGATTTCCCAAGCACTTCTTAAGCATGGAAATATGAAATACCGGATGTATAACACATAGCTCTGCTGGTAATTCTAACTCTTAAGCAACACTGCCCACTCTTCTCAGAATTTGATAAGGCCCAATGTATCACGGGGTGAGCTTTCCTTTCTTCTCGAATCTCATAACTCCTTTCATTGGAGATACCTTCAAGTACATCTAATCGCCTATCTAAAACTCCAAATCTCTTCTTCTAACATCTGTGTAAGACTTTTTTCTGCTCTGGGCTGTCTTAAGCCTCTCCCAGATAACCTTCGCTTTCTCAATAACCCGATGGACTAAATCATGTCCTATCAGCCCTGCCTCACTAACTTCAGACCATCCTATGAGTGATCTATACCTTCTCCCATAAAGAGCCTTTTACGGTGTCGTCTGTATGCTGGCCTGAAAACTATTATTATAAGAGAACTTAATCAAAGGTAAATAATGGTCCCAATTACCTTTAAAGTCTATCACACAAGCTCTCAACATATCTTCCAAGGTCTGTATAGTTTATTTTGCTTACCCGTCTGTCTGTGGATGGAAGGTTGTGCTAAGATTTACTTTTGTATCAAGCCCTTTCTGAAAGGACTTCCAAAACTGTGCTGTAAAATGAGCTCCTCTATCTGAAATAATGGATATAAGAACCCCGTGCAGCCTCACAATCTCCTTAAGATAGAGTTTGGCATAATCTTTAGCTGTATTAATCTTCTTGACAGGTAGGAAGTGAGCTGACTTGGTTATTCTGTCTACTATGACCCATATCGAATCATGCTGTATATGGGACCAAGGTAAGCCTGTTACGAAGTCCATGTTAATCATCTCCCATTTCTATTCTAGAATCTCTATGTTCTGGACTACACCACAAGGCCTTTGGTGCTCAACCTTAACTTGTTGGCAATTTGGGCATCTAGACACACTCTGTAATGCCATTCTTCATACCACCCCACCAATAGACTTCTCGCAAGTCTCTATACATCTTTGTTTCACCAGGGTAGATAGAGTATCTGCATTATGAGCCTCAGCTAAGATCCTATCTCTAAGACTGTCGATATTTGGCACATACAACCTGCCTTGGTATCTCAGGACTCCATCTCCCCCTTTTGAGAACACTAATACTTTCTGCTTCTGAACATCTTTTTTCAATTGGAGAAGGATACGATCCTTGTCTTGCTTTTCTTTCACTTCTACCACCAAGGATGACTCTGACCCATTTATGACAATGGTCCCGCCTTCGTCAGAATCTTTAATCTGAACCCCCAAATGGGCTAATCTGTAGACCTCCTTAGCTAACTCTTTCTTTTCAGCCTCAACATGGGTTGTGCTCTCTATGGTCACCCTGGTAAGAGCATCAACAACTATATTAGCTTTACATGGATGATAGAGGATACTCATATCATAGTCTTTCAGCAGCTCCAACCATCTCCTCTGTCTCAAATTCAGTTCGTTCTGGCAAAACACATACTGCAAACTCTTGTGGTCCATGAATACATCCATGTGCTCACCATATAGATAGTGTCTCCAGATCTTCAAAGCAAACACCACCACAGCTAGTTCAAGATCATGAGTTGGGTAATTCTTCTCATGAATCTTAAGTTTTCTAGAAGCATATGCTATCACCTTGCCTCTCTACATTAATACATAGCCCAAGCCAACTCTGAAAGCATCATAATAAAGCATGAAATCATCAACTCCATCTGGTAGGGATAAGACTGGGGCTGTGGTCAGCCTAGTCTTTAATCTTGGAAACTCTTCGCATAAGCTTCTGACCATTCAAACTTAGTCTTCTTCTGAGTCAGCTTAGTCTAAAGGGCTGAGATAGAAGAAAATTCCTCCATAAACAGTCTGTAGTACCCCGTCAAGCCCAAGAAACTCCTTATCTCTGTGGGAGTTGTGGGCCTTGGCCAATTCTTTAGTGTCTCAATCTTTTGGGAATCAACCTGAATACCCTCACTGGACACAATGTGCCCCAGAAATGCCACAGACTCCAACCAGAACTCACACTTAGAAAACTTGGCATATAGCTGATGATCCTTAAGGGTCTGAAGGATAACTCTAAGATAGTCTGCGTGCTCCTCCTTATTATGGGACTAGATCAGGATATCATCTATGAACACAATAACGAACATGCCTAAATACGACCTCAATATCCTATTCATAAGTCCATGAAAGTTGTTGGTGCATTTGTTAGCCCGAAGGACATGACTAAAAATGCATAATGACCATATCAGGTTTTGAAAGCTGTTTAGGAATATCTTTCTCTCTAACTTTAAGCTGATGGTACCCATATCTAAGATCTATCTTGGAAAAACAGGTAACATCCTGAAGTTGGTCGAATAAGTCATCAATCCTGGGAAGAGGATACTTGTTCCTAATGGTGACCTTGTTCAGCTGACGGTAATCTATGCACATTCGAAGAGGACCGTCTTTTTTACGCACGAAAAGAACTGGAGCACCCCAAGGTGAAACACTTGGTCTAATAAAAACCTTATCTAAAAGATCTTTTCGTTGCAACTTTAACTCTTTTAGCTCCGAATGAGCCATACGATATGGAAGGATGTAGATAGGCTGAACATCTGGAAGAGTGTCTATCCCAAAGTCTATCTCCTTATCAGAAGGGACTCTGGGAAGATCCTCAGGAAAGTCTTCTAGGAACTTATTCACAATTGGGACAGACTGAAGAGATAGTGCTTCGGCACGAGAATCCTGAACTCTGACTAGCTGATATATGCACCCTTTGGAAATTAACTTTCTAACTTTGAGATATAAAACAAACTGGCCCTTAGGGTAAACTGAGCTACCCCTCCACTCTAGGACTGGTTCGTTAGGAAACTAAAACTTGACTACTCTAATTTTGTAATTTATGGAGGCATACCCCGCATGAAGCCAATCCATGCCTATAATGATATCAAACTCTACCATATCTAACTCCACTAGATCAGCTATAACGACCTTATGATAAATAGAGTCTGGACAACCCCTATAAATTCTTTGGGCTAAAATAAAATTCTAATAGGAGTAGAAACACTAAAAGGCTTAAGGAGACATTCTGGATTAACCCCAAACTTCACAGCTACAAATGGAGTTACAAATGACAATATGGCTCTAAGGTCTAATAATGCATATACATCCTGAGTAAAGATTTTGAGCATACCCATAACCACATCTGGTGAGTTCTCCTGCTCCAGTCTTGTGCCCAATGCATACAAGCAGTTTGTGCCCCGGCTTGTCCCTACTATAGTACCACTGCGAGGTGGCTTACCCTGCGAGGCTGAAGAGACTGACTCTAATCTGGTGTCTCTCACATTTTGCTTCCCCATAGGATAATCCTTCAAGAAATACCCCACCTGACCATATTTGAAACAACCATTTGTGCCCAGAAGGCACTCTCTGGGGTGAGACTTACCACACCTACCACAAGTAGGATAACGGTTTGGTCTTTGAGCTATACTACCCTGTGGCTGACTAGCTAGAAACCTGTGGTGCTGCGATCCCTGCTCATTCCAAACCCTCGGTGCAGTTACACTGGTAGATGAAAGTGCTGGTCCGACAGTCTTAGGCTGGAAAGATCAGTGACCTCCACCTCCAGTCTCCCTCTTGCCTGACTCCTGGCCAGAATGTCTTGGCCTTCTTACTCCTAAACTCTTCTTTGTCCTACATTTTCTCCTCCTCTACCTGCTGCACATATGCCATCAAGCAAGCTATATTCATATTTTCAATCAACATCTCATTTCTACCCTCCCTCTTAGTCAGTCGAGAGAGCTCGGACACAAAGGGATCCATTCTCATACACATATCTGCAACCATGGCCGGAGCGTAATGGGATAACTGAGTAAACTTGAGGGCGTACTCCCGTACACTCATATTCTTCTGCTTCAAGTTTAGAAACTCCCTTACCTTAGCCTACCTCATCTCTCTGGGAAAGTACTGTCCCAGAAAAGCCTCCTCAAATACTTCCCAAGTAATTGCTGGCATACCATCTACCTTACTTCTTTTCCATTGGTCAAAAAATAATCTAGCTACCCCCTTAAGCTGATAAGTAGCCAACTCAACCCGCTCAGTATCCGCTATCCGCATCACCTGAAATACATTCTGAAGCTCCTCAATAAAGTTCTCAGGATCCTCCTTCATATTAGACCCCGTGAACTCTGGTGGATTTATTCTCAAAAACTCTCTAACTTTGGCGGTATCTGCCCCATCATTCCTGTCATCTCCCTAGCGACCTCCCTGAGTGGTGATTGCCTAAGCGAAAGTCTGAATGGCTTGGTGAAGCTCAGCATTAGATATATATGTCTGTTGTGGCTGCTTCACGGGCATAGCTGGGCCTTTAGGTTCCTTAGGAATTCTGCCAGGTGGTTTGCATTACTTCTGGCTGGGCATCTTCTGCCCTTGACTTATCCGTTAGCTCTGCGAGGAGGCATGATCTGAAAACATGGCATGAATGTATGAGTTAGAAAGGATTTCATAGAGATATACATTGAAGTACGAGACAAAGAATAACAATTAAGGATGGCGTTTCCTAATGTCCCGCAACCTCCATATTATAGATATGATGTGCTTCACACCCATAATACAGACTCTAATAGACACAGTTTCATAGACTCCCTAGGACTCTTAAACTCTGGGCTCTGATACCAAGTTTGTCACACCCCGAGCCTATACCCTGGATGTGGCTGGCATTCGAAAACCATTGCTGGTCCCAAGCGAACCACTGCGCCTGGCTACTTACTCAGCGAAAAACCTGTTAATAGCGAAAAAAGGCTTTTAAAATATCAAACTAACTCATGAATGGAATAAATAAATAAATGTAAAGACATAAATACTGTCTGAATAACTAGAAAATAAAATAGACACACGGTATATGGAACCTATAGTAAAATTATTTGAAAGGACTACTGAGACAAGTCCCACGTAGACAAAAATGAAAGTAAATACTGTAAAGAAACATAACCAATAGGCCTTGGACAGAGAAGAGGCCTCACCAAGAATATGCAAGCTAGCAGGTTCTCAATGAAGCGACTGCTGAGGAACTCTGTCACCTGCGTCTACATCATAAAATAATGTAGGTCCTAAGGACGTCAGTACGTGGAATGTACGGTACATAAGATGGCCAAAACAGTTAATAGGGATATCATAATGCATCTCAAAAGACATAATCATAGTTCATAAGAGAATAACAATAATCATAATACTGGTATGCTAAAAATAATATGCTGATAACTGATAAGTAAAATATAGTTTTTTAACTTGGGGATTTTCTCTAACTAACAACCACTACTATGAGCTTGGTGGTAATACAATGTCTTGCCCACGGTGCCAGAGTCGTCCAGTACTTTGCTGGGGTAGGGGACGACTAACTAGGGGAGTGGATCCATCCCAAAACTGGGCCATCTCCGTGGCTAATAAGGAAGGTATAATCCTAACATATGCTGGCTACCTAGTTTATGAGTTTGAGTAATTTATTCTACTCTCACCCATATTGGTGCTCAATACTACTCCCAAAATATCTTATATTGCTCTTAACTTTTAAAGAATGAATTCTTGAAATCTTATCTTCCGGGGACTTAGCCCAGTTTTAACTTTTCTTAGCTTTCTCACTGAAATCTTTAACTTACTAATAATCAGAATCAACTCAGTGACCCAAAATATGCTAGATTTTTTGGCTACCATGCAAGGGTAAACATTTAAAACAAATTCTTAAACTTAGCTTAAAGGATGTCAAAGTAGTCTTTTTCTTTTCTTGACTTAAGATTTCAAGAAAACTCATTAAATATAAACCTTGATCATAATTGAATACAAACTTAATAACAACTCTCCAGTTGGATCATATAGGGACCAAGAATTTTAATATTCATCAAGAATCTACGCATACATAAAGAAACTCTAGTATAATTCCATATACTTCTTTTATGAATATGATCTCAATCAAACTTGAATTTCTGGAATGAAAACTAGATTAAAGTTTCTAAAATATTCTGAAAGTAATACTTTTAGAGTGGCCTTACATACCTTGGAGAGTGTTCTTGAGGAATTGAAAGGAAAAATCTAAGCCCTACAACCGTTTCTTGAATTTTCTGAGCATAGGTTCCTGAGAGGTTTTGCTTGAACGTATGAATGTGACTAAGAAAAGATATTTTGGACTTAATTCAACTTAAAATCGACTTAATTTAGGATATGCAGTGTGAAAAAGTCAAAAATACCCCTCCCCTTTTTAAAACGAAAACTACTCCTGAATTACACTAGTGCTCGACGCAAACTAGTGTAAATTCTAACTTTTTCACAAAATCAGACTTCGTCAAAAAATTTTGTGAAAGTTCTAAGTGTGGTTCTACATTCCCTTCGCATCGTGGAGCGACACGAAAACCTCACTATTTTTAATTTTTTTTGGAAAAATTAATTCATATTTTTTTGAGTTTTTTTCCAGTCGAGACCATTTTTCAACTCAATGTTTTGTACTAATTGCAAATTCGATATCGGATTTTCAAACGGAGCAAGGGAAGATACTTTACGCATAAGGTCAAGTCCAGGAGTATTTTGGTCATTTTATGGGTGTGTTACACTATTGAACGATCCCTTAATATATTATAAAAGATGTTCATGTTAGTCTTTTCCCCTAAATATAAATAGATTCATAAAGAGTCTCTGTTAATTTGAATCATAAACCCTACTATAGCTCATGTGTAAAAAAAAAAAACCTCAAAAGCTTTTTCTTTTCCTTTCATTTTTGATATTTTCTGTAACACCTCACAACTCAATTCTTAGGATCTAAAATTTTTCGTCGCAAGTACATAGGATTGAGCCTAGTGATGTCTTATTTGTACCTATATTTTAAGGCTCGTTAATATATGTGAGAAGTGTGTTGGAAGTGAATTAGGTTCATGAGAGACACCTAGTACTTAGTTGAGTTCAAAATCTTCCTACTGGTTAAGTTTTTAACATTAGATTATGCAAGCGAAAATTTTAAATGACCATAATTTTCAACATGTAAATAATTAAATGACTCATAATATATCAAGTTAAAGATTTTTTATTGTCTTTCTAACGACACCAAGATTGTCTCATTTGGTGTTCAATCAAAAAATTATGGTTGTTACAGACTGCCAGAGCAGAGATGAATCTACGACCTTGACTTACAGGTCATGGATTGAGCTATGACCCGTACTATCAGTTCGTGCAATACCTTCTGCAAGTCTATTTTTGGGTCTTAAACTCTACCGATCATAAAAGTTTCTGCCAGTCATAGTTTAGGCCCATAGAATGAGTTTCAGGACCTCGAAATCCAGCTTAGTTTCCACAAATGGATTCTACAGTTCGTAGAAGATTCTACAGACCATAGATGTAATACCCCACAAATCTATTCATAAGATTAAAAGTTTTTCGTCGTAAGTATATAAGCTTGAACCTAGTGATGCCTTACATGTACCTATATTTTAAGGTTCATTTCTATACGTTAAAGTGTATTACAGACATAAAAGACCTCTAGTACTTAGTGGAGTCCAAAACTTCCTATCAATTAAGTTCTTTGCATTAGATTATGCAAGGGTCAACTTTAAAAGACCACAACTTTTAGCACACAAAGAATTAGGTGGCTCATGACCTAGCAAATGAAAGTTCTTTGAATTAACTTTCCAAAGCAATCAATTTTACCTCATTTGGAGTTTGGAGTAAAAAGTTATATTCTGTTTACTGTAGACTGCCAGAGCAGAGTTGAACCTACAAACTGACTTATAGGTCATGGTTTGAATAACGGTCTGTACTGTTAACTTATGAAGAAACTTTTACAGTCCATTTTAGAGTCCCAGAATTAACGGACCCAACTACGGGTCGTAGATGCTTTTACAGGTCATAGTTTAGGCTCGTAGAATAGATCTAGAGCCCTCTAAATTTCCCTGGAAGTTTACGATTGGGTTCTACGGATAGTAAAAGTTTCTATGGGCCATAGATTGACCCGTGGACGACTTTAACAGCATTTTAAAAAGGATTATTTTGGTCTTCTCCTACCTTTTTAAAGCCTAAACTTGATAGTTTTACATATATTTAAGTCCCTGAACATAACTATCTAACCTAGTTACGCTCAAACATATTTCATGACTTTGAACAAGGTTCCAAGAGGAGAAAAGCTATAAGAGAATCTAATGCGTTCTTCAAAATTCTTCAAAAAAATCTAAATCTCAAGGTATGCAAGGCTAACATAATGTTGGACTGAGTTCGTCCACATGCTCCTTCATCTCCATTTAAGTTGAGTTTTTCTTTGAATTTCTTAAATTGGATTCTTAAGTTATCTGTTATCTTATTGAGTTTCTTGTACAAAAAAGCATGTTGATGATGTTCATAAGTTGTGTATTTGATTGGATGCATGTTTATGTTTTCATTTACATGAACCCTAGTTGCGGTCTGTATTTAATTTCATGCATTATTTCAAATTGAGATTGATGGTCCTTTTATATGTTGAGCAAAGATGATTTTTTAGCATATCTTTCTAAGTCTACGTGAATATGAGATTTGAGCATAATAATGATTTAATAAAGAGTTTTGATGAGATGATGCATATTTTAATGGGTGTTGATGGAATTGAGCATTGAGTTTAAATGGTGTTTTAAGTAAATATTTAAAGCGCATTTAACTAATTTTCAAAATATTTTATTGACATAAGAGGATGGTGATGATGTCTGAGATGTGTATGAATGATTTTTTTTAATAGAATATTTTTGGAGTAATGTTGAGCACCTAGTTCGAAAGAGCATGAGCATCTCAAACCCAATAACTACGTTGCCAGCGTAGGATAGTCGTGCAGTTAACTCTGGTATCTCTTGTCCTAAAAAATGGACAATGATTATGGATCCAAGAGAGAAAGCAGAGCGTCCTTACCTTGGCAAGTAATGGACGGGAGTGGCAACAATGTCGCCTTCGTTATGCAGCACTAACTATGTTGGTGGGAGTATTGTCGATTAGAGAAACTTCCGAATTTTGCATAACTGATTTGCACACTAGAGTAACCTTTAGGAGTATTATTTTACTATAAAATTTAAATGATTTTGCATGAATTACATACTATTGAGTTTACTTTCAAAGCATGACTTTATTCATAAACTTGCATGTCTTACTGAGTTGATTGAGTTAATTTTGAGTTAAGTTACTTGATTTGAATATCTTTGATTATTTCCTTTCTTTTTCAGCCATTTTACATACCAGTATATTCAATGTACTAAAGTCCTTTTGGACTACATTGTTTTATGATGTAGAGACAGGTATTAGAGGTCATCAATAGGCGTTTCGTTAAGGATCTTATCGCATTCAAATGATTGATGAGTCCTTCCCTTCATTCAGAGGATACTCTACTTATCTTTCTTGCTTTGAGTTTAGCACTTTTACTTTTGATTTGAGGTAGCCATGAACCTGTTATTGGCACCATCTAGATGCTTAGAGATAGAGGTTTCATAGACAATGATGGATTAGAGTTGATGTTTCACTTTTAAAGACTTGTACTTTTCAAATTATTTTCACAATATTGAGTTGATTTGGATTATCGATTTTAAACCCTTATTTCATTGAGTCATTGATTGATGAACCAACTAGAATGTTTCATGTACATAAACTAGATTGAAAGAATTGGGTATTTTGACATCTAAAGAAGTTAAAGAAGAAGAAGAGCAAGACTTGAAGAGAACATGTAACATAAGCTAAATCAAGTTGATGCAGTGCCCTAATTGGATGTAATTAAACAAAAAGGCATTAGAAATTTTTAGGCTAATGTTTGTGAATAAATCGAGAATATCCATGCAGAGAGTGAAACAAAACAAAAATCCTCATTCTCAATTCACAATTGAAAAGATTTTCCTTCAAAAACCACCAAGCATAGAAATAGTTGAAGAAGAGTTGACCAAAACATGAGATCAAATGATAATCTAAATTATCTTTCTAGATTTGCATCTCAATTTCTTTTACTAAGCTATAAGTTAATATCTTCACATGGTTAGGGAAGCACTTCACTATCGACAAGAATATCTTAAACTATTCTATTATACTATAGTCGCATATATAGAATAACTACTAAGACTCTCTTCGAAAACACCACTCTTAGCTTCCTTCTATCTCTATGGTAATCTTTCTATATTTGCTGCTCTTATAGGCATATATAACCGCTCCACAACTCTTACAATCTAACCTCTTCTTTTTCCTACTAACACTTAACTTCTATGCTTCTATAAATTTAAGTGTATAAGACTTAGGCTATAACAGAATACTCGTCATCATCTATCCATAAGCCCTAATCAACTTAATTACTCGGGATGGCAGGAACTACTTACATCAGACTACTCCACATTGATAACTCAAAGATACTATCTAGATTCTTAGAGCAATCATAACTTAGAGCTTTACACAACTTTACACTATCATGAATACACATCTCATGCCTCTTCTTATCTAATGAGCTATCCTCAATTCACTATTCCTACCTAAGGGGTACTTGTACCTTGCCCATAGCATCACTTTCCTATCAAATCAACATCTTTATCTCAAACATACACTATGGGGAGTCTTTTAGAGCAAATCTCCAACTAAAACTATCAATGTCACAATGTTATCTCCTCTTCCACGCTACTGTTCAAAATTCAAGCTTAGGGTATAGTATTAACATGGACATCAAGCACTCATCTCATATCATACCAACTTATAGCTACTAGGTAGAAATTTGAGAATATGGATCCATTAAAATCTCACAGCGAGTACTCAATCAACATATTCCTTCCTCACAACTCAGTATCACTCACCCATTTACTATACCTCCTTATCTAACTAAGCTCATAATTCTATGAATTTTCATGAGGCTCTTCCTTCATAATCATGAGCTTAGTTTAGATCTATTACCTCAAAAGTACTTTGTTCCCCTATTCAATATCCATACTTCACCCTCAATAATACGAATATTGTAATACATCAACATGAACCTCTTACTAGTTTGAGCATACTCTAACTTATCTTGACAATAACTCTTTCTCTATACCTTATCATGAAAATTATAGGAAACTTACGACCCTTTAATCAAATCTTATGGCAATCGTCTCATCACCTCATTACTTACTTAATAAATAATATCTCTAGTTACAAGCCTTAATCAATCATTTCTTTTGTGTCGTTATCATTCTAGCTCTGGGGTGATAACTTTACTATGCTTTATAAGACCTCAAATCATACTTCTAGTTTGTAACAATAAACCTTTAGGGACATAAGTTTCTTTCTCATGGATAACATTGAAAGCAAGTCTCAAATAAGAAAGCCTGGGGTATATCTCAACTAGCTCCACTAAGTTAGCCATGGTATCTCCTATGATAAATTGGAACAGAATGATCTCTATAAATCTTCTCAGCTAGAATAGTATCACCAATATAATAGGAATAATCGATACACTGAAGGGTTCGAAAAGACACTCGAGAGTTTTATCAAATCCACTAGACACATAAGGAGACACAATCCATGGAGTACCACTAGGATTTATCAAAACATAGCAATCAAGAATAAAGATTCAAATTATACCTGTCACAATATCTCATGAGACATCTAGTGAGTCTTTCTGATCTTGGGGACTACCTACGGCATAAAACTGGTCTATGGACCTGCTCATGACAAAAGTAGCACCTCCTCTGATTTTCTCTAACTGGTGGTGCCGATGTAGAAAATTGAGCTTTATTGGGCTACTTTAGACAATCCCTCTGAAAGTGACCCTCTTGGCCACACTTATAGTATTTCTTAGTATCCTTTCGACAATTTTTCAAATAAAGTTTGCCACACTTTCCACATGGTGGCTTGCCTTGGGAAGCTCGAGACATACTAACCTGTGACTAAGGTCCCTGAGCTTTAAAATTATGAGACCCTTGTTGTCACGTTCCAAACCTAGGGCCTAGACGTGACACGGCGAACGAGGAATCCAAAGGAACCCCAAACAAGGCTCTTAACATATTATTATACATACTTGATCGCAGAAGCAATTAAACAACCATAAGAAAATAGAAATAAGGATAAAGGGCTAAGGGAAGTCTTTCATATCATAAAACATCAAAAGAGTCAAGCTCAAACATAATAGTTGACATCCAATTTTGACCAATCTATAACTCATTTTAGATTGTCATTTGATTAAATAGGTATTTTTGAAACTTTTTAAACAAAGAAGTTTATTTTCAATTTTATCTAAATAATTGTGTATTTTAATTTTCAAAATTTGTTCATTAATTATTTTGTCATTTTTTAAATTTATGATTATTATAATTATTGTTATTATTTGCTTTTATTATATTTATTTTAGTAGTAGTGATAGTAGTAGCAATATTTATTATTTATTATTATCATAATTAATATATTAATATCGTATTTTAAATGCATCATATATTTTAATATATTATTTTATCAATTTTCTTAAGTTAAAATAATAATTTTAATACATTTAATATTCTTACATAATAATTTTAGCATATATTATGTATCACTTTTAAAGATTATTATTTAAAATATTGTATATTTTTATAAGTGTTATATATTATATTTATTAATTAAATGACAAACTATTCAATTTTACCTCAATTCATACAATTCGTAGTATTTTCTATCAAATTCATTTCAATTATAATTATTTTTTTGCCATTTATTTCAATTTTAGTCAATTCCTTCACAAATTCTTTCAATTCTATCTCTAAATTGAGCCAATTTGTGGTTCAATTTTAAATTCCAATTCAATTTATTTAATCTTAAATTCGAATGGACCTATTTTTTATCCATATCCGACCCATGTCTCAAATTTAATCATGACCATTCATCATTTTCATCCAATGGTTGGGATTAAATCTCTATTATTTTTCCTTTTCTAACAAAACCTTAATGTCATTCCATTTTTTGCCATCTTCTCACGTCACTTCTCCTCCACCGACCTCACCAGTGAGTGCCCTCAACAACCTCCGATTTCTCTGTTCAAGCCCCAAACCCGGCAGCCCTTTTGCCGGAAAATAGTCCACCAAACGAACTCCTTTTCTTTTCCACATAACCACCTCACATCCCTCGCCTCTCCGGAAAATAGTTCTCCTCTTTACTACACGGCTTTTCTCATACAAATTATATACTACATTCTCTTGCTTCATTACCTGGGGTATCTTTGAATATTGATTGACACTTTCGGCTTACTTTTGAATCTCGCATCTCTACTGTTGTCTGCTCCATCCCAAAATTTCCTTGACACAAGCATTGCTCGGAATCCTTGAGATTCTTGTGAGCTTGTTGTGATAAGGGTCGAGGGTGATTTTAAAATTCGAATTATTATTTTAGTGTGTATTCTTCTCTTTATTATTGTTTATTCTTAAATATCGTAATGTTTTGGGTAGTTTTTGTTTGTGTTTTAGCAAGATCTTTTAGCCTGTTTCGGATGACGAAGACTTCCCTTGTAATGGGAGTTGGATGACATTATTTACTTTCCAATATTTTATATTCCTTTATTTTTGATTTGTAACATTTGTAAACGTTCTATAATGAAAATTGGGGACTTAAGGTAAGGGGATCTACGTGCTACGTATTTATTTTATTTTATTTTATTATTATTTATTTGTGTGTGTGCATTAGATAACCTGCTTATAGAAGATTTAATTGTTTGATTATGATTGTTCAATTTATCATAGCTTTAGATTTTGTAGGTATTTATATGTTTTAAAATGGTTTCATGTGAGTATGTTAGTGGTTTAACTTCAATTTTTTCACATATAATTCACGTGCTTTTATGTTTTGAAATAACCTTCTCAATAGAATAGTTGTTTAACTTTTAACTAAACTTGAAAAATCATGTTTGTTTTTTTAGAATTTAATAATATTTTGACATAAATTAAAAATAAAGTTACTTAGATATCATGTTCATAGGACTCATTCCGGACATTTTGATTATTTTAGAAATCTTGTTTATAGGACTTTAAATATATTTTTGACATGTTATAAAAAAGTTTAAACGTTATTTCATATAGACATAATGCATATAGGATGTTATGCACATTAATATAAGATTCATGTTTAAAAAATAAAGTGTATATGGTTCATAGTGTAAAATAAGTCAAGCTTGTTATTCCATGAGTAAAATAAAATAAAAATAAAATTCCTTTAGTTTTAAGTGATTTTCTACATCTCTTAATTTAGAAGATTTGCTTACAAGATTTTCTTTCCCAAGTCCCTTTTCCATGCTTATAGAAGACAAATGCATGAGATTTAATATATATATATATATATAACATTATTTTCTTATTAAGTTCATTTCCCCTAAATTCCAATTTATTAACTTTGTCATGATGCATTCTCCTGTAATGTCATGTCCTTGTATGTAATCTGTGGCACACTTAACATGTCACACTTTTCACAATTATATGTGTTTTCAAGCATGTTATTTATATGAGAGGTTTATTTAGGATTTATGTGCTACTTGCTTGTTCAACATATTTTGCTATGACATTGAGTCTAATAGAAAGCCCTACATTCTAAGTCTAGAATCACCAAAATAGACGTTCAATGCCTCTTGGATATTAGGAGGGACGCCAGATAAATTAGAAAAGTGGTAGTCTTTTTCATTTTTAATGCCCCTTTAGGATTAATAATAAATCAACTTAGGAGGGGTAGGGGTATATAGGATCCTCGGATATGATGACTCAAACTCAAGCTTTAATAAGACAAACTTTGATTTTGTCTTTAGATTTGAATAAGCCACGCGAGCTAAATAACACTTGAAAGCCGAGTAAACTGATCCGAGTGGAAAATCAAAGCGCTTAATTTAATTTTTCATTTCTTATTTTAAATTCCTGGAGGTAGTTAGATTTATTTTCTGTCTTTATTTGTTTACTTCTCTATTTGTTCAATTTTTTCACTTAGAATTAATTAGGATAATTATAAAATTAAGATACCTTTATTTGCAACCACCCCACATAAATAAGAAACACAGTCGGAACCCACATTTGTGGACCTCGAAAGGTGCCTAACACCTTCCTCTCGAGGTAACTTGAACCCTTACCCGTTCTCTAGTTGACTTGACCTTAGCTTTAGACCCTTAGTTAGTTTTAGGTTAAATGCACCTCAATAGGTGACGACTTTTCAAAATTTTCAAAATCTCAAAAGAGTTCTTGCTACGACGTTATGCAGATTTTCGTCTTTTCACGAGAAAAAATGGGACGAGACAATAATTACATAATTTGTCCAACAACACCTCTAAACTTAGAATTGAGCGGGGACCAAGAGAACTTTCGAGCTCACCTTCATAGTAAAAAACATACAATTAGATAATGAGAGTCTTTACATAGCATAAGAACAAGAAATATAGTCCCCTGAGTTGAGGACTCACCAAACTTGCTTTGAGAAGATAGTACTAGCCACGGGGAGGATGAGGATGATCGTGAGGAGCTCTAGTTCCTACATGGTAACATCATGTAGGCATAGAGCATGCATTAGTTTGAATATACCAAGTATATAGGATGCAATGCAATAATAAATAGACAACAAAATCAAAATGCATAATCGTAAGCAAGAGATAGTATATTAGCAATATGACATGCATGATCAATGCTTGAAGTGAAACATGCTTATATATAAATATGGTACATGTGTAGGAAGAGACCATTATCTTGGACCAAGACACTTAATACTTGGAATCCAATGTAAGCCACCCCTCGGAGGTGTTTGATGTATCAACCCCTCAACTTGGTTAATGGGTTTACCACCTCCCATCAAGGTATTTGAGGTACCAACCCCTCAACTTGGTTAATGGATTTACCACCTCCCATCAAGGTGTTTGAGGTACTAACCCCTCAAATTGATTAATGGGTCTACTACCTCCCATCAAGGTGTTTGAGGTACCAACCTCTCAGGTTGGTTAATGGGTCTATCACCTCCCATCAAGGTGTTTGAGGTACCAACTGCTCAACTTAGTTATGGTCAACTTGCAACACTAAGGATAATTTTCATGAAATAAACACATATATACCTTCCTTTCATCATCATAAAGTCACATAACTCATATATCATGCATTAGGCCTCCAACAACTCAAGAAATCTTAACCTGACATTTTATCAAACACTTGGCGAGTATGTAATACTAGTGTAAAATCATCTAATTCAAGAGTGAAATCATGCAAGAAAACTCGAAATAAATCAACCCAACAACACTTGGTAATACCCTCCTGCAATATACATCAAAACCCTTTATCAAATCTCAAGATAGATCATAGCTTCATAGCTTAAAATATGCTTAAACAGTCACACTTTTATGAAACTCCAACTTAGTTCATAATCAAATTCATAATAAGTAAGACCCATAAGTAAATTAACTTAGAAAGAGGCTTGGGCATCATGGGCGAAAGGACCCAATGGTTGAAATCCACATACCTAAACTTTGGGGATTTTCTTGAAGAAGATTTGAATGGAGACTTGAAGCCTGAATGAAATCCTTGAATCTGGAATGAGATTTGGCACTTGAATTTTGGGTGAAATATTTGTCGAAGTGTTTGAGAGAGTATTGAGGAATGTCTTGTATGATATGAAGGTGAAATACGGCTAAGTATAGGTGTTTTTATGCATGGAAGGCTTAGGTCCAAGACCCCAAAGCCTTGGACTGAAGTGAGAAAACTGGCAACAAAATACATAAGTCCGTGATGGGTCCGTGTCATGGTACCATCGCGTACCCCCACTATTTTGCGCAAACTTAAAAAAATTAAATTTTACTACGGTTAATCTAAAATTGGGATTATACCTATTTCCCACTCAATTTTGCCCCCTAAATAACAATATGAAGTCGAATTTTTGATACCACGCACAAATTTTGAGATATATAAAAATTATGATTACGGGTACTTCTGAGGCACATTTTTGGACACATTTTGTCATCGTTTCACTTCATCGTTCCTGGGTGCACTAGTAGATGAGGGCCATGCTTGAAAGCGACTCCTATTTGCATTCCTCTTCGACCTCTGGAACTCAGACAAGTTCATACTTAAGAACTCACGAACCCTTGATGTATTTGGAGCACCTGCACTCCTATTCCCTGTCTAGCATCCAATGCTGTCACAACCTTGGCCAAAGTATGGATGGCTTGGCAAAACTCATCATTTGAGATGTCGACTTGTGATGGCTATCCAGGGATGGTTGGGCCAATAAGTTCATCATGATTCTGGGGCTCAGGTTGGTTAGCATTCTGTCTAGCAAGACGTCCTCTTCCTCTAGCAGCTCTTCTTGGAGGCATAATTTGAATTCAAAACATGAAACACGAGTCAGAAGAGAGCCTTCATAGAGTTTAACTCTAAAGCACAAATGAGAATATGAAAGAAGTGTAACCTTTTCTAATATCCTATATTCTCCTACTTGTAAAGTGTGGTGCACAACACACCCATAAACAAGACTCTATTAGACAAGACTTCACAGACTCCCTGGGACTCTTGAACTCTGTGCTCTAATACCAAGTTTGTCACGCCCCAAGAGGGTACCCTTGGTGTGACCGACACTCAAAGACTATTGCTTGTCCCCAAGCAAACTACTTGACCTCATCACATTAATTCAGTCAACATTTAACACATCAGTGGAAGATTAAAGAAGATAATAGGTGGACAGTCTCAATATAGAGAAGGTTTAGTCAAATCAATAAGACTGGTATAAAAGAAACTAGCCCAAAATACTCTCCAAATCAAAACTAAACACAACTCAACATTCTAGTTTATGAAACCTTTATCTGAATTGTCTAAATAGTACCATAATTGGGTATGGCTATCACAATAAAAAAGAAATAAAATATTAGACTAAAGCTAGATGATAGTGTAAATGTGCATCTTCCAGAAGCTGGGGATAACTCACCAAATTAGCTGATTGCAATAGATCTTCAATAGTACACCTGTTGATGATCTCTAATACCTGTCACTGCATCATTAAATGATACAGTCTAAATGGATATCAATACGCGGAATGTACGAATATGTAAAATGACTAAAAGAAATATTCATCAAGGTAGAATACTATCAACTCAGATAACTCAAATCAAGAGATATAGAACTCAATCAGGATGCTAAATGTCTATCTAAAGCAAGAATAATGAGTAGACAATGACCAATCAATACAAATTCAATCTAATCCGAATCTAATCCAATCTGAGTACTATCAATATGAACCTATATGGGAGTTTCTCTTATATGATAATAATTACTTATGATCCAGTGATCGTATAACAATCCCGTTGATGTTGCCACAACCATTCAATACCTTGCCAGGGTAAGAACAAATTGATCCATAATGGATCGGATCAAATCAAATGAGTCCTTTATTCGTTCAAGCATCTATCAAGAGGAAACATCCAACTTAATGATTTCAATCCTCTCCTACATTTGGCGATGTAGTTAATGAGATCAGATCGGACTTACTCTTACTCAATTCGATGCTCGATACTTCTCTCAAGACTCAATACTCATAAAATAATCAAATAAATTGAAATAATCAAATCTCAATCAATCCTATCAATAAGTCTCATAAGGACTCTTATCAATCCCAATGACCTTTCAAGAGTGAAGACAATCACATAGGAGGACTTTCAATTTAGACTAATCTTTAGAGTTCAATTATGAAGACTCACAGGACCAATAAGTTCTATCAACCTATCATCATGCTCGCATCAAAATTCTCAAATTAAGGCTCTAGACTCAATCCCTAGGTTCATTCATGCAATCTTTTATTTAAAAATCACTAGGATTTTATGAAATAACTTATGTAAAATATTAGTAAATTAAGTTTATGATGATCATCAATATATGAAAATATATAGGATATGTATCATTTGTAAGAAAACATTCAAGAAAATGTGGATAGAGACCTTATACTTTCATCTATCAACCTATCTCAATCAAGGGACACATGAGTTCATGCTTTAGATTAGCCTTACATACTTGGAATGAACAATTGATTTGCTCAACTTTCGCTCTAATCCTTTGGATTCATAGCTTCTCTTCTACTCTTTTTAGCCCTTGTCTTTTGTTAGAATGTTCAACAGACTTAGGAATAGGTTTAAAAGTTCTTTTTACACTTAAAATGACATATATCTGTTGTGGATTAAGTCTAGGAGAGTAAGAAAAAGTCTGGAGTGCCCCTTAAAAAGTAAAAATTTGAACTACGGTGAGACAAGTCTCCTTTCATGAGCAATTTTCGTCGAAATTTTCCAATCAAGTTTCTAATCCCGTAGAAAATATTGAAATCACCATTAAGTGCAAATCCATGACAAGTATGCAATGCGAACATATTACACATTTTTCTGAAATTACGTCTTTGCATTAGAAAATTACCTTTTGATTCGGTTGCTCTAAAAATTAACCAAGGCCATTTTTCCCACACAATTTTTCGTGCCGTTCGCGATTTCGATCTCGAATTCGCTGAAAAAATTTGAGAAGATGCGTTATACAAGCATCTCTCATCTAGGGGTATTTTAGTAATTTTATTGGGTGTAACAAAACTTGAGTGGTTTACTTTTTTTCCTTGAAGCTGAAAGCGTGGTTCTTATATAAATTATTATTTGATTTATCAATTGGATGTAAAATCAATATTTCTTCATAAGTTATATGAATGGGCATATATTGATCACCCTCTTGGATATGTGGAGCAAGGCAGTGAAGAAAAAATATACATATTGAAAAAGACTTTATATAGATTGAAATAAGTACCTCAAGCTTAGTACACTTGTATAAAGATTTATTTCTTTAAGGTGGAATTTCAGAAATGTCCATATGAACATCCACTTTATATAAAAATTTGGTAGTACTTTGGAATGAGTAGTTATAACTTGGTTAGTACACCAATTGATCCAGGAGTAAAGCTTATAGTGTATCTCGAATACAAGAAGGTTGATAGTATTTTATTTAAACAAATTGTTAGAAACTTGTCATATTTAACTACTAGCAAATTAGACATAACATATGTTGTGAGGTTTATTCCCTCAATAATTCGGAAGTTAGTATGAATAAACAAAGAAATATTCTTTCAAAAGTTAAAGGTCTACCATTAAGAAACATTTCAAACTTGTTGTTATCATAAACGTATCCCACTAATGACATCAACCAAATTGCAAAAAAAATGTCCCAATTTTTAAGTAGAAGCAATATTATATGAAAATAGCAAATTCATTGGGAGACACTCTCTTTCTTTATCAGTAACAACAAAATGCCTCCATCTTAAATGACTCAAATTGCTTAATTTTTAGATATAAGAATAAAAAAATTAATACCAAAATATTATAACAACTAAAATTAACAACCATAAAGGACACAAGATCAAAAGAATATCGAGAACACATGAAAATAATTCTTCACAAGAATTGTGTAAGTAGATTGACTCAAATTGCACCAATATAACATCCTCGAGAATATTCAAAACTTCGATAGACAAACTGTTGAAATGTAGAAAATACCTCTAATGCCCACATATTCAGAGCAAAAGAGAACCCTCCCAAATGATAAGATGCTTGAATGTTTGATTCTTCTTTAACTAGTTGCAAAGAGTTTTTCAAAGAACCAATCAACCAATTAAATCCTAGAGTACCCCAACGGCAAGAATAACGAAACTCATTGATATCTATGATCGTTATCAAGTAATTACTTATAGCATAATATTTAGAACGACCCAATTAAACCCTTTCAGCTATATATAATTCAACGAGTTTTACAACAGTGCTGTTAACATCCAAAATAGTTGTTTCCATGGATGCTAGAATCAATAGCGAAAGAAGCTTGCAAGACACTCAATGTAATAGTATGAGTGTTTGGAAAATAACGATTAAAAAAATAATTTGTTAAGACAGAAACAAAAGTAAAATCGCCTGCAGAAGAAGAAAAATCAGTAATTAAAAAGATTCTGAAGTAAATGAGCATATGCGATCAAATAAATTAAACTTGATCAATTAGCATCATCGCAATCAATTTGCGAAAAGAAGCAAGCACTGAATCAAAGTCCAAGAAATATCATGTTCTCCTAACTCCATAAATTTTCCAAATACTCCCATCTTCAAGAGCTTCATTTCGAACTTCATAAAAGAACATCCCGAAACACTTTTATAATTGGAATCTCCACCCAAACACCCTTTGCAAATTTAAGATCTTGATTTTCTTTCCACAAAAAGCAAAAAACATAGATATATGATAAATAAGAAAATAAATTAAGAATTTAAAAAATATAAATAATAGTGAAAGAAGGAATATCTTAGTAAGAGATACCATTTTCTTTCTTTGGACCATCTATAGGGTTAGAAAACGAATTGCAAAGCAATTGTTAGGCAGAAGAAAGAGAGATTAGTTCGTTGATGCTGAATTAGGAGACCGGAGAGAAGAAAAGAGAAGGAAAGGAAATGAACTACTAACAACGGTAAGAGCAGGAAGAGAAATAGAGATAATAAAAGAGTAAACAAAATACTTTAATTCAATTTAAATTGAAAAAAAGATATTTTTCATTTTTTTTATTCAAAACAAAAAATCAAAATCAATTTGAAAAAACTCACTGTAATTTTCTATGTTTTAAGTAACCAAGGTCCCAATCTCACCCACGGTAATGTTATGACTTGTGATCATCAATGCAATTAGTGGTCAATTGTTTATACGAAAAGCGAACTCTTATTGACGTGTCCAAATTGTACCTGAAAGAGACCTAATGACTTGGTAATTTTTATTAATAGATTTGGGACAAAAGTTGCAATAAAAAGTGTGAGAAGATCTTATCTATTGTTCCAACAACAATTTCTTTTTTGAAAATCTTTCTAATAAACAACCATCTTTCTAGTATGCTCTATCCATAACTTGGGTCCACCTTTAGGCACTTTTGTACCCTTTCACAATACCCCCTTTGATCTTTTGGTTGAGAATCCCTAATTCCTCTCTTTTGCCCTTTTTCTTCGAATCAGTTCTTGTTTTTGGGCACTTTAGTTTTGCTTGGCTATTCTCGCTTCTTATCATTTCTAACTGCTTCTTTTCTACTGTTCAAAGTACATGTCTTTTGAAGATATTTCACAAATCGCTTGATTTTGAGGTAAAGAGTCGGTTTTGGGTTCTGGGTTGGTGGAGTTATCTGATTTCCTTGGTGGGTCTTGAAAATTTTTGTGGGATTTCTCTGTTTTCTTGTTTTGCTGTCAAGAAACCCACTTTATTTTTTGATCTATTAGGGAGAAGTTTGATCTTTGAGTTCTTAGGTTAATTTGGAGCGTGTGATGAATCTGTAGGAAGACTAGGGTTGGAAGAAAAGGAAATAATGAAGAGAGGGAAAGGTGAAGAGAAAGTTATGGGGCCTATGTTTCCAAGACTTCATGTTAATGATACAGATAAAGGAGGTCCAAGAGCACCTCCAAGAAACAAGATGGCTCTATATGAGCAGCTCAGCATACCTTCTCAGAGATTCAACTCTGGGGTTTCGCCTCTTGACCCCAACAATACTCAAAAGATGGGTCCTCCTTCCTCAAGTCAGGTAGAATATGTGAATTTTCTGCTAGTTTGATTTATTGTTCTGAGTGGTTTTTGGATGTTAATTATTTGGCATATCTCTTGTGTGACCGGCGGTTTTATTTTGCTGTTTGAATTTTTAGCTTATGTTTCAGCATTAGAGATTACAGGACAAAAGAATCTTGAACCTCATTGCTGTGGTGTATATGTTAGTGTAGTAATTTTCACTTCACTTGGTTAACATGATGACATGTCATGAAATGGTCTATTGTCTTCTCTGTATGAGTACACGTATTTTGTCTTTTCGTATTAACTTGTGCTGATTATCATATGGACGTGCCTGGTGTTTTTAAATTTTTGGGAAGTTCATTTCTATCAGAAAGAAATAATATTAGCCTTGGGTTTCCTCCCTTTCAAGGTCTCAAGTTCGAAACCCACTGGGTGCAAACAATTTCTGAAGGCCATCGGATTGGGTAAAACCTGAATAACCATGGTGCACTTGCGGGAAACTCCTTGCCGAGGGCCTGTGCACCCAGAGCAAATCAAAAAAAAAAATGTTAGTTTTTTCCTTGGCTTTGTACTGTGGTCAGTGAAAATGTGAAATGACATTTACAGTCCCAATTACTTATGTTCTTGAACTGTTTTGTGATGTTACTACTAGGCTTTTAGTGGTTTCTTGATGTCAAACCATCTCTTGTTGGGCTATATTCAATGACTCTGTAGTAGTTAATCAATAGCTGTAAATTTAGTGGTTGGTTGAATTTGTAAGTTGACTTGAAGCAACTACTTCTTGCAGGGGAGTGGGCATAACAGAGTTGGATATTTCCCTGTACAACACCCTCCAGCCAGACATCAAGCTGATAAACCACCTGGCCACAGTTCTTATCCCAGTACTCTCTTGCAACAATATGAATTAAAAAAGAGAACAGAAGAGGATGACTTTACGGTCCCCATTTTTGTTAATTCCAAGCTTGGTCGGGCCAATGGGAGTCATAATCTGGATACGGAAAAGCTCTCTCCCTCTGGTCCAGTCTTATGTCCTAATAAAGAGTTGGAAGGAGTTGCACACCGAACTTCGAGACAACAGCTCAATAGCCAAAGCAAGGAGAATCCCAAATGTACTCTTGCTCGTAGAGAGAAAACAACCTCAAACTCTGCATCCAAGGGTAAGCTATCTGGAATGCCTTCTGATACAAGTTGATGTAAATTTTGCATTTCACAACAATATATGAGCTTCTAATGACTTTCACACATTACCTAAGACCAAGCTTTTTTAATCACCAGAATGCAGATTGAATCCTCAGGTTGGTTGTACCATCATACCTGAACCTATTAAGGGTGACGATGATGGCAATTCTTATCCCGTGAAAGAATTTGTATCAGAAGAGCAGTTAATCGCTAATGATCTTATTAATTATACGGAATCCCAGGAAGACAGGGCATGCAAATCATTACAAACAGGAATATTGGACCGAGGTGACGACTTATCTGAGACTTCCATAGTGGAATCTATATCTGGAACAGACATCAATCCTGATGACGTCGTGGGAATAATTGGCCTAAAGCGTTTCTGGAAAGCCAGAAGAGCTATTGTCAAGTAAGTTCGTGTTGCATTCAGATTGACATTTAAATATTCTTGTCGGATCAAATATGCATCATTCCTTTTGTCAGTTGGGTGGAGAAATTCTATTGACTAGCTTTTCTTTAGACATTTTCCTGATTGAACCCCCCCCCCCCCATAGCATTCTCATGGTCCTT
>JAOTQJ010000102.1:13971810-14010248 GCA_025642045.1 Solanum sejunctum
TGAAGACCTAACAAGGTAAAACTGGATATTTCATAATCCTTAGAAAGTGTGCATGAATATATCAACTAATTCTCTTTAAAGGATGTTTGTATGCCAGGCACTTTTTCGTTGGTACCTTTTGCTTGATAGTATATGTGTATCTGAGCTGCTAGCCATCAATATTTCCAGAGTCCAGATGATCTTTTTGTGTGGTTGTGTCTTGCCAATTGATGAATTTTGAGTGACATGTTTAGGTATGTAAATCTTTTTTAAAATGTTTAGGTGTGAAAATGGTTGTGAATAACAATTTCGAACTTATTGTATTAAATTTTAATGAAGAAGGTACAAGAGCAACAAATGAAAAGTACCATGTTATTAGAAGTTCCTAAAAAAAAAAGCTTTGGCTTCTTTTTTTGTATATGTTCCTAGCATTTATGTTTTACCATTTAAAACATAATTGATCTTTTGTTTCATGATTCCAGGAGGCTAGCTTGTAGTTCTCTGACTTCCCCACATTTTGCATTAGCATGTTGTTCATCTATTTGTTTGCCTGAGTTTGTTTTTATTTTCTTTATCTAATATCCAACAATATGGAGAAAGGAGTTTCTCTTTGTGATCTAGATTTGAAGAGCATTGCTATATTTAGGCACATTTGGCTGGGATAACAGCCTTTAGAATATTATTTTGAGTAGCTTTTATGTTCTCTTAGAGATGTCAGTGGTATCCTATTACTGGAGTACAGAAATGCCAAATTAAAGCTGTCCCTGATATCATGCTTTTCATATGTCGGGGCTGAACTAATTCTTGAAGGAAACGTATGGCATGATTATAGGAGTTGCCGAAATGGGGCAACTGCAAAACGAAATTCAAGAGCCCTGTAGAGTGCCAAACTTCCTTTTGAGAAGTGTTAGAACAATGAATCCACATCTCTTGATGCAGTCTGATGGTTCCCACAAAGTGGCAACTATTGTTTACAGCAGCCCTTGAAGCATCAGAGCGTGGATCATCGTCATCTATAGCACTGTTTGGACCATGTTAGATTGCTTTGTGCAAGGTGAGCTGGCTGGCACTGGATCATTCTGATGTGTATTGACTGTCGATTTGATATGCTGGGACTTCTTTTTCCTCTTTGTCCTTAATCTTGGGGTTGTAAACCACTCTTGCTGGGAACATTAACCCATTTATGGCGGTGGCAGTGGTGTGATAAGAGATACCTCTGGTACTAGCATGTTAATTGGGAATCAGCTATGAAGGGTAATGGCCCTAAAGAAAACTAAATGTGCTATATTTTGGTAAAATTTTGATCATCCACAGAGAAGTAGTAGGAGTCTTCAAACATATCTAAGTCATGGCATATGCTCCGCTTGATGGGGTTTAAGCTTTGTGGACATATGTTCACGTGAATATGACATGTTTTTTGTGTATGAGAAATAAATTTAGTGGCATTTTTAATTTGAACTTTAAGATAATACTACATAGAGGACTTGTGCAAAACTTTCTTTTTGCATATGTATTGGAGACTGCCTCTTTGTAGATTACAATCTCACCATTTGGTATTTGTTGACCGTGTAGACATTCACCCTTTTGTGTTGCTCTGTGTCTTCACTATGATTTTCAGCTGTCTTGTTTAATTTATGCAGCAGATACTTTTGGCCTCGTGCATATGAAGAGATAATCTCTTTCCATTTATAATTTGCTCTTTCCCCCCCTTTTTTTTTCACTGATGCTATCTCCATTGTTATGGTGCAGCCAGCAAAGAGTGTTTGCCATCCAAGTGTTCGAGTTGCATCGACTAATAAAGGTAAAACACTCCTGAGGCTAAATATGATCTATATATACTGGTTTGGTTTTCGTGCATTAATATGCCACTAATGCATTTTTGCCTGTTATTTTAATAGGTCCAAAGGCTCATTGCTGGGTCACCAAATAGTTCACTTGAAGATTCTGCTTATTTAGGCAAGCCTTTAAAGAGTTCGTCTGGCAAGAGAATTCCATTGGATTCTATTGTTAGAGAATCTCAAAGTGGTCTGAAGCGCAAGAATGATTCTGAGAAGCCTAACTTCAGGACAGAATACTCTGCTGAAAGCACCGCGGGAAAAACATCTCTCTCTTCTGTGCAAAATGGTAGTCAACTCTCTAGCCAGAGACCATTTCCAGGAAATCCACTGCCAACACCTGTGACAAATGATTCTAATGCGGGTCCTTGGTGCTTCCAACAACCTCCTGGGCACCAATGGTTGATCCCAGTGATGTCTCCTTCTGAGGGACTTGTATACAAACCATTCCCCGGACCTGGATTCACGAGTCCTATTTGTGTAGGTGGGCCTCCAGGATCAACTCCATTGATGGGAAATTTTTTTGCTCCAACATATGGAGTTCCTACTCCTCATCCTCACTATCGAGGAATGGGGGTTTCTTTTGCACCTCCAACTGGTCATGGCTACTTTCGGCAATATGATATGCCAGTTATGAATCCACCAGTTTCATCATCTGCCACTGAAGAATCAAACCATTTTACCTTGCCGGGTTTACAACACCAGTTATCTGGAGTGGTTGATAACTCTAACATTCAACATCAGGACTCGAGTAATGTTTTGAGTGAGAAGAATGAAAATACTCCGGATGTTGTAAGGTTTCAGACCACCAAAGATAATGAGTTACAAGCCAGCACTGCAAGTAGTCCTATTGAGAGAGCTCAGGGAACGGCCACAGGAGGAAGAAACATGCTTTCTCTTTTCCCCACATCTCCAGTTACTGACAACCATGATAGTAGCCCCCAGGCCTGTGTACCTGATCATCCAGCAAGAGTTATCAAGGTTGTACCTCACAATGCAAGGTCTGCCACAGAATCTGTAGCTCGGATATTTCAGTCCATACAACAAGAGAGAAAACAGTATGACTTCGGTTTCTCACATCTATAGGCAGCTTAGTGTGTTGTGAATATGACCGTTTGCTCATCCAAAGATGATGTAGTTTCGGTCGATTTGTTGTACCCTTTCTGAAGATGGTATGTCAGAGCTGGATTTAATTTGGTTCCTTTGCCTTGCCAGTATGCATACATTGTATATTTGCCCGGTGATTGCTTAGTCCAGCTGTTGTATACTAAAGTCAATTTTGTTTTGCCAGTCTTCATTTGAGTTGTGATTTATTCTTTACCTTCAAATAATTATTTCAAATTATCATGTAAGTTTTACTTTTTTATTCGTGTATCTTTTAGATTATCTAGTTTGATACCCATACATTCTCTCGAAATATGAATACAAGCTTAATTTGCAAACTAGATGGGCTGTTGTAATGAATAAGAGAAAATGTTACAACAAAAATTAGAATTTCTGTTTGAAGAATCATAATTGTGATGTTTAATGAGCTAATTATGGCAGGTGAGTAGATGTTATCTGCAATTGCAAGTTAGTTATTATATTTTGGGAGATGAATTACAATCTTAAATATAATCGTCATATATATAATGAGGTCTCTAGTAAATAAACAAAGAAGTAGGTTAATTACAATATCCATGATTTCATATCTTTCGAAAGGCATAAAAACTAGTAAAAATAGAGAAATAGTCTGTTTCGATTGACTTTTGGCTTATGACTTATAAGCTAAAAGTCATAAATTAACATTTCTAACTTATGACTTTTATTTATTTTTGTTATTTTATCTTAAAAATAAGTATTCTAGTACTTTTTAACTTTTTTCAAATATTTAAAAATTGTGTAAAAGTTATTTTGACTTGAAATCACCTAAAATAACTCTATCCAAATGGGCACTAAGATACTTATGTACATGACCTACATAAATTGATTTTTCTTGTGAGTGTCTCAAAAAACAGCCATTTGTAGTAAATTCATAGTATATGTTACTTTTGAATAGCGGGTAAATAATTCGAAAGAGAGATGATTATGTTATGTGATGCAACATGTATTGAGTTAAATAATTTATTAGTTGTAATACATATATACTTGATCTCATGTCGTAAAATGTTGAGTCTATTCGGAGTATTGCTTCAAAAATGCTTAAATTTAATTTACATAAACTCTTCATTACTTATATGCATGAAAATAAAATGGATAATTATGATTCATTCTTTTTTTACTCAATGTGTGATATTCGTATTAGGGTTCAGGTAAATTCAAATTCGTATTGAAAAGTCTCACATATTAAAAGGTAAATCGACTCCTAAAAAGATAATTTTATACAAATAACTCGAGCTCAAGATCTTTGAGTACTTACCACTTAGTCAGAATCCTTGTTGGTTTATTATCTCTCATCACACTGCACAAAATCTGCATCCAAGCTTGATGGACTTGAACATTGTTTAAGCTTGATGAAGCACTTCATTTTCCAGTTATAAAAGAGATGATGAAGACATGTATGTGGGCTTAATTAATTGCTATTGATTCAGCATAATTATGACAGTATAACATTAGTCTCTTTATTTGCTTCTAATTTCAGATTATTTGAATTTAGACACATAATTGTAAAGGGGTCTTTTATAAATAATTATTTTTGTACAAAAATATTATTTAGTGATTCAACTTTTAATTTATTTATTCCACTTTATAAATAGTATAACTGATTATTTAATCGAAAATTTCTTTTTTTACTTCTTTTTTTTTCTTACTTTAAAAGAAAAATATCAATGAATTTTGTTTACAGTAATAACAAATAATAGTGAGTAAAAAAAGAAGAAATAGAGAGAAAAAATGAACCTAAGGGATGTGAAAATAAAGTGCCCGGATCTACAAAGTGAATAATCAAATTTAGTTAGTCAATTATCTCATAAATTATTGATGAAGTAATTAGTTGTGTCACACAAAAAAGCAAATCAAAACTCAAAAGAAATAGTTGTTCAATTATATCCTTTATACTACACAGTACTATATTTCCATCAATCTCGAATGGAGCCAAAGATTGACTATTTTTTAGCTTTGGAGTATGATGAAATAAAGCAAAATGACTCTTTAAACTGTCTGTGCTTCTTTCATTTGTGAAGTAGCAGTTAGTCAATGCAACTTTCGATGCTCCTCATGGGTCATCTGGAAACAACCGCTTTATGTTTTTAAACATAGGGGTTAGGCTGCGTACATCCGACCCCCCTTACCCCGCAATGAGTGGGAGTTTTTTGAGGCACTGGGGTATGTTGATGTTGATGATGTATACTACACAGTACTATCAATTAAATCCCCAAACCAATTCCATTCAATTAAAATCCGGATAACCCATATTTATACCCATGATCTGCCCAATATTGTCAAAACTAATCTTGACCATCCATCTTGTTTTGATCAATGACCATGATTAAATTCAATATCTTTCATCTTTTTATAGCATAGTGTCATGCCCCAGGAGGGGACCCAAGACGTGGCCGGCACCCAAAGACTATTGCTACCCCCAAGCGAACCACTTGGCCTCATCACATTCATTCAATCAATAAATCCGAGACAATCAGTGGAAGACAAAGGAAAGTAACGGGCATATCTCATCTCTCAAAATAATATCAATAGATAAAAGGGCTAGTAAAAAACTATCTCAACAATTCAAGTCTTACATCAACATTCGACTCTAGTCTATGAACCCTTTATCACTATCAATCGGTGCTAATGACAGACCCATGGCTACCTCAACTCAAGAAATAGTAAAACTACTCTAAAATTCTGACTCTAGACCAAGATGAAATAAAGTAATGAATCCTCCGAAGTATAGGAGGCTCACTAATTCGCTGAACGTCCAAAGATCCTTAAGGATGCACCTGCTGATGACCTTTATCCCATGTATCTACATTATATAACGATGTAGCACCAGAGTGGCGTCAGTATGTGGAATGTACGGTATGTAAAATAGCTAAATAAAACCGAAACAGGTAGAATAATATATAAACAACAACCAACTCAAAATAGGAACCAATGAATATGTCAAATGTCTATTTAAAGCAGGAATAAAGAGTAGACAAGTGACCCCAAATCAGACTTGTCTCAGAGGGACTCATCTCATCTCATCACATCTCTACTCAAAGTACTCAAGGTGGGAACTTTCTGGGAGTTTCTCTTACCCGACAACAATCACTTATGGGCCAGTGATTGTACAACAATCCCGCTGATGTTGCCACAATCATTTTGTACTTGCCAGGTAGGGAACAAATCAAATCCACTAGGGACCCCAACAATCAAACTAGTCCTTTATTATTTCAGGGCTCAAGATTTGTAAGCCCGAAGGCGTTTGAACATATCTTCTGGGAGTGTCTTTAAAGTTATGATCAACAGAGAGAGAAACAAGAGCAGTAAGCTTTGATATTGAACTTAAATCTATTTTGCCTTAGACATCCAACTTCTTGACTGAAGACAATGTTGGAAAACAAAACAAGGGGTAATGCGAAATTTCTGTTTCTTCAAGCAAGAAGAATTTCTCTTCTCCTTCACTTCTCAACAGTCATTTTAGAAACATTTCTATAGCAAGTCCTTTCAAGTATGGGAACCTTATTGTGGAAAATCCAGAATGACCATTGTCCTCTTTAGTATACTCCACCTCCGCAGACACATCGTATAACTTCAGACTTTTTAGATGAGGCAGCTCTCCAAATGGTGGTAAATGCCAGCAGTTTTCACATTCAGCTTCAATTGAGACAATAATTTTCAAAACTGAAGAGTTCATCTAATTTGGGAAATAAAAACCTCTGAAGCCAATGTATTTTAATGATTTCAGATTAGGGTGTGGCCTCAGGGCGTCAAGTACTTTTTCATCCAAATTATTTTCTGATTCATATTTATATGGCCTAATTTCCCAACTCATGCATAAATTGTACATATTTGCTTTTGTAGATAAATTAGCTTCTTTTGCATCTGTATCATTCTTTACTCTCTCAAGATGTGTGATCGAAAGTGAGACATGTAGGTTTAGGTTCTGTAGTTCACCAAGTTGATAACCTTCCCTTTCGCCCACAATAAAGTAATCTAGAGTCTTAAGGCATGTCAATAATCCTATTCTTGGTGGCATAGAATTTATTAGACAGCACTTGAACACAAGATTTCTAAGACTGCTTAGTTTACTCGTTTGTTTTGGAATATAAGAAAGTGAGATACAAAATGACGAATCAAGAGTTTGCAGATTTTGAAGCTTGCATAATGTCTTTGGAAGGGCTATGAATGCTACTTCTTTGCAAGTTCATCAGCCTTAAACGTATTAAATCTTCGATGGAAAATGATAACTAATCTATCTTTGAAAATTTCATATCAAGAACCCTTAGAGAGACAAATCTTTCCAAGATCAAAGGAGAATGAAAAGGCACCACTTCAGCAAAACTAATGGACATGATATTTTCTTATGCTACTCTTATTTGACGAATTTCACTGTTCCTTGTGTTTGTTGAGAACAATGATGTACTTGTTAGCATCTAATGAGTTTTGATGACTTCATGTGTAGGAAAATTAAAAAAAGGAAAGAAGATAAACGGTCCTCTTGAAGCAGCTTAGGAAGAAGGATGAAGGTTCGATAAAAGGAAAGGCGCTCAAACAACATGCCAGATTGAAAGAATAATGTAACAATGGAAAGAGAACTAGTCAAGATCTGATTGTAGAATTAATTAAGGAACTACCCCAAAATGAAGGAATCAAGAATTCAATCCAGTCAAGAAGATTCTGGTAGATTGTTGCGAAAAGGAAAGATAATCAAATTAAGACATGTTTGAAGAATCGAAGAAGGAAAGGCATCCAAATCCAGTTCGATGTATCCCCAATCAAGGATTCCCCTAATATCCTTGATTGTAAGAATTCCCTTAGGTCATGTAAATCCTCCATTGACTAGTTCGTTGATAGCCTACTATATTAGCCCTCTTTCTTAGACTTAGAATTTTGTACTTTTGAGAAAATAATCTAGTTTGAAAACTCAACTCTACAAAGCATTTTAATCATGTGTAAAACAATTGTAAAGAAAGAGAGAAAAAGAGTGAGGTTTTCTAGACTAGGCTTTCTTGATAGGAGTTGAAAAATATTCTGATCTGCGTATCAGACTGCGAGAAAAAAGAAAGATGTAAACACCCTTTCACTTAAACCTTAAAGAAACCCTGATGACCCAAGAGGACTGGACTAGGCACCATATTGATGATCTGAACCAGTATACATCGCTGTGTCTTTTTACTTTCTGCTTTACTTTTTAAGTTGCTCCCTTAGTTGACTACTCATTAAACTTAGCCAACTATCGAATAAGTTTCAATTCACTCCCCTCTTGACTATCAATTGGTATCAGAGCAAGGTCTCACTTTTAAAGTCTAACAACTTGTGAGAAAAGATAGAAATGGCTAACTATCAGATTCCTGGTGCTATCCTCCAAGATGGTCACTCATCAAACCATCCTCCGTACTTCAACTGCCAGCACTACTCTTACTGAAAGGAGAGATTCTGAATCTTTGTCCAATCTACTGACTATCAAGACTGACTAGTAATTAAAAAGGGTCCAAAAGCTATCCCTGGTGCATCTGCTGAAAAGCCTATAGATTTGGAATCCTTTGAAATCACCAAAGATCAGCTAGAGGTCCTACAGATAAATGCTAGAGCCATTAATCTCCTTTACTATGCTGTAAGTGGTTCTGAGTATGCCAAGATTTTGATGTGCCAAACTGTAAAGGAAATATGGGAGAAGCTCGAGGTTACCTATGAAGGAACAAGCAAAGTCAAGGAGGCTCGAATAAATGCTTTGGTCAATATATACGAACTGTTCAAAATGACTGACGATAAAGACGTTGAAACTATTTTCTCCAAGTCTATGCTAATTCACTACAAGTCAGGAAACTGATTAGAAGCCTTCCTAAGGCTTGGAAACTAAGGTAGTAATACTGGAAGACAACGATCTATAAAACATGACATATGGTGAACTACGAGGAAATCTCATGGCATATGAACAAAACCATATTCATCGATATCAAAAAGATGATAAGAGAAAATCAGTCGCCGTCAATGCTGAATCCTTCACTGAAGAAGAAGATCTTGATGAAACAAATAATGAAGGAATGACATTGATCACTCGTAGAGTTAGGCAGATGCTTAGGCAACGACGATAAAGGCCACAACAGTAGTCAAGGCAAAATGAATGAAATAATGATCAATGCTACCACTGTGTAAGGCCAGGGCACATCTGCCAAAACTATCCAGAACTAGGAAGGAAAAACTCTCATAGAGGCAAAAACCCAAAATTACTAGGTTCATGGAGCAATGAAGAAGTTTCTGAAGAAGATCCCGTTGAAACTCCAAACATTTGCTTCATGGTAATCGGAGAAACTAGTGAAGTAAGAATCCCTAAATGCCCTAACTGGTACAATCTTTAGAACTCGTTTGATATGATTACTAATGAACTTCAAAAAGTCATTGATGAATATAACAAAATTTCAAATAAAAGGAAAAACTAGGAAATTCTTCTGGAAGAAAGTAAAGCTGAAGTCAGCTTACGTCAAGAGGAGCTTGATGAAATTAAAATGCAAATTAATAGCATCCAAAAACCGTTAAGTCAAGAATCATTTCGACCAAACATTCATTTTCGTAAAAATTGACACAGAAACAGTAATTTTGAAAATAAAGATGTTTATAAATTTACCTGTTTCAATTGTGGTAAAGTCAGTCACAAATCGTTCAAGTGCAAAACTCTTAAAACAAGAATATAGATCTAGAGACCAAAGGTCTCCACAACTAACAATCAAGGACCCAATGAAACTTGGGGACCTAAAACAAATTGACTATTTCTTGTTGCAGGCACCCCCAAAACAATCTTACAAGAAGGGAATGTGGGTCATAGACAGCAGGTGCTCAAGATATATGACTGGAAAGAATGAAAATTTTAAGAATGTTAAGAAATTTGATGGACGATATGTAAGATTTGGTGATAATGCAAAAGGTGAATCACTGGTTAGGAACAATCACAATCAGTCCATCATGTGATCTTATTGAGGTCTATCTGGTTAAAGGACTAAAACATAATCTTCTGAGCATTAGTCAACTCTGTGATGCTGGCTTTGATGTAAATTTCAATGCTGTAAAATGCACTATTAGCAACCTATCAAAGAATATCACTATTTTTGGAGATCGTGTGGAAAATATCAATGTGCTAAACAATGTAGATCCGCTCACTCTCACGTGTCTGACAACTATTTTCAAATAATCCATGGATATGGCACATGAAACTCAGTCACACAAGTATGCATGCCATTGAAAAGCTTTCAAGACTTGATCTGGTCATTGAACTTCCAAAGTTAAAATTTGAAAAAGACCATCCTTGTGATGCTTATTAGTTTGAAAAAAAAAACAGATCATCTTTCAAAGCCACCGACAATGTCAAGATATCAAAATCTCTACAACTTCTGCACATGGACCTATTCGGACCTACTAAAATAGCAACTATTGACGGTAAACGTTATGCTTTCGTTATTGTTGATGATTATTCTCATTTTACCTGGGTTATTTTCTTATCTCATGAGCATGAAGCTTTTACAAATTTTAAAGTTCTGTAAAAAGATCAAAGGGAAGCAAGTTATTTCATCACCAGCATTCATAGTGGTCATGGAGGAGAATTTGAAAATAAACTATTTGAAGAGTTCTGCAACAACAATAGGATTTCTCAAGATTTCTCCTCACCTAGATCTCCACAACAAAATAGAGTGGTGGAATGAAAAAATCAATCCCTTCAAGACACCGCATGAACCATGCTATTGAATCAAGGATTACCAGATCATTTTTAGGCTAAAGCAGTCATCACAACTTGTCACATCTTTAACAGGTACATGATCAGACCCATTCTAACAAAAAATCCTTATGAGCTCTAGAAAGGTAAGAAACCCAATATTAGTTATTTTCATCCCTTCGGATGCAAATGTTATGTCCATAATAACGATAAAAATAACCTTGGTGTGTTTGAACCTCAAAGCGATGGAGGTATATTCCTTGGTTACTCTCCTTTTAGTCGTGACTTTCTTGTATTTAATAAATACACTCTTAGTATTGAAGAATCTGTACATGTTATTTTTGATGACTCTAACCTAAGATTTCCGCTCCCTAAGGAAGATCCTCCAAGTCAATTAGTTCCTCATTGAATTCTTCTCCAACTGAGGAGTCAACACCCTATCCTGAGAAGTCACCTACTTTCCCTGAAAAAATTGTGGTTCCCAAAGAATGGAGACACAGTGCAAGCTATCCTAATGACTTCATCATCAAAAACTCTACTTTCAGAATGCAAACTAGGGCATCTCTAAGAAAGCAAGCATCAGTCGCATTGGTTTCTCATATGGAACCTAAGAAAGTGGATGACAGGCTCAAAGATGATTGCTGGGTGAACGCCATCAAGGAAAAGTTAGAACAATTTAATCGCAGTAATGTTTGGACTCTTGTGGAAAAATCGAACAACTATTTAGTCATTGGAACAAAGTGAGTATTCCAAAACAAAATGGATGAAAATAGGAATGTTGCGAGAAACAAAGCGAGATTAGTAGCCCAAGGCTACTCTTAACAAGAAGGTATTGACTACAATGAAACTTTTGTTCTCGTAGCAAGGTTAGAATCTATTCACATCCGTCTTTCTATGCTTCATTTTATTGCTTTAAACTTTTTCAAATGGATGTCAAAAGCTCTTTCCTAAATGATTTCATCAAAGAAGAAGTTTTTGTTAAACAACCTCCAGGTTTTGAAAACTCCTCGTTACCCAATCATGTTTTCAAGCTTTCAAAGGCTCTTTATGGGCTAAAACAAGCCCCAAAAGCTTTATATGAATGTCTCAATAGTTTTCTGATCAAAAATGATTTTAAACGAGAAAATATTGACAATAGTCTGTTTGTTCAAAAATTCAATCCAAATCTTCTCATTATTCAAATTTATGTAGATGATATAAATTTTGAAAGTCATAATATCTCTCTATGCGAGAATTTAGCTAATCTGATGAAAGGAAAGTTTGAAATGAGTCTCATGGGTGAGCTCACCTTTTTTCTCGAACTTCAAATCAAACAAACCAACCAAGGCATATTCATCTATCAAAGCAAATACACAAAGGACCTTATCAAATGCTTGGGAATAGATCAAGGGATGGCCTACGGTACCCTAATGAGCCCATCAACCTATCCAAAAATTGATCAAGATGGAAAAATAGTGGATGAAAAGATGTATCGAGGAATGATCGGCTCACTACTTTATCATACAACAAGCCGACCTAATATCATTTTCAACATATGCAAACGTGCAAGGTTCAAGTCAACTTCCAAGGAGTCTCATCTGACTACAATCAAAAGGATCATTTGCTATTTGATTGGAACAACTAATTTGGGCTTATGGTATCCTAACTTTGCTATTTTTTCTATAATTGGGTACTCAGATGCTGATTTTGCAAGAGATAAATTAGATAAAAAAAGTACTAGTGGATCATGTCAATCACTAGGAGAATCTCTTATCTCTTGGCAAAGTAAAAAACTGACATCAGTTGCATTATCCACCACTGAATCAGAATATATGGCCATCGGAAGCTATGGTACTCAACTACTGTGGATCATGCATCAACTTGAAGATTTTGATCTATTACTAAAATAGGTTCCAACTTTTTCTGATAATACAAGTGTTATAAATCTATCCAAATATACTATGCATCATTCTAGAGCTAAGCATATCGATATTAAGCATCATTTTATTCATGATTATTAGAATATTCTAATTTCATCATGAAATGTTTTGAATATTAATTAAGTTAGAAATGAATTCTTAACCTAAAGATGTTCCACAATCAAGAATCTTTAGAAAAAGTTATTATTAGCACAAAAATAAGCTATATATCTATCAACAAAGGTAGTGAAGTGTTTGACACTTTGAGTCAAACATTTAGGGAAGATCTTCGAAACTTCCCGTCACCCAAAACACATACATGAATTTGACAAATTGCTAAAAAAAAGAATATAAATAAATTAGTTGTATAAAAAATATTTAAGACGAGCATTTGTTTTTGGTGCAGCTTGTATAGTTTTTTAATATTTAAAGTTTTATTTATAAAATATCAAAAAAGCATCATTTGTAAGTGATGAGTTAGCGTACTCCTAGCCTGATAGCTTATCAGGTCCCTCAATGTATAATAACTAAAGCTCAGAAGAGAGACAATAACAGAAGGTAAAGACACAATAATTTTTACGTGAAAAACTCCTTGATCAAGGGAGGAACAACCACGACCTGTCACCACAGGATTTACTAACAAATCCACAAAGCAAAGTAAAGAAATACAACACACACGTTATTTCTCTACTTTCCTTTACAACACCAACAACTTAAACAACTAGCGCAAGCAATGAGCACCCACAAAGCCTATTTTAATCTAACCTATGACACTTGAGTAATTAGACTAAAACACAAACATACCTTTAGACTACAACGTTGTCTACAAGGTGTACTCCACACTTGAATTTACTAGAACATAATTAATCACTTACCTTTATAGTTTAGGAGTATTCTTACACTCAGAACACAATATAACACACACAAACAGAAGAACTATAGACCCAGTCTATCAGGTGCCACATCTGGATTTGTTGTATGTTCTTGCACAAGAAGCCAAGGAGAAGCTTTTCAACTAGAGAATATTCAATATGAAAATGTGTTTGAAAACTTATGTTGAAACTTTGGACTTCTATTTTGTTAGGATGTTGTGGATACGTCCTATGGGCCCCTGGTCCTTCAATACAAGTCTGAAAGACATTTCACCAACCACAGCAGCTTTACAGGCTGTTTTCTACAACTTGCTTCAGCACAGTAGCCTAATAATCTACCTGATCCTTGATTTAGTTTGTTATCATCAAAACTTAGAAAAAATTCATGTGCTCAACAATTTCCCCCTTTTTGATGACGACAAACTATGCCCACTATGTGATTTGTTCTCCCTTAATATAAGCTCCCTCAGATTTAGTATTCCGCCTGAGTGTATGTCACATATCTTTTCCTCTTTAGGCATCATTAAAAGAAAAATAGCAAACCGAGATAGGATCACAATAAAAAAAATATGACGTACTTGATGAAGCATAATTACAGCAATAACATAGGAAAGAAAGAACATAGATAAAATTAGAGATGCACAAAGGAAACCAGAACCATGCCATTTTATATTCCAATCACAATCATCATCTCAAAAACATCAAATGCCCAGGACTAGGCCAAGATCATTCAAACAAGAACAACTTTTTCAGAATAAAAAAACTATAATCAACAAAAAAAAAGGAAAACAGGGACTAGAGACATAGAGAACAAAGGGAACAAACATAGGCAGGAGAACTTAGGAACTAGAGGGTTTTATGGCAAGGGATTCAATCAACTTGGCCATGCTAACACTGTGACTTCTGTGAGTCTCCAAAAGCTACTGGTGAGGGATTTCACCTCTTTGGTCCACTGGGCATTCACTTCCCTCAGCTCGATCACCTCGGTAGCACCAGGTCCTCCTCAAGGTCCTTTAACCAATTCAGAATGCATCATAACTAATTCAACATCCTTAGTCGCCAATGCTTTAGTTAGTTCCTTCGCTTGAGCTTTTAAGGCCTCATTCTGTTCAAATAACTTAGACATAAGAGATTTTTTGGTATTGGCCTTCAGTTGACCAATCTCACACTCAGATAGTACTTTAAAGGAATGATTGTTTCATGGTCCCCATGACACCCTTACTCAGTTCTATTCCATAGTACACAAAAACCCAATTGAGTAGGTAGCCATATGCAAGCCCATGTTTCCCTTCTGCTATATTATATACCTTGGTCATATGCTCTATCATGATCATTAGAAGATTGATTTTGACCACTGTACTTAATTTCTCCATCAAGTACAAATCAGCCATAGTAGCAATTGTTCTTCTTAGATCGGAGAAGGAGTACTTTGTTCACAAGTTCAAAGTTAAGTTTATATTGACCTTTCAGGAGAATTTTAGAGACAATTGCAGAGGTTAGGTTTCTCATTATGTCAACTTTCACTAAAAAGTCCCTAGAAGGGCATCTATCAGCCACAGTCTTTTTCCCCTCAATCTTGACCTGTAATATCTTCCCTAGAAATCCTTCATCTACCCTAAATGAGAAATCCCTAATCTTGGTTATAAAACCCTCATTAGTTTGTATTTCAAGGTTGAGGTAAAACTCTTTTACTTCCCACTCATGCAAGTAAGGAACATGTCATTCAAATAAGTGGCCCCAACCTTGAACCTCCACTACATCCACAAACTCCCTCATACCTGGGCTATCTTTAGCTGGAGGTTTAAACAATAGACCATTCAACACCTTCTATTCCTGTAACAAACTCACCCTTTGTTCTTTGGTAAGAATTTTTTCAATTTTTCTCCTCTTTACTTGAGAACCTGGTCCCTTAGTGGAAACGAGTTCACTCCCTTTTACCTTAGTAATTTTGTTCTTTTGAGTCTTAGAATTTAGACCCCCTTCACCAGTCACTTCTTCAGAATTAATCTAGTTAATGTCCTCATCTTCCCCAACATTGACAACCTGGTCCTTAAGTATGTCAAGTTCAACAACAGTGGTTTTTCTCAACCTCTTCTTCAAAATGTGCTTTTGTCTACTAGCTTTCATAGCATCACCCAACAGTTTCTTTTCAGTACCCCTGGTAGTATAAATTTTGACCACCACACTACTCTTGCTCTCCGCAACCTTCCCTTTCCCTTTATCCTGACTGACATGGTCCATGGTAGAGACAGGCTCAGAGTCCAGGACAGTGGCATGCTATCCTCTTCATCATTATCACCTGTACATATTCTTTTACTTCAGCAACATTTAGCGGTCGAATCTCAGTCACTGGTGTCTCATCATAAATAAGCTTACCGAATGCCAGAGTAAGGTCAGGAGAGATAGGTTCCTTCCTAGCACTTTGATCACCATCTTTTAAGTCCAAAATATTCCTAGCCACCCACTCAGGTCCTTCAGCTAGGATGTTAGAATTTGTCCCCTTATCCTTTGCAATCTTTTCCTCAAAATATTTTTCTGACGAGAAGGATGTGTGCCCTAGTGTGGATGCATTCCCTTGGTCTTTTGTAGTGCTGAGAGATGGTTCGATAGGGTTTCTACTGGGGAAGAGGCTGGGGATTTCAGACTCTGATGGTGCAAACACGGATGGTGGAACAGTAGTTGGGGAGGAAGAAGAGGGTTTGTGAATGAGAGGGTGAAGGTTTCAGGTTTCGCAAGGGTTAGGGGAAGAGTCTTGATGTTGGGTAAGGTACTGGTGTCGAGTTCAATAATAGCTTTTGAGAAAGAGTTTTTTTGGCTTCCAGACATGGTGGAAACAAGGTTTTGGAACTCGGAAAGTGAAAGAATAGGAAGATGAAAAGGGTGGAAGAACTTGAGACAGTTTTTTATCGGATGAGGAACAAAAGAGTGAGAGATTAATCATTTGAAAAGAGAGGAAAAAAGAAATGTCTGGTCTCTGATTGCAACTCTTCGGAGACTAGTATGAAATGACGTTGATTCAGGGAAAAGCTAAATTGACATAACAGGTCCTGAACATCAACATTAATGAGGCAAGAGATTATGATCATAATACGAACCTGGTAATGTATTTGGTTCTTAGGTGATTCTGATCCAAACTTTTATTCCAATCCTATGAAATTGTTAATTTTCTAACCTGCAAAGTATAAACTAATATTTAATAGATTGTGAGTAGTTTCTCAGATACCTATTGAACACTTTTAGCCCAAAAATATCACAATCACTTTGATCCTTCATGCTTTTGTCTGATCATCCCTAACTTTAATATGTTTCTCTCAAACTGATCCCTGCAAAGGGGCTTGGTAAAAATATCAGTAATCTAATCCTCGATATTGCAGAACTTCATCAAATGTTCCCTTTCTCCACCTGGTCCTTGAGAAAGTGATGTCTTACATTAATGTGCTTTATTTTTTATGATGAACTGGATTTTTTATCATGTTCAAAGAACGTGTATTATTACACAGAAGGGGAATGGTATTTGTTAACACCCCAAAATCCTCCAATTGTTGCTTGATCTACAACAGTTATGAACAACAAGCAGCAACAATAACATATTCAGCCTCAGCAGTGGATAATTCTACTGAATTTTGCTTTGTTATCCCCGATGAGATTAATGATGACCAAGGAAATTTGCCATGCCAGATATGCTCTTTCTATCAACAAGGTACCCTGCAAAATCTACATTTGTATATCAAACTAAATCACAATTATCACCAGCAGGATAGTAAAGAGATAAACGCTCAGATCCTTTGAGATATCTGAGAATTCTTTTAGCAGCCTTTAGGTGTGATTCCTTAGGACATGATTAAAACCTAACACATATTCCCACACTAATACTATGTCTGTTCTGCTTGCTATTAAGTATAGTAATGGCCCAATGATTAATCTGTACATAGTTTTATTCACCAGGTTACCACTTTCATTAATATGCAACTTAGTGCTTGTACCCATGGAAGTATCAATTGGTTTTGCATCCATTAATTGATACTTCTTCAATAGGTCTCTGATATACTTTTCTTGGCTTATGAAAGTACCAACAGGGGTTTGTCTGATTTGCAATCCCTGAAAGAATCTGAGCTCACCCATCATGCTTATCTCAAATTTACTTTTCATCAGGTCCCAAAATTCTTTGTATAAAAAGTTTGCAGTTGCCCCAAAGATAATGTCATCTACATACACTTGTACAATCAACAAGTTCTTTCCCTTGGTCTTCAGAAATAAAGTATTGTCAATCTTTCCTCTCTTATATCCATGACTGAGTAGGAACCCGGACAATCTGTCATACGATGCCCTTGGATCCATTTCAGCCATATAATGCTTTATCCAGTTTTGTGACATGATCTAGATATTCAATACTTTCAAACCATGGTGGTTGTTTCAGTAGACTTCCTCCTTGAGATAACTATTTAGAAAGACACTCTTGACATCTATTTAAAATAGTTTGAATTCCATATAGGTGGCAAAAGCAATCAGAATTCTGATTGCTTCTATTTTAGCTACAGGAGAAAATATCTCATCATAATCTATCCCTTCTTCTTGATTGAATCCCTGAACCACCAGTCTGGACTTGTTTTTGTGATGATACCATTTTCACTAAGATTATTTCTGAATACCTACCTGGTCCCTATCACAGTTTTATCAGAAGGCCTTGAAATCAGGTGCCATACCTTACTTATTTCAAACTGGAGTAGTTCTTCCTGGATGGAGTTTACCCAGTCTGTATTTTTGAGAGCTTCTTTGACATTCTCAGGCTCTATGGAGGACATAAAAGCATCACATGCTATTAGATTTCTAGTCTTGAACTTGGTCTGGATCCTATAGTCTAGTGGAGGGACTAGATTATCCATTTGATGAGATGACAAATGTTTCCATCTACATGTCCTTGCAGAAGACTTACTATGACTTCCCGGCACATCAAGAATATCAGGTGCATTATGTTGAGTATTATCAGCTTCATCAACTTGATCAGCTCTCTTTGCATCTTCCTCAGGTTATCTTAAAGAAGTACCCAATACCTCCAGGAATTCATTGTTTCCAGAAGGATAAACATTATCCATCGAAGGATCATCTATCAGACTATCCTTTTGAAGTTGAATTGGCTCATCCTTGTCTGAATCTTATAGATCACTGATATTTTTCATATCTCAAGATTCATCACAAATGACATGTACACTCTCCTTAATGCAAAGGATTCTTTTGTTGAATACTCTATAAGCCTTGCTGCTAGTAGAGTAACCAACAAACACACCCCATCACTTTTGGAGTCAAACTTTTTCAACTTCTTTCTTGCCATTTTTAAGAATAAAACACCTGCAACTAAAGGTCATCAGATCACTAATGTTAGGTTTCCTTCCAAATAAGAGTTCATAGGGGGTCTTGTTCTTGAGAGGCTTTATCAGACATCTGTTGGTAACATAACAGGCAGTGTTAACTGCCTCGGTCTAAAAGTTTTTAGCTTGTCCATAGTTAATCAACATGGTCTTTCTAATCTCCACCAAAGTTCTATTGTTTCTCTCCACTACTCCATTTTGTTGAGGAGTTCTTAGAGCGGAGAAATTATGATGAATTCCATTTTCTGCACAAAGACCATCCAATGTTGAGTTTTCAAACTCAGTGTCATGATCAGAACTGATCCCAGTAATTCTACTTCCAAAATGATTCTGAATCTATTTGATAAGGTTGATCAGTAAATTTGCTGCTTCATCTTTGGATCTCAAGAATTTTACTCAATTATATCTTAAGTAGTCATCAATCACAATCATAATGTACTTCTTTCCTGTTCTACTTTGAACCTTAACAAGACTACAAAGATCAGTATGAATGAGGTCAATAGGTCTAGAGGTACTTACTTCATGTTTAGATTTGAATGACTCATTTTTCTGCTTCCTTTAAGCACAAGCTACACATACTTTGGAATTTTTGAAGTTCACCTTGGGCAATCCATGAACCAGGTCCTCGGATACAAGCTTGTTCAGTAAGAATGTACTGATATGGCCAAGTATTCTGTGCCACAGTTCACAAGAGTCATCCTGAACCTTTAAGCAGGTCATGTTGTCCTGCTTTGTGGTTCTTAAATCTACTACATACATATTCCTACATCTTAATGTTGTCAACATCACCTCATTTGTTGACAAATTTATAACAGTGTACTTGTCTGATAAGAATCTGACTTTATTTTTTTGTCACAGATTTGAGAAATACTAAGAAGATTGTACTTTAGCCCTTCTACATAGTACACATCTTCAATAGCTTTCTCAAAACATTTGTCACTCTTTCCTATGCCCATGATATAACCTTTTGACCACCACCAAAAGAGACATTGCCTCCTTCAAATTCCTTTAGTGTGAGGAAGTTTTTAGTCCTTCCAGTCACGTGCTTTGAGCATCCACTATCCATATATACCAGCACTGACTACTTCCTCCTGACTTTTCCTGCAAATGATCAAAAGTTACTTTTGGGAACCGATTTCAATCTGAGCTCTCAGTAGGCAGACAAGGGCCTAAGTACAAATTTTCTAGTCCAGGAGGCGGAGGTCTGGTCCTTCATTTAGGCTTGGGACCTGATCCCTCTATCACTTCTTTCTTATCTAACTGAGCAAACTTATGTTTGTTCAAAGTTCTCCTCAGGACTTCACAATTATCTTTTAGATGACCATTTCTTCCGCAGTTGCAAGTATAGAAGATTGTCAGCAAGATACATACTTGTTGTGTGGGTTATAAGGTGGATCAATCTTATTGGCATACCCCAATCCCTTTTTCTCAAAACTCTAGCTATAGGACATATCTCTCAGAAATTTGGAAGAAGTAGTTCACTTCATAGACTTGTTTAGGTCCTCCTTAACTTTCATCAAATCCTTCTCATTAAGTTTAATTTTAATTCAGCCTCCTTCAGTTTTTCTTCCAACATAAATTCATTCTCACGAATCTTTCTTTTTAACTTAGCATCAGATTGACTTTCAGCTTCCATTAGTTTCAATAGCTCCCTCTTTTCAGTTTCAAGGGTCACAATCTTAACCTCAAGGTCAGACACTTGAGAGGTCAACACAGGTTTTTTTATCCTGTGATATATCTACACTATTGCTTAGCAGGTCCTTCTCAGTGGTCAGTTCATAAATAGAGTCAATAAGAACACATGCTAGTTTCTTCAACTTTCTAGTAGAGTAAAGATCTAATATATCTTTAAGGTCTAGTAGTATTACCTCATCATCATCTTTAAACTGGAGCCATAAAGGCAAAGAGGCCATCATAGACTTCATTATCATCTTTTACTGCAAGCATGGATGAGTTTCGAGGTTGTTCTTCCTCTTCAGATCCCCTGAAATAATTTTTGCAGACTTCTAGTGCCTTTATCATTATATTGTCAGCAACTGCCTTCTTATATTTTTCTGGTTCTTGGTCCTTCCTTCTAACCTTCCCAGCTTTCTGTCCTTCTCTGTGATCATCATTTCCATGAAGACACTCTCTGATGAAGTGTCCAAGTTTTTTACAGCCATGACATAAGTCAGTACCACCATATGACCTTCTTGTATTTCCCTGTTTTGTCAGGCCATGACTCTTTCTAACAAATTTTTTGAATCTCTTGGTGAGATAAGTCATATCTACACATCAATCTCCTCATCACTTTGAAGAGTCTTTAGTGCCAGTGATTTGTCTTTCTTCCCTTCTCTTTTAGATATATCCTGTTTCTTATCCAGCTCATGTGTATGGAATATACCAATGAGAACATCCATTATCAAGGTTTTCAGGTCCTTTGACTCAGTAATCGCGTCCACTTTGCTTTCCCAAGACTTGGGAAGAACTCTCAGAATTTTTTGAACTTATTTGCTTTGACTGATGGGCTCTCCTAGGCACTTAAGCTCATTTGTTATTATTTAGAACATGATCTCCATTTCTTGTATGATCTCTTCTTCATGCATGATGAAGTCCTCATACTAGGATGTCAGTATGTCCACCTTGGATTTTATCACCTATTCAGTTTCTTCATATGCATTCTTCAAGCAATCCCAAATCTCTTTTGCCGACTCATATGCTAAGATTCGATTGTACTCCTCAACTCCTATTTCGCATACAATCAATTTTTGTCTTTGTAATTTTTCTTTATTTTCTTTATGTCAGATTCAAAGTGTTGTTGTTTGATTTTGGAACAGATGTAGTTGTATCACCTTCTTTCACCTCAATCATAGGAATATAAGGACTATCTAGAACAATGTCCCAGAGTTCACTATCTTCAGCCATCAAGAAATCATGCATCCTACCTTTCCACCACCCATAGTACTTGCCATTGAACCTTGGTATCCTGGTAGATTATTGTCCTTCCTCTAAGTTAAGTGGAGCATCCATTTCACAGAAAATCTCAAGGTGTAAACCTGATAGAGATCCCTGCTCTAATACCACTTGATGAGTTAGCATGCTTTTAGCCTGATAGCTTATCAAGCCCCTCAATGTATAATAACTAAAGCTCAGAAGAGAAACAATAACAGAAGGCAAAGACACAATAATTTTTATGTGGAAAAACTCCTTACTCAAGGGATGAATAACTACGACCTATCACCATAGGATTTACCAACCAAATCTACTAAAGAGCAAAGTAAAGAAATACAACACACATGTTATTTCTCTACTTTCTCTTACAACACCAATAACTTATACAACTAGCACAAGCAATGAGCACCCACAAAGCCTATTTTAATCTAACCTACGGTACTTGAGTAGTTAGACTACAACACTGTCTACAAGGTGTACTCCACACTTGAATTTGCTAGAACATTAACTGATCACTTACCTTTATAGTTTAGGAGTAATCTTACACTCAGAACACAATATAACACACACAAATAGAAGAACTATAGACCTAGTCTATTAGGTCCCACGTCTGGGTTTGTTGTATGTTCTTGCATAAGAAGCCAAAGAGAAGTTTTTCAACTAGAGAATATTCAATATGAAAATGTGTTTGAAAACTTATGTTGAAACCTTTGACTTCTATCTTTTATGTTGTTGTGGATACGTCCTATGGACCACTGGTCCTTCAGTACAAGTCTGAAAGACTTTTCATCAACTCAACAGCTTTATAGGCTGTTTTTCGCAACTTGCTTTAGCACAATAGCCTAATGATCTACCTGGTCCTTGACTTAATTTGTTATCATCAAAACTTAGAACAAGTTAATGTGCTCAACAATAAGTTTTTGCGAGCTATACCTAGTTTTATCAAAGTTTAAGAATACTCTCCGTTTTTTTTATCTAACAAAATAAGACCAAACATAAAGTTGCGGAAAGAAAATAAAGTTGATCTCGTCTTTTCACTTAATATTTTATTGTTTTATCTTTTCACTTAATCTTTTCACTATGTTTGATCAAACATAGGTAAAACAATAAAATATTAAGTGAAAAGACGAGATCAACTTTATTTTCTTTCCTCTCCATTTTTTTTTCATTTGGGTATAATTTCATTTACTAAATACTGATTTTCTGTTCAACAAAAATATGATTTAGAAAAAATTGTCAAATATATTTAACAAGATTTAAGAAAAAAGATATATATATATTAAAGCAATCCAGAAAATATGATCTAGAATTTATGTTTTAATATTAATGTTCTTGATATTATCTTGAGTTATTTTTGTTTATTTTGTTTTGTCTTTCATATACTTTTTATTAAGGATATTCATGATTTGATTTGATTCTATTGAAATTTTAAATAAATAAGATAAAAGAAAATAAATTATATTAAAAATTAGAAAGTATAATTGATGTGATGATATTAATGAGAAAATAAAATTAGTGAAAGATAAGATTTTTCTTACGAAAATTGGTGATTTATTCTCTTACTTATTTTTAACTATGGTTAAGAGGCTTGTTAAATTAATTTAATCTAAACCTTTAGATTTTAAATATAACATATGTCATTCATCTAAATATGCACTTGAGGAAATGGAGAGAAGGTGGAATGGAGGGGAGCCAAATCCAAGTCAAAGGGCATCACATTAAATGCGATGGAAGGAGTATATACTTAAAAATGATCGAGTAACGTAAAAACTAATAACTAAGGAAGAACAAAATAATCTCTTTGTATTCTACAATAGTTAAAAAGGAAAAAAGAAAAATACACTAACCATAGTTTCTTAAAAAGGGGCAACTATACCCTCAACTTTGTGATTTAGAGTAGATATATCTCTCGTTTAAAAAAGTGCAAATACACCCTTACTTTCTAACAAATGATTCATATACATCCTCGATGTTTAACAAATCACAAAGTTCAGAGATATATTTGTTCGTTTTTCTTTTTCCTAAATGTGAACTACATTTAATGTATTCAATTTTTGGATATTTATTTTTACAAGGTAGGGGTAGCACCTGCCAACACTATTAGGCAGCTTTAAATAAAAACTAAAAAATAAAAAGTGAAAATAAAATTTTAAGTGTGTTTCAAGTTTCAAATACAACTTCAAATTATATTTGAAATTTTCATCATCAAATAGTGATTTTCAAATAAAGTAACAAAAAAATGAATAATTCTTTTGGCCAAACAGGTCCGTTGCAAGAAAATTATGAAAAGGATTATTATACTTGCCTAGCTCCAAAAGTAAAGATTTTGAAGAAACCTACTAAATCATATTCCTTGCCAACTAAAGATGCAAACTAAAGAAAGATTCTCTATGTTGCTTAATGACAAAGATAAAATCAAAATAAATAATTCTTTTTTATTTGCTAAAATTAATTGGTAAAAAAAAATGGAGTGGTGATTATCGCAAACTCAAACAAATAACAATTTAAAACTCTCTATATAAAATAAAAGACAATTTTTATAGTTTCTTAACAAACATATTCACATACATACTTGGAGTACAGTACTGCAAAAGAACATGTGCAGAAGACTTTGTTATACAAATAGAGCAAATCTAGGAATTCAAGAAGATGGGTAGATTATTACTTTATTTTTTTTTTTAAAAAAAAGCAAATTCAAGAAAATGGGCGCACCGTTACTTTATTTTTAAAAAGGTACAAAATGGTGTTATTGAGTAGGATCGAACACCCAATCTTCATGCTAAAAGAGATCCCTTGGACCAATAAACCAACTTATCATTTTTAAAATGGGTTCATTTAGCTAATATTTAATATATTCTTTAAGAATTATACAAGTAAATACTGAATTTAGTCGGATGACCACATATTCTTGTGATAAAAAATAACACATAAAATTTGCCCCTGCATATAGATTAAAGGGAAAATAAAGTATATTGAGATTCCATAAAAGACATGTAGTTTTCATGACACGAAAAATACATATTTATTCTCTCATTTATGTATTTATAACAAGTAATTCATGACACACAACACAGTAAATTAGAATAGATTGTGTGTTTGTCTTACAATTCCACTTTACACATGGCAAAAACTTTCCTTCAAATTCTGATTGAGAATATTACTCCCTTCCTTGAAAGAGAACTTTCATTTCTTCTCGATTTTGAAAATGAATTGAAAAATCTTTCGAGCAGGTTTTCTACTATTCAAACAGTGCTTGAAGATGCTCAAAAGAAGCAACACAAAGATAAGGCAATTGAAAATGGGTTACAGAAACTCAATGTTGTTGCGCATAAAGTTGATGACATATTGGACGAATGTAAATATGAGGCAACAAGAGTCAAGCAGTCTCGATTAGGATGTTGTCATCTAGAAATTATCACCTTCCGTCACAAGATTGAGAAAAAGATAGATATGGAGATATTAGATGCAATTGCTAAGGAAAAAAGGGAAAAAGCATAAATTCCCCCTTGAAGTTGTCCCCAAAAGTCATTTACACACTTTAACTATTTAAGTGACCTATTACACACCTATACTACTCAAAGTGAGTTATTTTAACCCTTCTCACATCAATCACAGATATTAGGTGGAAAGTGAGACGCACTCGACTTATTAGGATGCCACGTATTAAATGAACCTAACCCATATCCTTTTGACCCATATTAGGAAACACCACCATTTCTGCCACCATACCACCTTTCTCATATTGTCATTTCTCCTCTAAAAATATCACCATAGATACACTCCATTTTTAGCCCCAAAACCCGTCGAAAACCCACCAAAATCAATAACCAAACAACAGCAAAACCGCACCAAGACCAAGACCCTAAACCCCATCGAAACAGCCCCAAAATGACCTGATTTCACCACCATTTTCGGCTCAAAAATGTCATCCCAAACCAACAGCAAAATCAATCAAAACCCCCCTCCAAATTGGACTAAAACAGACACCAAAACAAAAACTCCATTTTCGCTTTTCTTCTCGCTAGCCTCCTTATCGCCGATTTGGTCATTTCCTGAATGAGCAAATTAAACTGAGAAGAAACTAATTTAATTTGTAATAGAACTGAACCCACTAAGACCCCGTTGAAACAGCCCCAAAATGATCCCATTTCACCACCATTTTCGACACCTATCCAGAACACTATTAACCCACTGGAAAGCATTTATTTTCAGCCCCAAAATGTCATCCCAAACCAGCAGCAAAATCGATCAAAAACCCCCATCCAAATCGGACCAAAATAGCCACCAAAAAAATCTCCATTTTCACTCCACCTCTTCTTGTTAGCCTTCTTATCGCCGGCTTGGTGATTCCCTGAATGTTGTCACTGAGAACTTTTCGGTGATTTTTTTCTCTTCCCTTTTCCTTTCACGTCGTGATTTGGTTTGTGATGAAAATGATGAGTTTGTTCCTTTTAAAAAGGATAAATTTCAATTTAAAAAATAAAAAATAATTTATATTAATGTCACGACACACTCAGAGATGTGGGTTGAAATGCGTCTGGACTTGAGGTGAAAAAGGTTAAAATAATTCACTTTTGAGTAGTATAGATGTGTAATAGATCAATTAAATAGTTAAAGTGTGTAAATGACTTTTTGGGACAACTTCCTGAGAAAATTTATGCCTTTTCCCAAGTAAAAAATGGATTTACATTTGCATGAAGACATTATAGAGAGGCAAACTACTAGACGGAAGCAGGTGAGCATCTTAAGTTAGTATTACAACAAACTTTGTTTATATTCATTTTTTTTAGCAATTATCAAATTAATTAATGTGTGTTTTTAAGGTACATAATATATCACTGATAATTTCATTGCGCACTTGAAAAACTAATAATGTTTATTTGTGATAAAAATAATTAATAACTCATGACATTAAAAAATTTAATCGATACATAAAAATCATAATTGCACCTCCAAGTTCTTTGTTTGATATAAAATTAGGAATCCTTTTCTGTGTGAATTTGATAGGAGAATATTGATTGAATTATTTAAATATAACCATTTAATTAAAAGTGTATAATTTTTCAATTTATTTAATTTATAGTTGTTAATTGAGGTTAATATGCTTTGATGGTGTCAACTTTTCAATTTCCACGTTGATGGAAGCCATAATGCACTATTTAATAGGATCCTAATTAAATTGTCAATTTAATTGTTATGATTGCATATGATTTTTGGGTAAAATGATGATTCAACTTTGCAATTTGAAACAATAAAAATGATAAATATTAAGGAATAATTAGCCTTTATAACCCTTGCCTTCTGTCCGGATCAAGGGGATAGTACCAATGTGAATCATAATGCCCTTGCCTCCTATTTGGGTCAAGGGATGATATAAGCCACACAAAATGAATGTATACATGTAGATAGCATTACAATAGAAATACCAAGACATGAAACTCATTGTTGACATCTAAGTTTTACCCTCCACAGTATAAATCAATCATCGAGCTTCAATCTTTAACAATATGAAATAATTATCTTCGAAAAAATATATTTGAAGCTATTTTAGAGTTATATTTATTCAAAAAATCATTCTTAAAAAAATAATTTTATTTTCTTGATTAATTATCTTGATTTAATTATTTTAAAATTAATTATTTCACTTTGATATTTTGAGAAGCTCGTTAATTGATCTAATTTAATTCATCGTGTAATTTAAAATTTAAACTCGCGCCCCAACCCCATATGTTTTTCTTTTTTTCTTTTCCTTTTTCCTTTTTCCTTTTTCCTTTAACTTTTCTTTTTCTTCTTCCTTTTTCACGTGGAACCCATGTGTTCCTCCTTTTCCATTTTCCTTCCTGTCCTCACGAATCTTCTCTCCTTTCATTTTTTCTTCAAGTACACACATAGAGTCTCCTTCTTTTTCTTCAATTTTTTTTAACCAAAAAAGAAAACACCAATAGAAAAAAAATCAACCCCCAACGTTCGAATTTTGAATTTTAAATTTAAATTCAAAATCTCAATTTTTGACGCTAATTTTTTCTGTAAATAGCCCCTCTTGAATCTGTAAAAAGGAGAGCGGACGGATTCTGGACCGGAGGAGAATTTTTGGTTGGCTTCTTCCAATTCTTTTTTCTTTTGCCTAGAACTCAGATTAGCAAACCAGAAACTGAGTTTCATTCTTCTATTTTGTTAAGCTCATGGTAGAGAATTATTTTTTTCTACTCGTCTTGTCAGTTCGCTACCCCGAAGAAGGTAATAGCCTTGTCTTTAAGTTCTTTCTAATACATATTTGGTTAAGTTCCATTTTGAGATGTGTTCGCTCAGTCATAAAACCATTCTTGGGAAGTTGTGTGTTTGCTTTTCTTATTGTTTAGCTTGTTGAGAATTAGTCATGTGAACTGTTTAAAGATAATTTGATTTTGTCCTATATTACACCATTTTAATTCAAAATAACCAATAGCTCTTTTGGTTCTTCATTGTTTGTTCAATCTTATTTTTTTGTATGTGGATGTTAGTTTCCTTCTTGTTTCTTTTAGTTTTATGTTTTGGGGTTACTGGGAAGCTATTTTTTATTAGGCAAATTTTTGCTTTCAAAAACTGTCTGGCTAAGACTAATGTATGAGTTTATTCTTCTTTCTCATGTTATTGCTTAATAAATATTTGTTTTGGATCAAGTTGGTGGTTTTGGTTGTTGAAACATAAATTCTTGACTAATGTTGGGAATTATATTTGTTCATAAGGTTTCTAATCTTTGTTCTTTTTTTTTTCTTGTAAATTTGCCCCTTCGAGTTCAATTGGACTCTACTTCCTTGCATTTCCTCGGATTGAGTCAAATCCAACATCTATGAGTCGGCCCTATCACGCATAGGATGAAAAGAAGCACACACAAATTTTTGGGGGTCAAAATATCACTGTATACACTGATATACATCGTACATACAGTGATGTGATGTAAGAAAAAGTGAAAAATTCAAGTATTCAACAGAAGTTGATTCAAGGTCGCTAGAGTACTGGATTTACATATTAATACAGGTGAAAAAATAGGTATATACACTGATATATAGTGTATATACTCTGCAATTATACAAGTTTAAATGCGCAAGTAAAGTCCCAAAACAAAAAAGGAAGGCCCAAGTTCTGGGCCAGGCGTACAGAACCAGACTTGGGCCCAATTTTTCTTTCCCTCTCTTTATTATGTTTTTTTAGAGTTGATTATTTGCGATATTTGTATTAACTTTGATTTTGATAATTATTTAGTTAGCGTGTCTAACTTAATTAAAAGTCCCAAAGGACAAACCATTTCATGTCAATCTATATTTTATTAGGAATCCTTTTAAATAATTTAATTGTCTATTTTAAAATAATTAGTCATTTTCAAAAATTTACTATTGAACATTTTCTTGAATTATTTCAAAATGAATTTTTGATAATTATAAGTCCCCTTTATTATTATAATTATCTTTTTTTAAAAAAAAATTATTTTGAAGAGTTAGTCAAGATTTTCTAATTGTCGGTCAACTGCAAGTTAACGGTCATTTTGAGTGATTAATTTCTTTTCAAAGTGAAAATTGAACTCTTACCTATTTCTCTGAAATTTTAGGACTTTTTTTATTAGGGTCTTAAAATTATTTTAAGTTTTCTTAATTTCTTTTAAAAAAAAATTAAGTGGTAACTCTGTTATTTTTATTCGGTAAAAAAATTAATTTTCTCTTAAATTAATTAAGTTTTAAATCGATTTGATTGTCAATTTTTTTTTAAAAAAAAGCTATTTTTTGGATCAACACTCATAATAATCATATGTACTCACAAAATAATATCAAGTGTCACAACTAAAGCCAGACTATTATCATATTTTAGATCATCATAACTATATCAATAGTCAAGAGTGTCAATAATATTGGACCTTACTCGTCCCAAGTACGTAAAATCTCAATATTACTTGACCTAACTCGTTCCAAATATACAAATATATTAATGATACCGAACCTAACTCTTTCCATTAATATAAGTATAATAATAATACCATACCTAACTCGTTCCAATTACACAAGCATATCAATTATACAAACCTAACTCTTCCCAATTAGTCTCACACATCTCATTTAGTCACATTTGATCTCAAGTCATCATCATTCCATCATATTTCATCTCAGTTCATCAATAGGATCAATTTGTATAACAATTCGACTCAACCAGAATCACTTTTTCATCAATATCCCAACACATCAACTCAATTGCACAATTATCCATCTAAATCTCACAATTATCACATGAACATGATCAATAACTCAAATTCAGTCCTAAAAAGTTATGCGAACCTGTCTCGATATCGAAACTGCACTCAGACAAACTTTCAATCAACTCAAGTCCTCAAATTGATCCCTCAATTCGATCAACCACTATAAAAAATAGTTACTACTCATCAAGAGAACATTTTGATACCCATATTGACATAAATTAGGCTTAGGGGCAAAATGATCAATTTTAGGGCTAAAATCTAAAATTCCCTATTCTGAAAAGTAACTTTAAAATCAAGTTCTACACGAAAAATAAAGTTCATGAGTGAAAATCCCATTAAAATCAAGCTTAAACTGATTGACAAATCAACATTTAAAGTTTGGAAAACATAGTCTAAAAATTTTCAATTTTGGGTGTTCAATTTCATGAAATCAAAGATAAAGTCAAGATAAAACTCATAGAAAATGATTATTTTAGTGTTAGAGATGCTTACCTAATAAAAATCTTCGAAAATCTTTCTTCAAAATCTCCCCAAAAAGTTTAGAAATTCGAAAATGGATTAAAAATGATGTTTTATGAGTTTAAAACAGTCCAGATATAAAAACTACTCGGTCATCGCGGAGCCCATCCTGCAAACGTGGAGACCAAACAGGTCACAACTCCTCAAATGTGGGACGCAGACCGTGAATGCGGACTTCAGCAGACCTCACTCTCCGTGAAGACGGAGAAGAAATCCATGTGCACTAGATATCAGCAAAAATCAGTAACTCAAGTCTAATTTTCCTACTCGGAATAAAACCCCCAAACTCATCCGAACTCAGAATTTCACAAACCAAATATGTATCCATACCAGAAACAACAATTCAGACTGAACGAAATCATCAGAAATCAATTTCATGGCCTCCTCGCCACTTTTACCAATGCAAGTCTATAAAACTAGTTTAAAACTCAAAATATCAAAACTGCCCTTGGCAACTCTAAAAAATATTTTGAGACCAATTCTAGCATTAATTTCACCATCTGAAACTAATGAAATTGTTGAAATTCTGATCCGAGCTTTCGAACTTCGAATGTTGACCAAAGTCAAACCTTGGTCCCGAAAACGACTAAAATCACTACTTTGGACCTAAAACACTCATTTTAACTTCAAATTCAGTTTTGTAACTTGCTATAGTTCAGTTTCAACATTTGTGAGCTAATGAAATTGATGGATCCCTGATCCGATATCTAAAACTCAAAATGACACAAAAACTCACTTTTTCAATAACTTAAGCCTTCAAAAATGCCAAAATTCATAATTTTAACTTTTAAAACTCAAGATTCCAATTCCAACCATTCAAATAGAAGGCCCAAAACAATTTACAAAAAGTTAAAAGAATAATTTTCACAGATGAAGCAAAAAATGACTAACCAGGCCACTACGAAATATCGACAGGATCCAAGCTCACAACCTACACACATGTGTAGAAAAACAAAAATGAATACCAAGGTATCCAACAAGAGGACCTAATCATAGATATAGAATAAAAAACGAAGCACTCCTTCTATCCCAACCACATACCTCCGGACTACAAAAATCTGCAAGCAGGAAAGGCCAGAATATACAATATACATAATATAAACAATTACAGTCTTATATCATAGTGTCTTAATAGTTTAATATCCACAATATACAAGGCACAAGTCATTCAACATATGTGACAACTTTTCAATAGTTTAATAACAATATACAAGATTCAAGTCATTCAACACATCACGCTTAGTACATTTATCAACTTTCAAGTAAAGAATGATGTGAAATGAAATTAAATGCCATAAAATGCAAGCAACACAATGCAAATGTCAAGTAATCTAATGATGCATGTCTATCCTACGATACACATTCACAGATATAATCAGATCGGAATCTATGGGGACAACACATGGACCATGTATATGCCAAAGTACTTTCCTTCGAAATTTACTTTCATATATAATCAGAACCATTTCTCGTCAACTTTTCATTTCATTATTTTCTTTTCTTTTTCTAGCTGAAACCATTTCCTTTGATTTTTTATTTTTTTCTAGTCAAAACTATTTCCCTTTGATTTTTCTTTTTTTTTTTCTTTATTATTTCTAGCCAGTACCATTTCCCTTCAGCTCTTCATCATCAATGCAACATCAAGCAAAATATGTCATCAAAACACATTAATTACTTTCACAAATATAAGAATATGCAAGATTTCTACATGAACCACTTATTCATTAGGCATCAATCATTTTCATAGGTCTTTTAACACTAGTGTCATCATCAACCCATTACATAGTAATACAAAACATATTATAATGAAAAAAATTATGTTTAAAAATATATTACGTTAGTTTGTTTTTGGATTTAGTTTGACTTTTTTCTTTCCATTAATACCAAATAAAACTAACAATGATCCATTTATGTATTTTTCAATGTCAAACTAATTAAACCAAATCATGACTTACTTTTTTTTCCTAATCGATTTTGTATATTTAACTTGTACATCCCTATGTGTTAGTGAAATCTAATCCCAAAAAAGCCCCTAAGAATAAGTAGTAGAATGAGGAAAGAATGATTAATTAGCAGCACCATCCCCTTTATTTTCCAAATTGTGAGCGAGACGGACAATCTTCTTTCAAGATTTCAAGACTTGTGCCAATAAATAACAACTTTACACATCAACACAAGCAAAAGAATGAATATTTCCCCCTGAAACTTTTGCCGATCTGCTTGCTTGGATGGTCCGATCACATGGCGTCTACTCAACATTCACACATTACTCTGCCTCCTGACCCTGGTAATTTCTGATTCTAGCGATCAAAACTCTCTGTTTTCGTCTTTTCTTTGGTGGGGTTTTGATATCTTGGGCGTTACATTCTCCATTTTGATGAAATTAGGTTTTAACTTTATGCTGTCTGGGGTGTTCTAGTATATTTTTTTCTGGGGGTGATTTTCTAGTCTTGAAGGTTTTGCATCAATGGACATGGGCAAGTCCGAAGTTTCTTCTCCTTTCTATGTTTTCCTCCTCCTATTCAAATAGCAGAAGTTCGATACAATTGGGATTTTGTGAATTTCCGGTTGTTATGTCCATCAGTATAGACGCAGCACATGTTTAACCATTGTATTTCCTATTTTTATGTCTTCTTGTTTGTAGAGATATACCAAGCCATGAATATTGCATGTTTGTAATATGACTAACTATGGCATGTTGTACTTGACCTAAAAAGTTCAAGGAAAAGTGAAGGGGGAGGTAGATGAAAACTGAAACTTATTTGATGTTGGTCTTCCTAGGGGACAAAATCCAAGGGGACGAGGCGCATTTTTCTTCAGTGCCAATCCATGTTGTCACTAATCCATCTGAACTACCTGCTGAATTCTTGGAGCCTTCTCCTGAGACACAACTGGTGATTGGTTTTGATTGTGAGGGTGTTGATCTTTGTCGTCATGGGACTCTTTGTATTATGCAGGTAAATCCAGAATCTGAATATACAATTGTGTCATTCCGCATTAAAATTTTGAATTAGATTTCTCGTTTAAGTTGAAGTATGGTGTTACATGGTCTGCAACAATGAAATATTTTGAGTTTAGTGAAAAGAGGTCCCAAGAACCCCTGGAGAAGTTGAATTCCATACATCCCTAGATTAATGAAAAGCTTAATCCAATGTGATGGTCATCCTTTTCATGTACCCGGTAAGCCTTTGAAGTATTGAGCTTGTAATTTTTTTTAATTTTTTTTTTTTGGAAACTGCTAATATTGCTATCGAAATTGCTAGGGCGGTGCAAAAGCCATATTTACAGAATTGAGCTTATAATGTAGAGTTCAGACTTGGTGTTTTGCTCAAAAATTTCATTTTACTTTCTGTGGTAATCTTGTTTGGGAGGGAATGATTAGACTGGATTTCGTAGCTCGGACATTCTCTCATGATGATCTAAGATGTCATGATATGCGTAAGGCAATGTAATAAGGTGGCCATTGTGAGTATTCTGTTTTGTCTGTTTTCATCTATAATGTGCTGTGTGTTTAGGAATTTTATATTTGATAGAGAAGGAAGAGAACAGATGAATGTTGAGAAAATCAGAAAAATATGAGAGTAGACATCTTCAGCATGTTCAACTTTGAGATAATCACAGCTAGTTTTGTTGGATCTTCTTCCTTTCTTTTCTCACTCACTGAAGGAAGATCCAATGTGGGATTGAAGAGTAAGCAGTTGAAAAATATGACAGAAGAGAGATGATGGAGGTTTTATAGTGAAGGAAGGAGAGAGGGAGATCACTATTTTTAGAAGTCAATTCTTTGCTTTGATGAATGGGGTGATGTGGAGAGTTGGCGGGATAAGAGGCCTTACACGCCTTAAAAGGTGTATTTAATATGATAAAGCTTTTTCATGGCTGGTTTTGCATTGATCTGAATTCCTTTAGGGTTTACATTTTCTTTTCTTTAATTGATGAAGAGAATTTCATTAAAATGCATCAAGAAGATGCAATGAGTCAGAGTGGGATAATAGCTCCAAATCTAAGTTAAGATCAGGGAGCTAACAAAATCCACAAAGTATTGAGCACTACTTACAGGAGTGAGAGAGTTCCCACTGAATAAATTCACGAAATGCCTAGCCTTTAAGGAAAATGTTGGAGTTGATAAGCCGTCAAAAAATCGCCAGTTTCTTTCTATCCAAATGTACCTAAAATTGTTGGTAAGTGATATCATTAGGATTTCCATTTCCTGAATTTCAGAAAATTTTTCCATATCGAAAATTATGACAAAAGTAGATTCAAGGAGGAAAATTTTAGTGGATGAAGCAAAGAGGGATGCGGATATTATTAGAAGTCAATTCTCAACTTACACGTGTGTGATGGAGTGTGAAGTGCTGGGGATAAAGTGCCTATATGCCTTAAAAAGTGTAATTTGATGCTATTAAGCCTTAGCAGTTACCAGTTTTGCATTGGTCTGGCTTTCTTTATAGACCTTATTCTAAATTTGAAAAAATCCCATGATGTGGTGGCAATATGTATCTTTTAAAGATCTTATTATTTGTTTCATTTTGCTCTTGCTACTTTTGTATTCCCTGCATTTCCAGTGTTTACTTTTTATGTTTTTATGTAATTTCCTATGGTTCCAAATGCAGTTAATTTCTATTGTTTTGGTTTATTTCAATTGACTTTGACCCCTCTTTAAATGTCTCCAAGAATTCATAATAAATTTATTGGATGCCACTATCAATTGGTCAATAGGCAACATCGTCACGACCCAAACATGGGTGTGATGACACTTACTTTATCCTACTAAGCCAAGTTAGCCTAAGACTCGATTACACAGGAATGCAAAAGTAAAATGGAAATGAAATCTCAAATTAACCAAATAAGCGAATAACTAAAGTCAAACTCTTGATACTCCCAAAATATGGTTATCATGTGTGCAAGCCTCTTATTACAATGGATTTGAAAGAAATACAAGTTTCAATGTCTTTGTTTCCAAAGTGGAACAAGAACATAAGTAAAGAGTATGAGGCGTCCGTCGAAGGGACAAGCAGCTATCACATCAACTCTTCGGCAGAATCCTCAGACGTAGAAGAGTAGAAGGAGTAATCACAAGGATCCGAGCTCAAAACCTATACAAGTGCTAAAAGCAAAGGTGAGTACCAACAACCATAGTACTCAACAAGCAAACAAAAGAACTCTAGGTAAAGATATATTGAACACCAATACCCATCACCCTCCTTTCGGAACCTCCTCAACTAATCCCTGCATAAAAATCAACCCAACCTAACAAATCACAATTCACTTAGCACATAGTTCAATTGTAAATCATCAATAGAACAAGTCATCAAAATCAAGCTCATCAATTTAAAGGTCGACGAAGAAATACTTACAATTCACATATGACAATGATGTGCATTACAATGTAATGAGATGTCAAGTAAGATGATGCATGTCTGCCTAATATTACACACTCGCCAAATCATCAGGGCAGGATCCATGGAGGACTTATGAGTCCATGCACTTGCCATGGCTCATGTGGCCCGATGCCCATTTTCTCTCAATATGAATCTGAGTTGCTTGTGTAGCTCGTCCCCTATTCATGTTAAAGTGAATCTTCCATGGATTGTGTGGCTTGTTCCCTATTTCCTCTCAATATGAATCTGCCACAGATCATGTGTCTCATCCTGTATTTGCTCTCATCCTCACAAATCATCATAACAATATTGGTACAACATCAATGCAAGTAGACATGTACAATTACTCAATGAGAGAACTACAAATGAGAGGAATACAACTTTCACAATCACAAACCAAGACGAAAATTCTCATCACAATGTCTTGAATAGGATGATACAACCATTAAAACCATTCAAGACAATTTTTATATCACGAAGCCAACAATTTCCTTCTTTTATCTAGCTTTCATCCTCATTAGAGTTCATTCAATAGTTATCAGCACACGAGATGCAAAACGCTTCACCAATCCCCATTACTCCCAAGCATACACTGGCATACAAGGTTTTAATATACTTAACAATGAGTTACGAAGTCCATTTGCCTCAAAAAGCAACAAAATCACTTCGGTACTTGAGCCTTCTCACTTTGATAGGCCTCCAAATCTGTATAATCTATTCAAATATAGCACAACAATAAGAATACACGAGTAACAACATCTAATTCATTTATTTGAAGATGAGGTCCAAAACGATCCAAAAATCTATTCTTGAAAAAGTAGGGGTCAATTGGGAATTTAATGCATAAAAGATTCAAATTTTACTACTTTTTGATCAAACTCCAAACGAAACTTATAAACTGATCAAGTAAGACTCGGCTCAATTATCAGGAGGGGTAAAGTGGTAATTTTTTTGACAATTTTCAAAATGAACTTCAGGAGCATTGCAAATATAGCATACTTTATAAGATTAATGTGATGTAACATCTTCTCGACATAGTACTCGTCTTTCATATGAAGTCAAAGCTATTGTTAGACATACCTCAAACTAATTACAACATGTTAATATAGTAACTCTTTCTAAATCTTCATATTAGTCAAATTGGGTCATTTAGATTGGGTTAATTCTATTTTGGCAGTTCTTAAAAGTAATTTTAAATGTGCCTTGTGCTAAATTTAATCTTTGTGCTTGTGTCCTTGTCTTCAGAACATTGTTCTTTCAAGTAATTGGGTCTCTGAGTCCTAGTGTTTAATTTCTTTTGTTCTTGTCTGATCGATTGAACGCGTCATCATCATAAAGAGCTTCTAAGGTTGTGGCATATTCAGATTTGCTATCAAACTTTGTCCCCTTGTTTCTTCTATCTTATTTTAGATCAAATCAAAAAATGCTATTTGCAGCCTTAACCTCTGGTGTTCATAATGCTTCCAGTCGATAAAACTTATCCAACCCAAGAAAAAACAAGAAGGTTCCAGTTGATAAACTTTTGTTTTGTGCAGCTTGCATTTCCTGATGCAATATATTTGGTTGATGCTATTCAAGGTGGAGAGACTCTTATCCAAGCATGTAAACCTGCACTTGAATCTAATTACATCACAAAAGTTATTCATGATTGCAAACGAGATAGTGAGGTCTCTTATTCATTTCTTCTATTTTTCAAATTCTTTGTATTATGAAGCAGTGTTGCATGTTTAATTTTACTTGCTCATTCTTCTTTCAGGCATTGTATTTTCAGTTTGGCATAAAGTTGCACAATGTTGTGGATACACAGGCAAGAATTCTCAATTGAAGTTGTCTCAGTATACTTAAAACACATGCCATTAGTTTGAGACGTGCTATGATAATAGTTGAAATATATGAAGCTGGAGCAGTTTGTTGAAAGAATATCATATTAAAAGTAGAGGTAATACAACCATTAGTAGTATATGTTATAAATAATAGTAAGATGTATAAAGATAGACTTGTTTGTTGAAAGACAAAACTAGAGCTAATGCCTAATGCTGTGTATTTGTATAGTTTGAATATCGGATGTAGACAAGTTTGTTAATCTGGGAAAGAGTATGCCACTTGATTTGTGAAGGAGAAACTATTGGATGTTGTATTTGTTGTTACAATTTTTGTAGAATAATTTGTTGTTCAGTTGTAGACTTTGTCTACCACTTTGTCATTGATGGATTATTCATTAGACTTGCCATTAGAAATCTAGTAGTATGAATTTTTACTTTTGTTAGATAATGTTGAGACATATTAGTTGTTTGAATATTTATTCTGCAGATTTTCTGTTTTCAAATCGATATTTTAAAATGTTGTGGTTAATAAAACAAATTTAGAGACAAATTTTTAAACATGTCTAGCCATGGGGCATAGTAGGGTAGTAAGTTTAGTCGTACCGTTATATCTTGAATTGTCATTATCCGTTTTTATATGTTGATTTTATTATACTTGTATACTATCATGTGTTTTCTGTAGTACTCGCTCCTTTTGTTCTCTTTCTTTTCCTTTCCCTTTTTTCATATCTCGTTTATTCTGCTTATGGGTTTTTGCGACAAGAGTTCCCAGGAAACAACCTC
>JAOTQJ010000102.1:14010348-14043877 GCA_025642045.1 Solanum sejunctum
GTTCTCTTTCTTTTCCTTTCCCTTTTTTCATATCTAGTTTATTCTGCTTATGGGTTTTTGAGACAAGAGTTCCCAGGAAACAACCTCTCTACCTCAATGAGTTAGTGGTAAGGTCTGCGTTCATTCTACCCTTCCCAGACCCCACTTGTGAGATTCCACTGGGTATGTTGTTGTTGTTATTGTTGCTCCATCTTTATAAAAAAAAAATAACGATGGCAGAGCATCAATTTTGTATTATGGAATGTGCGAGTTCACTCAAGAAGAACCGTTTTGAAACCAATTTTAACTTGCACCTTATTTCTTTTAACCAAATTTCTCAACATGGCAAGCAACAGTTTCTCATTGAATGTTCCACAAACCTTCAGGGGTGAAAACTATTAAATTTGATATGTGAAATGAAGTCTTATTTTGAAGCATATGATTTATGAGAAGTTGTGATGAAGATAGAGTTTTATTTACCATCCCGTTGCAATTTCTCAGATCTCAAGCACAGTCAAAACAATCACCAATTAAGGAGGAACAACATATGTAGATTTGAAGCAGCTAAAGCAAAGAAGTAGTTTTGAATATTGTGTTTGCTGCTATACTTTTGCTAAATAATTAGTTGTGTAGTTGTATGAGCCTATTACTTTGTTAAACTTTAAATTTTTGTTAGATATTTTAGGTCTTTGAGACATTTTAGTTGTTTGAATATTTACTTAGATTTTCTGCAGGCTTTCTGCTTACAAGTATTAAAGCCCCATGGTTAATAAAATTTTATGCCGTCCAATTTACTCTGTAGGCACATAGTTGAAGAAAGCGAGGGAGACTTTTGGATCTTGTGATCTTAAACTAAAGATATACATAATGTACCAAAATGTCCTTTGAATCTTGTGATTTTAAACATGTCATGTGGGATTGTTGAAGTTAGAGAGCTACTACATATAGAAAGTGTCGTTCTTGAAAAATGGAAAGTAAGATGCATAAATTGAAACAAAAGAAGTAAGAAAAACTTTTGAATCATATCCTCAACCTACCTCCTTGCTGCTTTCTCTCAAAAGAACCCAACAGGATCCATTAAATTTGACAAAGCAACTGATGATACCGACTACTCTGTGAGGGGCCTATCTAATTTGCATTACTGCCTTACTGCATAGTATTGTGAAGGGTAAAACCAAAATTCGTGGTTTTTTTCAGTCCATTCAATTGTATTTTGGTTTGTTTCTGTTCACCACATGGGTCCTTCATTTATTTTCTTTCCTTGGCCTCTTCTTTATTCGTAAGATTTTTCAAGGTAGTTTCTTCTTCCAACTGGTAGGTGATGTGGTTAATGTTTGTTGCATGTATTGTGGATTGAATATACTTATTCGAAAAAACATGTTGGCGACTAAATGAGTCAAACATTTTTCACCACTTGTTCTCTATCTTGCTGTTTTTATTTCCCAAAATATGTTCCTTTGCATGTCTGTTCTTTTTATAAATTCTACGTTGATTATTATGTTAGCTGACTTTAGCTAGGGTTTATTTGTCTGGAAGTGATAAATGGATAGTAGTATGGCTATGACCAGTTTGATATACTTGGATTGTTAATGTTTATTTTCACTCCTCAAGCAGATTGCATACTCTTTGATCAATGAACAAGAAGGACATGCACGGGTTCCAGATGACTACATATCATTTGTTGGTCTACTTGCTGACCCACGTTATTGTGGTATTGATCTTACTGTTTTAAATCTTTTACTTTCTTACATATGGCTTGAAATTATTCAACCCTGTTCTGTGGATCCTGCTGCATATATATGAGTTTGAAAGCAAGGATGAAGGAAGCGTAACATCCAGTGGAAACTATCATGTATATGAATGCCTTTTCCTATAAAATTAGGTGACAAGCTGCAAGGGAGAAATATTAACCTCATTAGCGGAACTAAAATTATCACAACTACCATGCCGCCTTCTAAAAGAATGTAATTCTCTTGAAACTAATGAGTTCCATCAACTGGAGCTTGTATTCAAGTTGTTTGGCATCCCTTTTAATACTATACTGCGTGGCTTTATTGCCTATGAATTTTTCTTGACTATACTGGGTATGTTGTTGTAATGCTTTCTGGACTATACTGGGTATGTTATAATTCTTTTCGAGTTTTGAACATTTCACTTTCTCTGACCTTCGCTCAAATTGTTGTCACCTGCGAGCTTGAGGATGTTGATATTTTGGCTCTGATCTCTATCATTCCAGCTGTCTTTGTTCCACTTTCAATTGCACCAACCAGCATACAAGAGTAGGCATATTTGTTTTATTTGCAGTCACCTCCAGTGAATTTTCTGCATGCTTCTCTAGAAATTGGGATCTTTTCCTTGCAATGAAGACTTAACACAGATATTTCTGTTTCTTTTGCTTTTTTACCAGCTCATACTAAATTGTTTCCCACGGACTCTTCTTATTGCTTCATCAATGGAATGAATGTATTTAGGAGAAAACCTGATGTATGAGTATTCTACGTTCTTTTGGCTTGGTGGAGGGCCTGATGGAAGGCATAACGAGTATTGAATCTATAATAAGACCTTAACGAATTATCTGATAGTTGTCTTAGTTGTAGATTATCCGGAATATATTTGGCTGACTAAGTGATTTGGGTATAACGCAGCTCGTCAAACTATGTTAAATTATTTTGGCACAGTTGTAATACATGTTTTATACAAGTTCTAGCTTATTTGTGTATATAATAGGCTGCAGTTTTACTTTAATAGCAGTGGCATAGATATTCATTTCTTTGTATCCAATTATAGTTGAAATGTAACTCCTCATCTTGACTGATCAGAAGTGTATTTGTTACTGATAAAATAAGACAGAAGTGTCTCAAATGACTGCAAGGATTCGGTTTATTATGAGCAATTTTCTTAAGAGAAGCATAGATGAGTTGATGTCAAGTTCTAGGCCTTTGTGAAAAAGTATTATTGGAAGAGATTACCTTGCCTGTTGTTTATATAAATGCTTTTTCTGTTTTACTTTCTATCTTTGAGTTGCTGGAATACTCTTAGGGTTAGTTTGATTGGTGGGATAAGGGATTATAAATCCCCAAATAAACATTGGGATCATTTTGTCCCATGTTTGGTACTATTTTTTATTCTGGGATTAGCAATGCCAGTATTTACACCCTGTTTGTGGTATTATTTTTTCTGCATTAGCAATCCCAGGATTGTCTGCACCACATTTGTGGTATATTTTTATATTAAACTCTATGTGGAATAAAGTAGTTTCGGGATAAAACAATAAAATGACACATTTGCCTTCTTTAAAACTTTTATTCTGAACATCTTTAAGCTTGGCAAAATTAAAATTTAAGAATAAAAGTTTATCCCAGTTTATCCAGTTAAACAAAACTGTAGTTTTGTATTATATATCTTATTTCTAGTCCAATGAACTAAGCATATACCAATTAAAGTATATCCACTAAATAATCCTGTAATTATTTGATCCTTATATTTTAATCCCCACAAAATAATAATCCTAGTATAACTTGTTCACAGAATGAACCTTCACTCTCTTTGTTTTTTATACCAAAGCTAAAGCAACTGGGAGGATAGGAACAGTTTTGAGTTTTGGTTCAGTATTTAGTGTTATCTTCTGTTTGTGTCTTGAACTTAGTGCTTCTCTACTTGGTGTAAGTTTGAGCAGATCCAGATTCGAGTTGTGGGAACTGGGAACTAAACATCTTCTTGCTTGTTCGGACAGGAGTATCTTATGATGAGAAAGAAGAGGTCAGAGTTCTTCTAAGACAGGTTAGTTTAAATTTTGCTTGCACATTGTGAGAAACATTGGAGACAAAATACTATTGAATTTTGTATCTACGTTAATGAAAAAAGGGCACCTGTGGGAACATCTCTACTGACGAACCATTTCAATAGTACGGGTGCTGCCGTGCCACGATTCATATTAGGGAAAGGAGAGTGAGGGGAAGAGGGGGCAGCCCATTAATCTAGAGTTGACATGACTCGTAGTGTATCTACATTATTACACAGAAACCCTGTTTATAGACCCAAGTAGGATTGTATTTTCCTATTCTAACACTTCCTCTCAAGCTGGTGCATATTAATCATATACACCTTGCTTGTCACAGATATAACTAATACGAGTGCCAGTGAGGGACTTGGTGATGATATCTGCAAGCTGATCACTTGACTTCACAAATCTTGTAACAATATCTCCTAATAGTATCTTTTCTCCAACAAATTGACAATCAATCTCAATGTGCTTAGAGCCCGTTTGGATTGCCTTATTTTATGTGCTTTTAAGACAAAATAGTTTTAAGCACTTTTGAGTGTTTGGGTACATTAAAAAGTACTTATAAGACTTAGTTTTAAGCTAAAATGATAAAAATAAGCCAAAAGTCATAAGTCAGGAATCCTATCTTATGAATTTTTGGCTTATAAGTTAAAAGCCAAAAGCCAATCCAAACAAACTTTTAGTCCTTTCGTGAAACACTAGATTTGATGCAATACGAAGGGACGCTTGGTTATCACACACAAGTTCCATCTAATCGATTTTGCCAAATTTTAGCTCTCTCAGCAATTGTTTGATCCAAACTAGTGCACAAGTTGCTGCAGCCATTGCTTGATATTCTACTTTTGCACTAGATCAAGCAACCACTTTGTTTTCTTACTCTTCCGTGAAACCAAATTACCTCTTACTAAAATACGATATTCATGTGTAGAACGTCTATTAGAGGGTGATCCTGCCTAATTAGCGTCTTCATATCTAGTGATATGCTCATGGCCTTGATCCTCTAAATGTATTCCTTTACCAGGAGTTGACTTTATATATCATAGAATACGAACAACTGCATCCCAATAACTATCATAAGGGGAAGTCATAAACTGACTTACAACGCTCATAGGAAAAGAGATGTCAAATCTAGTCACCTTGAGATAATTCAACTTTCCAACTTGTTGTCTATCTTTTAGGATTACTGAGTGGCTCACCCTGCCCCGGAAGGAGTTTAACATTTGGATTCATAGGAGTGTCAATGGGTCTACATCCAATCATTCCTGTCCTAAAAAATATCTTATGCATTCTTGCTTTGAGAAATAATAATACCTTATCTAGATTGAGCAACCTCAATACCTAGAAAATACTTTAACTTGCCGAGGTCTTTAGTTTGGAAATGCTTAAAGAGATGTTGCTTCAAATTAGTTGTACCATCTTGATCATTTCCGCCGATAAGAACATCAAACATAAACAGCCAAATAAATACATTGATTAGGTGTAGAATGTTGATAAAATACAATGATTAGCTCTATTACGAGTCATGCCAAACTCTTGAATAACTATGCTAAACTTTCCAAACCAGGCTCGAGGAGATTGTTTCAAACCATAGAGTGATTTACACGATCGACATACAAAGTTACTAGACTCCCCCTGAACGACAAAACTAGATGGTTGCTTTATATAGACTTCTTCTGCAAGATCTCCATGTAGAAAAACATTCTTAATATCTAACTAATAAAGACCAACGACGAATAGCAGCCATAGATAAGAAAAACATGGACAAATGTTATTTTAGCCATGGAAGCGGAAGTATCACTATAATTGAGCCTAGATATCTGAGTATATCCCTTGGCAACAAGGCGGGCCTTAAGCTGATCAACTTGACCTTTTGGACCAATTTTGACTGCATAAACCCAACGACAACGAACAATAGATTTACTCACCGGAAGGGAGACAAGCTCCCAAGTACCACTCGTATGTAAAATCAACATCTCATTAATCATAGCCTGCCTCCATCTAGAATGAGAAAGTGCTTCACATGTAGCCTTAGGAATGGAAATAGAAGACAAATATGATACAAAGGCATAATGGAGTGATGAGAGATGATGGTAACTTAAGAAAGTATAATGTGGGGTTAGCATATATTTTGGATGAGCAATGAGCTTTACTGGATGGTCGATCGGGCTATGCAACAGATGGTACTTGCGGAGATCATTGCTTACTTGCGCAATTTCAAAGAAACTCATTGTATTCCTTTAGAGCATTGGGATCATAGCTGGATGGTGGACCATGCAAAATATAACATAGCACGAGTGTGTCCAAATTTATGACAATAACACTTGATTCGAGGTTTCTAGAATGTCCTCGCCGATTCTCCATAGACTAATATGCTTGTTTTTTCTATGGTTTTAGATGTGAAATAGAGAAATAAATGGTGGATGATGAAACTACTTTGTGACCCGGAAGGCATAGCAAGACGAAGTAGATGAAAGTATTAGTTCATCAATTGTAGAAATTGTAGGACTAGCTAAAATTTGGTCACAATAGAATCATGATCAATACGGAGTCCAGACGGTGTAAGAACCAAAGAGTATAGTTCATCAATTGTAGGAATTGTAGGACTAGCTAAAATTTGGTCACACACAGAATCATGATCTATGTGGAGTCCAGACGGTGTAAGAACCAAAAATAATGTCTGCCTGCCTATGCTCTTGTTGCTTTTCCTTATTTGTAAGTATTGACATCAATGTTTCAAATTCCTCCATGACTGCTGGTACCTGTCCCAAGTAGGTAGACATCAGATTCTTGTTTCTTTAAGTTGGTCATTTAAGATCTCACATCATACAATCGAGATATGTCATTAGTTTATAAAGCATGCACCTTTTTTTCAAATTGAATAACGTGTCTGGAATGAATGAAACGATGGCATCAAGTTGGAATCAATAGAGCACCATAAGAGACTACATAATTGAGCATCCACTTTCTCCCCCTGTGTTTTGTCTTTTGCCCCTTCCCACTAGACTTTGCCTTTTCATCTACCACGCAAGCATATTTTGTTAAAAAAAGAACACCTTGACCCTTGCACCACAACTCAACCGAAGAAGCCAAAGCTAAATAGTTTGAACTTCCCATTAATGGGTCTGAAGTGATTATAGGGCTTGATATCCTGATTTCCAATCCCTGTATTTTTGGAGCCAAAAATATCACACCGAAAGATATTTTTTGAATTCTGACTTTGAGAATAGTAAGAAACTTGTTGGCATCTGCCAATGCCTACAGTGGTCTGGAAATACTATTTTCGCTAGAATATTGTCAGAACGGCTTAGAAATTGTTGGAACCCTAGTTCTGAAGTTGGATCTGGACAAAAATTGGTTGGGGTTTTGATCGGAAAGACTAGGCGACCCTAATAGAGTAAAAACAACTCGAGAGAATTAATTGGAGTAGCCCTCACGCATCAGCACGACCCAAATTTTGCCAGAACACTTCCACCTTGAACGGCGCGTGAGGTACTATTTTTCTATTATTCTGGATGGGGTTTGGTCTTGAGCTTTACGAGCCTCATGATGGTTTTGGGTTTCGCACAACAGCCACGGAATGAAAGGTGACACAAATCCTCCCCAACAATTTCAGAAGTTGATGCTCAGTGTCTTGAAATTTCTCACCGACGCTTTAATACTATGTGAGAAATATAAAACAACAACAATATACTCGGTGGAATTCCACAAGTAGGGTTTGGGAAGGGTAAAATGTGTGCAGACCTTACCACTATGTCACAGAGATAGAGAGGTTGTTTTCGGAAAACCCTCATCTCAAAAATCAAGCCCCATAAGCAGATGATACTAGATATGGGAAAAAGTAAAAGAAAAGAAAAAAAAAAGGAAAACGACTTATAATGAAAAGTAAATGATAGTATGTAAATACGATAAAGTAACAAATATAAGAAAGATAATGACAGCACGGCAGCCTCTAAGAGAAAGAAGGGGGGCTTTGTCAACATTTTGCTCCTCAATTTGGAGAGCCAACTACTAAATTGGAAGGGAAGGAAATAAACACCAAGATTGTCTCCTTTTATCTACTTGCCGAAGAAAATAATGGGAGATGTGTCCCTTCACATGTTGAGTAGTAAGATTTTGCCACTTGTGCCAAAGGTCCTAACCAGGAGAGAAGCAAGAGGTTCTATGTTTTCTTCTGTTTTGTGAGCTCTCTTTCCTGTTCAGTTTTTATGGTGGATAAAAGATGGAAGAATCTTTCTTATGTTGTCTGAATTCCCTTTATACTCTAGGAAAGTCATCATCTGTCTCAACTATGTTTTTCTCATTTCATCCAGTGGCATTATGTAAGTGTTAACTAGTAGCACAGATGAGAAATCTGATGAGTCAGATGAATTAGTAGTTCAACTGCTAGATCGTTGAGCTGATAAATTATTTGTCCAATCCTGTTTTTCATCTAAAACCAGCAAATAAACAAATAGGAGGAGAATTGCTATTCTATTTTTCGTGTTTTTTCCTATCCTTGAATATAAATGTTTTTTTAGTTTTTCAGTCACTAAATCTACTTTAAGTTTCTCTTGTTAATTATGTCTTTCACATTTCCAGGACCCCAAGTATTGGACATACAGACCATTATCTGAACAGATGACCCGTGCTGCTGCAGATGATGTGCGATTTCTTCTCTATATATACCATAAGATGGTGCAAAAGTTGAATAACAAGTCCTTATGGCACCTAGCTGTTCGTGGTGCTCTCTATTGTCGCTGTTTCTGTATCAGTGACAATAATTTTGCTGACTGGCCACCTCTACCTCCAATTCCAGGTTTATTTCTTCCCCGTCTCTCTCGGTATTGACTGGTGTTGTTGACTCTTACATATAAATTCAGGCATGTATATATTTGAACTGTTTTATTATTCGGAAATATAAGCTTCTTTTTGGGCTATGAGATTTTAAAAAAAAGGATTGAAAGAATTTCTGGTAGCCCTACATGGTTCAACCCTAAGATTGCCGTAAATATAAAAAGCATCTATGGTTTATCTCATGGAAATGATTTTAATCTTTTGAGCATATAGGCATATATGAGTAAATGTGATACTTAGAACCGCTTGTTTCTTTTAAAAAGATAATTTATTTAGTATTGGAAAGAAGTGGACCTGAAGGATTTATATGGACAACTCCCAACTAATTTGGAACTGAGGCCTAGTGATTGATTGAAGCATATAGGCAGCTGTAGCAAGCATGCTGGTAAAAGTTGTATTAGCTTCCATGAAGGCAAAAATTTTGCAAGTAGTACCTTTTTAAGAAACAAGACTTTTAAAATTATCTAGTCCTGAGGTTGAAATTGTGAAACCTCTATTAATGGCTGTCTCAAAAATTTAACTTAATAAAGCAATGAATTATGTCTCATAAGTTGTTCCGTTCTAAAACCATGCAGATGTTTGTTATATATGACTAACTCAGATGTACATCTAAATCCGCCACTGCTGGGGTGCGGAATTCAAAGCAAAGAAATTATGTCCCAGATGAAAGTCTCATGCTTGTACCTTTTAGAGCGAACTTACTAAAATTAGGTGGGTTTGTGATTGCAGAGAATATTGTTGCTGATGAAAATATCCCTGAGGAAGAAATTTTGTCTGTTGTTGATGTTCCCCCCGGGAAAATGGGACGTGTTATTGGCAGAAAGGGAGCTTCTATATTGTCGATAAAGGAGTCATGCAAGTATGTTTCTTTGCTTCAGCTTTTAATGTATGCCTTATTGCCCATGCGGCTTCAATTTACCAAACATAATTAAATATTTAACATTTGGGCTTAAACAACAAGATGATATGATAAATCCCCTTTTCTCCAAGGTACAACTTTCGTCTTTTATTGTGGAACCCATCATGGAAGTGTTGAACAGCTGTATCTTGCGTAAAGAGGATGAAAGAGAGGGTAAGAGTGCAAAACAATTGAAATGAATATGTCAAACAACGTATTGCCCGACTTTTTCTGACAGGTCTAAAAATGTACCTGACATTAGTTTTAATTAAAACGGTGACATCTCTGTCTCTCTGTTGATCATATCTAACAGCTTATTATGCCAAACTTTAGTCCCTTTAGTTGACGAGTTTGGTACAATAATTTCAAGTCAATAATGCCTGAACATCTATAATTGAGCTTTCACAGCTTTAGTCACTCTATCCTAATGCGAAAAGATTATTTTGAAAGAAGGAAGAGAGAAAGAGGGAAAAATAGTATCTCAAAGGGGAAGTTGATGACCAGAAATTAATCCTTTGAAAGATACGCACCTGTCCTAGAAGTCCTGGAATACTTTGGTCTTGTTGTATCTACAATTGCCTATCAGTATAGAGATCGAAAAAATTATAGATTATCATTTTTCTGTTGCGGTGGTCTGCAAACTACCTTGCATCCACCTTGACTGTTCCACTAGTTACATGCTTCCTCCCATTAGCACAGCTACCGGCTAACCTTGCCCCTCCAACACTTGGATGGGCAAAAACCACCTAATGTTTCGTCTCTTATATGGGATGTATGTATAGGTATATTAGTAATGAAGTATTCTTGGTGTTTACTTTGACAATCTTATGATTTGCAGTGCTGAAATATTCATAGGAGGTGCTAAAGGTCCTCCTGATAAGGTTAGTGCTACGTTGTCAAAGATTGAATGCCATTGTACCACTTGAAATTGTCTTTGCACCAAAAATATCTGGTACACATGCTGTTTTTTCTTTTGGTAACATAAACAAGAGTACAAGACCAGCAACCAATATAACTGTGCACCATTTTAGATACTCAGGTGGTTGGTTGCTGCCTGTATTCTTGCTTCTTTGTATGTGAACCCCTCATCACATTTTCATGATTTAAGTATCTTAGATGCAAAGTCATATTTAGTTACTTTAGAGTCGGTCAATTTATGGTATTGAACTGATACTTTTGACCTATGGGGGAAGGTCTTTAAATACTTATACAAAGAAAATAATCAGGTCAATCTTTTCTCCCCTTGAAAGTAGTTCCAATTGCTGTCCCAGAGTACATGGGTAGTTGGTTGGTGCAGGTTTTTATCAAGAGTCAATCACTTGTCTTATCTTAAGATTGCTTTGGTGCAGGTTTTCATCATTGGACCAGTGAAGCAAGCAAGAAAAGCCGAAGCCATTCTAAGGGGGAAACTGCTTGATTTCTGATTAGGGAGTTCTTGCAGGACTTATATTGTATCTTTAGACCAAGAAAAAGAAAAGGCAAAACATATACCGACCCTCGCTGTATCATAAATAAGTCTGGTGTGGCTGCAATGTAAAATTTAATTTCCTCACCAGTGACACCGTTTCAGCTACTGGACTGAGAATAATGAAATGGGAAGGATGAAATAAGAAATTTCAGCAATGTCTGTTTAATCCTTTGAAGAAATTATTCATATCATAAAAATCTAAAAGCATCAGAAATCAATAGTAGGATATAATAGGTTTCATTTACAGCTATTAATTGCAGCTGTCTCGAAAAGGCAGTTAAATGAAGATTTGCGCTCATGAATATCAATAAATTGCCATGACTATCACTCTCACAGGTTCAATTAGTGTGACAACCACTTGTAGTGCTCGAGTGCTGATAATTGATATTACATGACATGATTTAAAAAGTAGGGAAAAAGAACACCCAAAAAAAGAGACCGTTGGCATAGACGAAGCTGCATGGTACATCAAATAGTTGCTGGTTACCCGATATTTGGTCACTTAACTAATTTAACGATCACAATGTTGTATCTCCATGGTCAAAGCTCACAAATGAATATCTTCAGTGAAACTGAGCGATCTCATGTGTTGCCAGCCTGATAATTATTCACTTCTGAAAGTGGCCAAACTGAGAGTTTTGTGTGTTGAGACTTGAAAATATGTCATCTCCAGCTGTTGCTGCTGACGGAAAACCAGATTTGGCATGCCCAATTCCTTGACCCATTGCTCTGCTAGTGTAAAAAGTTGGCCCTTTTTCTCTCTCGTCCGATCCATCAGTCAATCCACCCACTATGCCAACATCTGCAAGGTTGACCTTTTTGGCTGCAAGTTTAGGGGGGACAGAGTAAGTTCAAAAGGTAATTATACCATTAGGTAACCAGAAAAGTAAAATCAACCAAAACATAAAGCTTCAGTATGTCACTTATGAGTAATCCTTTTCATTCAAACATGTGTACAGGTGTGGTCAAATATCAAATATTAGGAGCACAATCGGCTAAAATTCATGTAGCTGAGAAGGATCTGCCCTCGGCAGGGGCCGCTCCAACCATCTTTTGGGCGACAAGTGAGTTGGGAAACAAGACAAAAACTGTTCTGCATTGCTATTATGCTGGCCTTGCAATTGACATTGTCGAGTATCCAATCAAGACTCAAAAAAAAGGAAAGAGTTGTTAATCTGACTACATCACCAGGTCACTGAAAGTTGCATCAAGATCATCCAACATGACTCATTTATGACATGTATGTTGAAATCAATAGGGCAAACCAAGATGCAGTTTTTTCTAAGCGTAGTTTTCAGAAATTCAGTAGTAACTATAAGACTGATTCAAGTTGATGCATAACACCTTCAGAATCAATGTTTAATGAAAAAACATCACGTCACTAAACAAGAATAGCAACAGCACACATGATAATCAACATTAAACAGATATGTAAGTGATGCTACCCAGCACTCAGAACTTACGTGCACTTATATTCAGATCAATCAGCCCACGGCTCAATGAATCAGCCCATATTCCAGACCTGACTTGAAATGTGTCCTTCGGTGGTGTTTTAGCTTCAAGAGACGATTTGCTTATTTTGTCACGAGCGTAATCATTCCCGCCATTGTTAGCATTTTCACCAGGGATAGGTTCAGGTTTATGAGAAACAAATGAACCAAAAGGGTCAGAATTATCAAAAGTATTTAGTGGAACTGCAGCAAATGGATCAACAAGGTTGATATTCATTTGGTCTGATTTTGAGGATTTGATATCAGACTGTATAACAGGATCCGGTGCAGTGAAGAAATCTATCGTAGAGGCTGCAGCTGAAGGGGCAGGCTGGGAGGCAAACAGATCCACACCCATCTGCAGAAAATAGAAATGGCTACTTTATAACTAACCAACCAATATTCAGAGTGAGATTTTTAACAGGGTGATGGATGGATTCTCACTGGAGTTTGGGAAGTTGCACCCATTTCAGTATGTGGCTTGGCTGATACAAAGGTGGCATCAGCAAATAAATCAACCTCTGATGGATCAGTGTTCACTGTAGACGTAGCAGTTGGAGCAGGTGTTGGTGCATCCAAGAGGTCACTGAGCAAATCTTGCCCAAACAGATCTACTTGGTTAGAGCTTCCTGCAGAAGGCTCTGTTCATCCACCAAATAAATTGGTAAATTTCGAACCAAAAAATAGAAATCAAGCTGTAAATTAACATTGGATTAGGACCTCAATGGTTTCCTTTCCACCACACATATGTGCTCCCATTCAATGCGTTATCACCCATCTCTCATCCCCCACCCAAGAGATCTAATCTATGACACAAATTTTACTTTTGGCGCATCCAAAAGGCCTACATTTCTAACTAATGATCTAATGTAAAAATAGATGTCTTAAAATTGAATAATAGTTTGTTGTTTTCTTCAACTAGTATATTAATATGCTCTGGTTCCTTCATTGCTGTAACTGGTAAAATAGGACAGCTAGATAAGAGAACTTGTTTAACTTTTACATTTGGCGAACCAACAGCACTTACAATATTTTACCTAATTCAAAAGAACACATCCCGATAGCGTAATTTGTTGGCACACCCACCCCATGCATGGACAAAGTTAAAGAAGTTATAGGCCCATACCTTTGAATCTGTGAACTTACAAATAACCTTCGTATATAAAACATGTTAAAGGGAACTTTGCACAAGGAGGGCCCCTCCTATAAAACACAATAGAAGACAGCAAATTGAATCTCTTTGAAAAGTCAAGAAACACTTACTAGAACTTGAAGTACCCCGAGGATCAAAATCATCAAAATCTTCCTCGTAATTGGTTGAAGGTACAGTTGAGCTCTGTGAAGGACGTGAAGAAGATTTTTCAGGCTCACCTACCTTCTTAATTGTCTTTGATCCAGAAACAGTATCTTGAACTTTGCTGCAGATTCATCAAGTTAAGCAAAAAGAGACACATGTTAAAACATAACGAAATATACTCATTCAGGAAAAAACAGCTTATTTGAAGTTTTGAACTAAATTCGGCACAGTGCTAAAATTTATCTATGATATAAATCGAGAGAGAACTAACAGCTTAAAGTATGAGGGACAGAAAAAGAAGCCACTTTTTTTGTAAAATCAAGGGACAGAAAAAGCACAAATTTTGAGAGCCAAAAGCAAGCATGGTGTAGACCATGGATCCACCTATTCAACAGACAGTGATTGCCCCTTTAGAAAGTTATTAGATCATTAGTTCCAAAGAAGCCAGGTCCAAAGTGATTGCCCCTTTGTAACCTTTATAGCATTAATTCCAAAGAAGCCAGGTGCCACGGAGCTGAAAGACTACAGGCCTATTAGTTTGGTAGAGGGGATTTATAAAATCATCACTAACATTCTGGCCGAGAGGCTCAAAATAGTGGTAGATAAGCTAGTCAATAACCCTCAGATGGTATTCATAAAGGGAAGACAAATCATTGATGCAGCATTATTAGCCAGTGAGTGCATAGATGCAAGAATGAAAAATAGTATTTCTGGAATAATGTGTGTGGCATACAAAAAGCTTCTGACCATGTGAATTGGAATTACCTCCTCAATATCCTAAGGCAAATGGGATTAAAAAATAAATGGATGGAAGTTTGTATCAGCACAGTTAGATTCTATGTTCTTGTGAATGGTGAGCCTGTGGGTATTTTTGCCTCTGAAAGGGGGTTGAGACAAGGAGATACACTCTCCCCTTTCCTGTTTAGTTTAGCTATGGAGGGGTTTGACAGTATGTTGAGGATTGCAATCCAAAAGAGATGGATCAGAGGTTTCAGGATGAACAACAGAAAGTGGAGAGCGGGAGGAGATATGCCATCTACTGTATGCAGATGACACCATCATATTTTGTGAGCCAACAGTGAATCAGATTAGGTTTATCAGACTAATTCTGAAACTCTTTGAGCTTTTTTCAGGCTTCAGAGTTAATCGGGAAGAGAGTAACCTTTTTCAAGTTTTGGAGGTTCCTCGGGTTCAGAGTTTGGCCAACATACTATGATGTAGAATAGAAAAGCTACCAACCACCTATCTTGGTATGCCCCTGGGTTATAAAGACGAAGCACTAGAGATATGGGATGGGATTCTAGAGAAAACTGAGAGGAAACAGTTAAGTAAAAAGCCCAGTATCTATATATTGGGGGTAGATTGATCTTAATAAATTGTGTCCTTGATTTATTACTTATGTGATGTCATTTTTTCCAATCCAGCAAAGGTGATGGAAAAACTGGATAGGATGAGAAAGTTTTTGTGGCAAGGGAATAAGGAGGGGAATGGTTACTGTCTAGTGAAATGGAAAATAGTGCCACTTAGCAAAAAAGATGGGGTCTGGTATCAGAAATCTTAGGCTGCAGAATGAGAGCCTTCTATTGAAATGGTTATGGACATACTTCAGTGAGGACAAGGTACTGTGGAAGGAAGTCATTAGGTCTAGGCCTAACCCATCGGTGGCTCCTAAAGTTGACACCAATGTTCACTTAGACACCTCAACTAGGCTTTGTTTACTTTAGATACCTCATGTCATGTCCCCCAGTGTCATTTTGCCACATTTTGTTGAGTTGGTAGGGTGCGTGTGTTGCACTAATTTTGAGCGCGTCAAAAGTTCCCCCCCCCCTTCTTCAACTCTCTTTCTCCTTCCACCTTCCAACACCATTCATCAAACCAACACCACACTAATTTGGAAAAATCTTATAAAAACATCGCAACGTACTGGTTTTGAACAAAACAAAAAAAATCATTACATTGATATTGCAAAACTTTACAAGAACATAAAAGAACAAAACACGAATAAACTTCGCCGGGAAATTTCTTCTGGTAAATGATCCTCCAAACCAAATCTACAATTACTATTTAATTCCTTGTCACTTGTGCTTCTCCAAAATTGAATTTTATTATGATTTAAATGTTTGTTCTCGATCCTAGGAAGTCACATAACACCCCGAAGAAGAAAGTTAAAAGCTTTTCAATTTGATGGTAATGCAAGAAACTTGTTGATCCTTCCTTTATCAAATGCAAATTCACAAACTAATTTTTTTAAAAATCTTTTTCAGATCTCAAAAATACCAGCACCACCTCGCAGAAAAAGATGGAAATCCACCATTGCCTTCACTCTCTCTCTCTCTCCCAACAAAACACATTTTATCTAGAATTAAAATTATTAGCTCTAAAAAAAAAAGAAGTCATTGAAAATTTGAGTCTCATAATTTCTTCCGGTGAAACTCCATTATTTCCCGAAAGGAGTTCTGTTGATTGAAATGAATTTTCTAGAAAATGACATTTTGTTCTTTTATTATTAAAATGCTTTGTCATTCTTCTTCTTATAATTAATTTTTTCTGGTAACTAAACTGACACATGTCCTCCTTTTATTAGTCAGCATGCCACATCACCCCGCAAATGGATTACACATATTTTGTAATTTTAGTGATTGTCACTAAAGTGTCAAAATGACACAGTGGGGCATGACATGGGATGTCTAAAATGAACAAGCCTAGTTGAATGTTGAAGTGAAAGTTGGTGGTAACTCTAGGGGGCTACCGGTGGATTCAACTTTGTGTCTAATTATGGTGAAGCTAGCCCATGGTGCACAGAAATGGTAGCTGATACCATAGAGTTGGAGTATAGAGAACAATTAGGAATCTATGGCAATCAATAGAATACAAGATTTGCCTCAAGGTTGGCAATGGAGCAAAGACAAAAGTTTGGAGAGAGAGGTGGATTGATCAAACTCCTTTAAAGGAAGTTTTCCCGAACCTATTTGTTATTTGTATAAACCCTGAGGTGACAATCCAGGAGTGTTGGTCCACATGGGGCGGGATATCTCTTTTAAGAGGCTTTTAAATGATTGGGAGATAGAGAGGGTAGCCTTGTTAAAATAGGGCAAGTTCCTATTAGCAATGAGAGGTTGACACAGCTCTTTGGAAATACAATAGAAATGGGATATTTTTTGTAAAGAGTGCCTACAAGAGGTCTCCAGGTGACTAATACAAATACTCAACACAAGTAGAATTATTTTTGGAAAAGCAGCATTCCTACCAAAGTTAAGTGCTTCACTTGGTTGGTTATCAAAAAGGCTAGCCTAACTCAAGAAGTGCCATAGAGGTCAGGAAGACAATTGGTTCCTAGGTGTTTTGTGTATGGTGACTAAGGAGACAAACAAGCACCTTTTTTTGCATTGCAATTACATTGCTCAGTTGTAGAATTTGTTTATCAACAACACTGGTTATAGCTGGTCCATGCCTGAGCATACAACACACCTTAACGGCTAGATTAGAAGAGGGGAAAGTAAGAGCCAAAAGAGATGGTGGAGATTGATTCCCTCATGTATATGATGGCCAGTATGAAGGGAGAGAAATGCCAAATGTTTTGAAGATAGGTCTTATCCATTCATTAAGTCAAATAGAATATTATATCTTTTCTTTTTTGGTGTAAACACCTATGTATAGAAGATACCAATCATATTATAGATTCCATGGGGAGTCGGTAATTTGACTTTTGTTGATGGCCAACATATCCTTAATGTTGAAGAATACAAACTTACCGGTTTCAAAAAAAGAATTGCAATTTTTTTTTAAACTGGTAACCTTGTATATATCAATAGGAATAGATCAGTACATGGGCTGTACTACAGCCATATTTACAAGTAAATCAGATCCTATGATCCTATGTCTACAATGAATCTAGCACATCAATAATAGATACAGGATCATTAGACCAAATCTGATTACACCAAAAACAAAGAATCAAGATACAATTCAATTTGATCTGTTCTATACTATTCTCTATGCTCTCAAAACACCTAGCATTTTTCTCCTTCCAAATAGTCCACCATATGCTGGCTGGTATGATTCTCCATTGATTTCTGCTTCTTGCTTAGAATCCAGCTTCTTCCCAGCTTTGAAGAGCCTCTGTAACCTTTCCTGGCATAGACCAAGAGAGACCTTTCAGGTTTATGAATAGCCTCCAAAGCTGAGCTGTGATCTTGCAGTGAAGGAACAAATGTCTAACAGTTTCTACTTGTTCTCCACAAAAAACACATCTGAGACATAGAGTTATCCCCTTTTTCATCAAATTGTCTTGAGTAAGGACAACTTCCTTAGATAAGAGCCAAATAAGGCATGCCACCTCGTATGGAATATTTACCTTCCAAATAATTTTCCATGACCACTTGACATTCTGTCGATTGTGACTATTCAACCATCTGTATGCTATGCCTACCTTGAAGATTCCTCCATCACTGTATGCCTACCTTGAAGATTCCTCCATCACTGCCCTGCCACCTAAGCTCATCTTCCCCTTCTTGAGTTCCTTTAAATTGGCCGATAGTGTTAAAAAAATTCTGCAACTCTTGTGATTTCCCAATCACTTACTTGCCTTCTAAAGTTGATTTCCCACCCATCAGGTGTCCACATTTCAGCAATTGTCCTTTGCTAATTTTGCATTAAGTTGTAGATGTCCGGATAGATATTCCTCAAAACCCCCATCACATGCCAGTCATCTTCCCAGAAACTTGTTTTTTCCCCATTCCTAACTTTGACCTTGGTTTTGATCTTGAAATCATCCCACAAGGCCCTTATAGATCTCTATAAATTCACACCATATGGGGAGATAACTTCCTTTGTCCTCCACTTATTTTCACTCTCATACTTGGTTTTTATGACTTCCCCCCATAACATTTGTTTGTCATTAGCATACTTCCACAATCATTTCATTCTGAGAGCCTTACTATGGTTCTGCAAATTTTTAATCCCCAGACCCCCAAATAGATTCACTTAACAGATCTTTCCACTTAACCAGATTGTAGCCTTTCCTGTCTTTGTTCCCCTGCCATAGAAACTTCCTTCTAATCCTATCCAATCTATCTGTGACCCCTGCTGGAATGGGAAATAGAGACATCACATATGTAGGCATAGCATCTAGAACTGAGTTAATAAGTGTTACTCTTCCTCCCAGAGACAAGTATTGCCCCTTCCATCTAGCCAATTTCTTCTCACGCTTCTCTATTACACCGTTCCAAATCTCTTTGGACTTTGATTTAGCACCCAAAGGCATCCCCGGTTATGTAGTGGGAAAGGACCCCACTTGTCCACCTAGAAGAATTCAATTCCTCTATGTTGTTTACTTCGTTAATAGGATAAAGGAAACTCTTTCTCCAATTTATATGAAGCCTAGAAATTCCTTCAAACAGGACCAAAATTACTCTAAGGTATTTGAGTAGTTGTTCTTCAGCCGCACAAAAGATGAGTGCATCATCTACATACTGCAGATGAGTCACTTCTAAGCTGTCCCTTGCATCTCTGGCCACATCAAAACCTTCCGACCAACCTTTTGTGTTAGCTATTTTGAGCATGTTGTTTAGTCCCTCCATAACTAGCAAAAAAAGGAAAGGGGATAGAGGATCCCCCCACCTGAGGCCCCTTTGACCTCCAAAGAATCCTATTGGTGCACCACTGATCAAAATAGAGAAATTCAATGTAGTTATACAGAATTTTATGCATTTGATCCACTTAGGCCCAAATCCCATCTTCTCCAGAACATCTAGCAAGTATCCCTAATGAACATGGTCATAGGCTTTTTCAATGTCAAGTTTGCACAATATTTCTGCTTTCTTCTGCTTCATTCTCGATCCTATAGCTTCATTTGCCGGTAAGACTGCATCCATAATTTGTCGACCTTTAATAAATGCCATCTGTTGAGAACCTACCAATCTTTCCATTACCCTTTTCAATCTCCCTGTTAGGACTTTGGAGAAGATTTTATAAATGCTACCTATCAGGCTTATTGGTTTGAAGTCCCTCAATTCAGTAGCACCTTTCTTCTTGGGAATTAGGGCAATGAAAGTGGCATTGAAGCTTTTCTCGAAGACTTCTTGCTTATCGAAATTTTGAAATGCCTTCACTATGTCATGTTTTACAATTTCCCAGCACTTGATATAGAAGCCCATGGTGAAACCATTAGGTCCTGGGGCTTTAACCATTGCACATAGCTTGAGACATCTCAACACTTCCTCTTCAAAGTTTCTCTGCAAACTTTCTTTCTCCTCTGTTGAAATGACCGGACAGTTTGGGCAATTACTAGTTGGTCTCCATTTGGGAAGTATCTGTGTAGAGCCTTTGGTAAAAATCGACTCTCTTTTTCAATTCTGCTTGTATCTTGTGTGATCTCACCTTCGACCTCCAGTTGATCAATATTATTGTATCTTTTATGAGCATTTGCGATTCTGTGGGAGTACTTAGTGTTCTTGTCCCCCTCTTTCAACCATAGGATTCTTGATCTTTGTCTCCAAGCAATTTCTTCTCTTTTGGTTAGATTCTCATATTCCAGTAGCATCTCACCTTTCCTTATGGATTCCTCTTCTGATAGAGGTCCGTTTTTAACCACTGAATCAAAATCTGCCATCTTCACTAATATCTTCTTTCTTTGTAGGCCTAGATTTCCTTGAACTTCTTTGCTCCATTCCTTAAGTTTATTCTTCAAGGCTTTCATTTTACAGGCCAGTACATAGTCAGGTCTCCCCTCAAAATTGAAATTGTTCCACCAGTCTCTGACTCTATCAGTGAATCTCTCCGTGTCCAGCCACCAATTTTCGAACTTGAAATATGTCTTGTTTTTGTTCCAGGTCCCACCTTGTAAAGCTAGTGGTATATGATCTGAAATAATCCTCTGAAGTGGGATTAGCCTCAGTTGGTTGAAACTTTCATCTCATTCTTTTGAAAACAAAATTCTATCTAATCTGGAAGCTGCTTCATGGTTGTCCCCTTTGTACCAAGTAAAGGTTGTATTATCCATTTGAAGATCAATTAGCTCCATATCTTCAATGAAATCTGAAAATTCCTTCATCCCTTTTGTTCTTCTAATACAACTCCTTTTTTCTGAGACAAACCTACACACATTGTGATCACCACAAACGGCCCAGGGCCCCTAGAACAAGCTTCTGACATCACCAATCTCTTCCCAAACTGATCTTCCTTCAATGCAACAGTTTGGTGCGTACACCCCAGTAATATGGCAAGCAAAACTTTGGGGTTGTGCTTCAAATTTGCAAGTTAGAGTATATGAACCGGTCTCAAGAACTACTCCCTTCCATATTCTACCATCCCACATCATCAATATACCCCCTCTTGTTCCGCTGGCCTCTAGATACTCATATTTGATCCATCTATTTCCCCATATTTGTTTTACTATTTCTAAAACATCCCCCTCCAACTTTGTTTCTTGGAAACAATAAATATCTGCATTCCACTCACGTACCATACTTTGAACAAGTTTCCTTTTCTATCTACAATTTAATCCCCTCACATTCCATGAAATTAATTTGAATTGCATCAGGTACTATTATGGTTGATTCTCCCCTTTGCCCTGTTTCCTCCACTTCTAAATTTGACATCCGAGAGGGACCTTAGGTGTTTTCCTCGAAACTTGTGTCTGGGAGCATTTTCTCTCTCATCGGTACTTTTGAGGATTAAAAGAATCGCAATTTCAATACAATTATCTTCACTTAGCGCGAACATGGGGAAAAAAAATCAAATTGACCCTTAAATTTTAAATACTCTAACATAATAGTAATATCCATCATTTTAAAAATTTAAAACTTTTTTTGGGTAATATTTACTATTTCAATATATTTTTATAAATATTTATGTGACATTTCAAATTTAGGACTCATTAATATTAGATACGTATGCAACAAACATATCAAGATATTAATACTTAGTGAAAGGGAAAGTAAAAAGTCAAGAATTAATTAAAGCAAAAGAAGTTTAAATTAATAAACAATAGATTTAAAGAAGAATTAATGAATAAAGAAAAAAGACAAAAAAATTGAGAAAAAGAAAAGCCGAAGCCCTCTTCTCTTCACAGCAAGCAATAAAGTAAGAAATAAGTGCTTCGCGTGGGTTAGAAACCTCATCAGCTAGGTGGTCGTTCTACACTTTGCCATTGGCGCATTTCAACTTTTTGTCATTCTGAGTAGCAAGTTTCATATATATTTTATTTCTTATACATATACACACATATATATATACACACACAAAGTTTCAATCAAGGCTCCAAGTGTCGCACCGCCCCCCCAAGTTACACAAAGATCCAATCCTGCTGAGCAGTTTCAAGAAAAAATGCTAGTACAATTTGCAAAGTTAGGAATCCTCCTATATAAAAACAAAAAGAAAGATTCCTACTATACAAGTTCTTATCCTAGTAGCATGTCTACGAATCCACCATGCTAATTTCATATTTAACATGTTGCAGATTACACCAAAAAGGCAAAAACAGGAAACACATATGCTTAATCTTATGCTATTAGCTTTCCCTTTAAAACATCTTGCATTTCTTCCTTTCCATTACACCCAACAAAAACAAGCTGATATTGTTTTTCAAGTCAGCCTAGCAGGCTTTCTAATTCCTTCAGTACCCTAGCTGTACAGTAGCTCAGTCACTGAATGAGGCGTGGTGAATAATATCTTGAACACAACAACAATAACAACATACCCAGTGAAATCCCACAAAGTAGGGTATAGGGAGGGTAGAGTAAACGAAGACCTTACAACTACCTCATGGAGATAGAGAGGCTAATTCTGAGAATGGTATCTTGAATAAGTTAAAAAAACAGTGACCGAAACTGACTTGCCATAGAGCAATGTAGAAAGAGATGGCTGCAAGACCCCTTCACTGTTACACATAACAACTACTACATAATGACAACCTCTGTTCTGTAGATCGAATTCAATCAGGAAAGCCTTGTGAGTAACCAACCCCATAAAGCAACATTGTAGGGTGCATTGGATTTCCACAAGTGCTAACATTGTCAACTAAAAGGGCTGAGCAAATCACAACTAATTGTTTGTAGCATTGAATTGACTAAGAAAATCAATTATTTTGCCTAGTCAGAGGGTACTCCAGGTCCTCGACATTTAGAGACACTTTGTCCAAACCTTCCATAAAAAAAGCCACTCCATACATCCCCCAACCAAAGCAATTCCTTCTAAAGCTATAGCACAAACTGCTACCATTCCAACAGAAGGAAACCAAACTACCTGAGTTAGAGGTAAACCCATTTAAGTCCTGATATTTTTATTTTCCGAGGTCTGTGACCTATATAAGCATCTCGCTAAAAGCTTGCATGATTACCATTCCCCACTTTAATCCTTATGTTGATTCCCAAAAATTTCCATAAGTCGCAAATATGTTCCCAAAGGCTTACTCCATGTGAAGTATTAACTGGACCAATGTACCAAAAACTTCCCCCCCCCCCCCCCATATTTGTCAGAGTAAACCCTTCTCCACAAGCTTTCAACTTATTTACCATAGCTGCACACCACTTCATTAATAGGCTATTGTTGTGTGTTTCAAATTTCTGATGTCTAGCCCACCCCTTCTTTTATCCTTCAAAACTCTGATTAATCCTTCTCCACAAGCTTTCAACTTCTTTACCATATCTCCACAACCACTTCATTGGTAGGCTATTATTGTGTGTTTTCGAGTTTCTAATGCCTAGACCGCCCCCTCTTTTATCCTTCACCCCCACTTTAATCCTTATGTTGATTTCAAAAAATTGCCATAAGCTGCAAAGATGTTCCCAAAGGCCTAATCCATGTGAAGTATTAACTGGACTAGTGTACCAAACACTTTTTTCGCATATTTGTCTGAGTTAATCCTTCTCCACAAGCTTTCAACTTCTTTACCATATCTCCACAACCTTTCAACTTCTTTACCATATCTCCACAACCACTTCATTAGTAGGCTATTGTTGTGTGTTTTAGAGTTTATGATGCCTAGACCACCCCTTCTTTTATCCTTCAAAACTGTCTCACTTTACCAAGTGAAAGGCCCTACACATATATTTATTACCTTCCCACAAAAAGTTCCTCCTAATCCTGTCTATCTACTCTCTCTCTAATCTTACAAGATCACTACATCACTGCACACGCCGTTCATTCTACATCACCCCTCACACCACACACAACAAACACATAATCCTGCTATTTGTCTCACCAACAAATAAGAATGCAGATAACAGACAAGAAAAATTCTAGATATGGTATCTAACAAATGCTTAAGATGGCAGCCCACCATTCCCCACTTTAACCCTTATGCTGACTTCAAAAAAACTGTTGTAAGTTGCAAATATGTTCCCAAAGGCCTACTCCATGTGAAGTATCAACTGGACCTGCGTACCAAAGACTTTGTTTCGCATATTTGTCTGAGTTAATCTATCTCCACAAACTTTCAACCTAAGTTGCATAGACTCTTCACTTTTGATGCTGCACCGGTGTCGGATTCTTCAAAAATACACTATTTTGGAGAATCCGCCACACACCCATTGACACTTTGAAAAGTCCGAGCGACATAGCTTTCAACTTCTTTACCATATCTTAACCACTTCATTAGGAGGCTCTTGTTGTGAGTTTTCGAGTTTTTGATGCCTAGACCACCCCTGCTTTTATCCTTCAAAAATGTGTCTCACTTTACCAAGTGGAAATTCCTCCACATATACTTATTACCTTCCAACAAGAAGTTCCTGTAATCTTGTTTATCTACTCTCTCTAATCTTACAAAGATCACTATATCACTGCACATGTTGTTCATTCTATATCACCCCTCACACACAGACACAACAAACACATAGTCCTGCTATTTGTCTCGCCAACAAATTGGAATGCTGATACCAGACAAGAAATGCACCACCAGCAATGTAAATTTTTTGCCCTTTTTTGGGTACATACGTTACATTCTTCTGCAATCAGCTTTGAAACAGGATGTTAGTTGAATGGTTATGCATCACCAGATGATAGGTTCGGTAATTACATGAAAGCATGAGCTGTCCTAGACCCACAAACCCAAAATGTGAGTCTACAAAAACAACATACTCAGTGTAATCCCAAATGTGTAATACTTTGAAAGTTGGAAAGCCGGAACGAAGAAAGGAAGTGCAAAAAAATTGCTCGTACACTAGTTCCACGAGCCCAATGTACGGACTGTAGAACCAATTGTGGAAAGGAATTCTGGAACATTGAAAATGCTAAGTATCAGGCTGTTTTCATTTTACGAGTCATACAAGTTCTTACGACCCGTAACAGGTATTCGAGGAAAAGTTCAGATTTGGGATTTGGGATGGGCCAGGATGGAAGGGTTTTACGGTTCGTGAAACAGTTTACCATCCGTAGACAGAAGTCCTGAAACTTCAAAAATTTGGGAAATGGGACTTTTATGAGGTGGTTGATGGGTCGTAATATTTTATACAAGCCATACAAAGGGATTTCGTATTTTGAAAAAAAAAACCTTCGACTAGGACTGACTTTCAGGAGGGGACTCCACAGACCACGATTTGTAGACCCCAATCATGGTCACTGCCGTCAGGAAAATTTTCAAGGCTATTTTGGACATTAATGTTAAAGTTATGTTGTTTTTGTAATATTCCTAAGGCATATAACTACCTAAATCCTTCAAAATTCCCCCATTCTCTCACAATTCATCTATTCCAAAAATTCTCTCTCTAGAATTCCTCTCAAGCCAACTCAAGGAAGAACAAGTTAGGGTTCCTTCAAGAAAAAGTCTCAAAATCAAGTCTAAGGCTAGATCTCATCCATGGTATGTGGCAGTTCATCCATGGAACCCTTTTCAACCATGGAGTACCAAAAGAACTTCAATTCTCCTTTATGATTTCTTTTAAAACCCTAGATTTTTATGATTTTGTATGGAGTTCATTCAATTATAGTTTTATTCAATTTCATTGATCTTCATATGCATGAATCGTTATTAATTTTATGAATGAAAGGATTTCTACATGAATCCATGCAAATTTGCCCTAATTCTCACTATGAATTATGATTATGATTTGATGAATGATTTGTGCATGTTTTACAATCATGATAGATTATGTCTAGGATGTTTCAAGTTAAGTATCAATTTGTGAAAGGAATTCTCACAAATGAACGAAATGGTGAAAGATTTTCTCACCAATGTAAGGATTCGCAATGTTGAAAGGTCTTCTCACATTACGTAAACCATGATGACATGAGCCTCTATGTTTATGTTTTTACGAAATGGATTGGTAGTTAATAATTGCCCTTCCACATGATATGCTTAATGATTTAGCTATCCATTTCCCGTTGGGATTTGACTTCGCACAGAGAGGACTTTGAGGCTGAGGCTTGGTAAGGAAATCTCCGGTAGCAACCCTAGTCCCGTAACTATGTGTCTCTGTAGGTTGTCTTAAATGACTTAGCTAATGAATCCACAAATAGCATTATGATATGATATGATACCGAGTCTACCTTGGCAAGTAGCCTCTCCTTTTCCAATGTAGGAGTTACACCGAATTCCATGCTATGGTTCGCATGGTCTTATTATCAGTTAAGGTTGATATCCTACAAATGAATAAGTTTCTTATGAGTTATGTTTTTCCTCAAAGCCTTTACTATGATTTCATGATGCATTAACCATGCTCATGTTTTGCTATTATGCCTTAAATGAGCTTTGAACATGCTCCTAAATAATTGGTCATTTCATATCATGTTTCATGCTTTACTTTGCACGACTCACATACTCGGTACATTCCATGTACTGGCACATTCGTCTACCTATAGTCTCATAATATAGGTTCTGACAACATCCATCCCCTCATGGCTAGAGCTTGTTAATGAGATTTGCTACCTTGGTGAGTCCTAAGTAGTTGGCTTGTCGAGACAATGTATACTTCCACCAATGGTTTACATTCTCGTATGATATCAGACTTTTCCTTTATGAATAGTCCTTTAATGTTTGTGTTATATGCATGTCAAGTGGATTGTTTAGAATCCCTCGGGTTCTATTCCCCATGTCATGCCTAGGGTGTACTTTGGGTCATGACAAAATGTTGAGACTTTTTCGTGCAAAAAACTCATGGTTAATCAGCTACCATATACAGGTAGAGGGCAGAATAAACTAAGTAAGCTACACTTATTTTAGAAAATTGAATGATCAAATAAATAAGTTAATGTAGCCGAGTGCGCAGACCTGCCATAGCGAGAAGATCCCTTCTTTGACTTATAAGAACTTTGATCGACCTTATCTTCATCATATCGATCATTTTCATTATAACTATCCTTGAACGAATCACCATCGCTTTTATTTCCAAAACCTCCATATCGCTCACCACTCTGAAAGCTGCTTCTGCTGCTACTAAAAGAGGCAGAGCTTGCCTTATATGTCACTCCAGAAGAAGATAGTCCAACATACCTAAAACATGGCAGACGATAACCATCAGCATGTAATAATGCAACTAAAGTTTTCAGGGACTCCGGAGTGATTAAAATTAAAATCAGGCTTGAAATAATATACTTACTTCTCACGATTTGCAGCAGCTTTACTCCTAACCTCTTGTATCTTCTCTTTGTTATTTAATAGCGCCACAACATTTTCTGCCTTCTTCCTCACATTAATTCCCATATCCTTACCGTTTGGCTCAACATACTCGAATGTTGTGAGAGACTTGAGAAAAAATTTAAAACCACAAATATGTAAGATATAAAGGGAGAAGGTAAATGACCATATTGTTTCGTAAAACTAGGAAAAAGCTCTATGCATTGGTGATGGCAAATGAAAAAAATTGAGAAAATAACATGAATTTTACATACAGAGATCTGATAGGTATGTTCTATGATGTCATCAATTGCACGTTCAGCTCCGTGCGCCACCAAGTACTCTATAACAGCCAACGACTGGTACAAAAATTAATTCCATAACTATTTATACAAGAGATTGCTTGAAAAGTTGTAAGAATATGAACTTGAAATGAGAGAGACAACGAAGTTGACCATTGGAAGCTTAACTCTTTTGTTTTGTTTGAAGTGCTAAAGTTTTAACTCTCTTACCCATGAAAGTTGACACTATAAAAAGTACAGTTCTACCTTATACACATAACGCCAGTTCTTTCCAGTTTCAGTCAATCTTGTCCAGAGCACATTCATGACCATCTGACATTCGGAGCTGCAAAACACCTCAATAGATCAACCAGCTGAAGAAAAGTTGCAACCAGATAATTACTCAACTGAATCAAGAAAATATAATGGCCAAGTCATACAATTTTTTTGTGGCCTGTGCTATCTCAGCCAAAGCAGTACCATGAGGGCCCCAGGGCTCGTCATCAGTAGCATCCAATACCTAGTACCATGTTGAAATAATCACATCATCCTTCAAACAAATGGAAGAAAATGAATCTAAGAGTCCAACGTAGCAAGTCCTAACATCCAATCTACTTTCTACACCCCTTCTTTCATATAAGAAGCCTAGCTTAAGGATAATCGCTGGCATATGCCTAGACTAAAAAGTAATCCTGAACTATGCAAAGTTAAAATGCATGGCAAAGAGCAAAACTGTGATAATCTTTTCATGATGACATTTAGCCCACTAAACTTCATCTTTAGGGTTCCAACACATGATCAATTATGTAGATGGCTAAGAATATTTGCAAACAGCAGATAGAATTCTGAGCCGCAATAACGACAGAGATCAGAGATCCGGCCAAATAAGATATTGATAGCATTGTATTTCATTTCTATGGTTCAACCCCAGAGGGTTCTCTTCGTGTTCTAGGTTTGTTCCGTGGTTTGATTGCGTGATACTATTCTCTACATTTTCTACTCAACAACTAGGAAAACACAAAATATTACATCAGAAAATCTAGTTTAATCAAATACAAACAGAAATTAGTAATCATAAAAGGTTCTTAGCTTGAGCAATTTTAGTTCTTCAACTTAATTAATCAGTAGCCTTAATTAACTTAATTAATTAATCACAATGAGCTAATACCAACCAAGATAGTAAGAAAAAGTGATTTTTTGCTTACCTTCTGCTCGATCTCAGGGACCTTCAATACTTTCAAATTTACCTCCCTCTTTCTGGTAAAAGTTAACACAGAAAACAATTAAACTAAAGTTAATCTTAATTCACAAAATTAAAGAAGGATACTAAATTTACAGCTTTAGGCAAAAAGATGATAAATTGACAAAAGAAAAAGCTTACATTTCGCGAACCGTTTGATCGAAGACCTTCATGAAATCCATGGCTGGATCTACCCAATAAACAAACCTGATTCAAAATTCTGGAAAAAGTTATAGGGATCTAATACTCAAAGGAATGAGGATGAGATCTCTCCAAAAAATATAAAGCCGGATGAGATCTCTCTCAACTGTTGCTTTTGCTTTGCCAAGAGCTTGAGGAATAGCAACTCTAGTTTAAAGGGTCAAATTTGCCCCGTTAGTATTACATGGGGTTAACCATCTTCGTCCTTTTTAATTAGGGTCATAGTTGCTTTTACTAATAAACTATGCAAAAGAAAGAGGCATTTGAATAAGATGATATCCACGTCTTTTGTCTATATTGTTGATAGCTTATTGTTAATATTTTACAATACGTTATTTATCATGAGTACGAAACTTTAGCCAATTGAAATTGATCTTAGTTTTTCTTCATTTTATAATTTCGTTATAAGAATCGAGAAGGAAAAATAACAACTACCGTGGTAATAAGAATATTGTAGGCATAAATCAGGTATTTATGAATTTTATTTAAATATTGAAAGACTCAAAAGGATGAGTCTTGTTGTAATTCGATGGATTATACTATTATGAATAAGATAGTGGATTCAAGTCCCATCGCACCAAAAGGTAAGACATGTAATATATGGGGTTTAAAAGATATTTTCCTCAGAAAATGTAGTCCAAGCATTTGGTGCCCTTCATGAGTCTACGAGTTGTATAAAGGACCACAAGTCGTATAGGCACTCGTGGTCCAAGCCTGACAACCCTGGGGAACCACGATTGGGTCGACCACTGGTGGTGGCCTTCGTGGGAACCACCCTTTTCTATCTCCCAAGGAACCCAAGACCACAGACACTTATACATGTCGTGGTCTAGTCCGTTAAAGCCACTTTCGCAGACTCCCTTTTCATGGACCCTTATAAGGTTTGTGGTGTACTGTACGGACTGTATAAGGTTCCATATAAGTGCCTTCATTAAAAATATTATTCAGGATTATTACAGTTTTTTTTTAAATTATTCATTAAATGTGGATAATTTTACGGACTAAGTTCTATTATATTAGCTATCCTAAGCCTCCCTAATTCACTCGTTCTGGCCCAATTTTCAATTTACAAAATCTTCTTTCTAAGAAACTCTTTCAATGTCTCTTCTTCTCCAAGTAAGGATTCCAATGAACAAGCAAATTTCTTCAAGTTCCAAGACAAATTTCTTCTAATTCCTCTTAGGTTCTACATCAAGGTATGTGGATATTCATCCATGACTCTCTTCTACCCATGGAGCTCAAAAAATCTTCAACTTTTCAATCAATTTCTAGGATGAATTTCATAATAATTGTTTAATTTTTATTCAATCGCATAAATTAAGTTTCAATTATTGACAATCTACTCAAATATGCATGAATACTATTTAATTACATGAATTTGATGATTTACGAGCATTTCTCAATCAAGCTATCTAGGGTTCATAAATTTCATGGTGGATTCCTTTAATTATGATTCCAATTGATGAATTCGATTGAAATTATGCATGATCTTATTGAATTGCATATTTTAAAATTAATTTGACATTGAACCCATATAATTATCCTAGTTTTCAATAAATTGTGATCACGAAGGATAAGGACTTCTCCCAAAGTTATGAAAGCTATTCAATTATGTTTTATGAAGTTCCTTCAGTGAATGAAAGAAAGAAATACTGAATGAGTGAATGTTGGTGAATGGTTTTCTCACCTAATCATGGATTCTAGATGTGATAAGGACAACTCTCACATTGATAAATCACCAAGGTTTTAATGAGCTATTCTATATAAATAATAATTTTTAATGACTCTAATTGTGTTATGATTTCTATTATTTTGTGCGATTTGACTTAGCACTAAGAAAGTTTGAGGTGGGATTCAATTCGAAAGATGTTAAGGTTATTTCCCAAGGAAATCCTAGTAACAATATCTTATCTAAAACTATGTGCCACCATAGGTTGCCCTATAGGCCTAGCTAGTGGATCCACATAAGCTCATGATGACGGAATGAATAAATGTACCATCATAGAGTTTATGTTGAAAAATTAGCATCTCCCTTGTCGATGTAGGAGCTACATCAGATTTCATGTTATAGCTCACATCGTCTTATTATCGGTTAAGGTTGATATCCCACAAAATAAATAAGTTTACTTAATGTTTTTGTTATGAACTGGTGCATTGACCACATAACTTCACCTATGCTTATTCCAATATGCTTTATAATAGGCTAGTTTATTGTTGGTCTTGCATTACTTACTTTGCATACTATATCACTTCATGTTTACTCGTGCATGCCTACATACTTAGTGCATATTTTTTTTGCTTAATTATATCATAATGTAGGGTCGGACGCTCCATCTCATTTTCATGACTAGTTGGTGATTTGTTTGAAGATTGGTGGTGAATCCTCATGCTCCAAAGGTGAGCCTAGTCTATTCTAGATTTACTATAAGGTCCTGTAAGTCAGAAATAAAAAACTTAAGGGATACAAGTAGAAATCTCTTAAAAAACAGGGAAGGGTCCCCACTAAGGGACCCACCATAGGTTATGGTATGCACCACTGTCCATGGTATCTTCAAGGGCGAGCCTAGTCTATTCCAGATTTACTGTAAGGTCCCGTAAGTCAGAAATCGAAAATCTAAGGGCTAAAAGCAAAAATCTCTAAAAAACAGGGAAGCATCCCCACCAAGGGATCCACCATAGGTTGTGGCAATTGGTGCGGCTCATGATAGGGACCCTACTCCCCAAGCGCTAAGGAACCATACCACAATACCCTTCGTAGAGCATTGTGCCCTTTATGGGACTTAGAAGGCCTCGTGAAGGGGAGGATAACTAGGGCCAACTAGCCCTTACCCATCACAACCCCCACCATAGGTTATGGGGCCCAAAATAAGTCGTGATGGGTCCCATCCAAGGGTTCATGTCGGAAAAAAAAAGATTTTAACTTAATGAGGGGTATTTGGGTTATTTTTTTATATAAGTTTTAATGTATTTGGATGGTTTTTAATCCTAAATACAAGTCTATTAACTACCTTAACACGTCTAAATTCATTCACTCTAACCCAAATCCCAAATCATAAATCATCTATCTAAAAATTCTCTCAAGTTTCTTCTTTTCTCCAAGTTGATTTCCATTGAATATTCAAGAAATTCCTTCAAATTTCAAGGTTAATTCCTCCTAAAATTTATAGTTTCTACACCGAAGTATATGAATTTTCATCCATAGAGTACTTCCAACCATGGAGACCAAAAGATCTTCTATTTTTTAATTGATTTCAAGTATAAACTTTATCGGTTTTGCATAATTCTCTATCAATTTCATAAATTATGTCTACATGTATGTTTATCCACCTAATTACGTATGAATTAGCATGAATTGCATAAGTTCATGATTCTTAAAGTGATTTCTCTACAAAGCTATTAGGGTTCATGAATGCACATTATAGGTCCTAATGTATAAGATTCAAATTGATGTGATTTACCACAATTATGAATGATCTTCATGAATTTCATGTTTTAAAATTACTTTGGCATTGAACCCACATGATTTATCTTATTCTTCAATGAATCATGATCATGAATGACAAGGACTTCTTTCAAGGTTTATAAAAGCTATTCAATTATGTTTTATAAAGTCTCTTCCATGAATGAATGATGAACAAATGAATGAATGAATAAATGTTTGGTGAAAGGACAATTCTCACCTAATCATAGATTTATGTGTGAAAGGACAATTCTCATATTGATGAACCATCCAAGATTTTTTTTAGCTACTCTTATGAATGATGATTTTCAATGACTCAAAGTTATAATTGATTTATGAATGAATATGATTATACTATTCCATAGGATTTAACTTATCACTAAGAATGGTTGATATGGTGTTTGGTCTGGTGGACGTTAAGGTTATCTACCCAAGGGAATGCTAGTAGCAACCTCTTATCTAAAACTATGTGTCACCATAGGCTGTCTCTTTAGGCTAGGCTAGTGGATCCACAATTAACTCTTCATTGTTGATTGATTATACCATCATGGAGTACCTTGGCAAGTGATCTCCCCTTTCTTATAGTGTAAGGTTAACATTGTAATTTCATATAGTAGTTCACATGGTCTTATTGGTGGTTATAGTAATCTCCCATAAAATGATTATGTTACTTTAATGTTTATTATGACTTGATGCTTTGACTACAAATCTTATAGTCATATTTTGCTTTAAGGTTTTACTTCATGCTTATGCTATTATGGTCTTGTACCCCATGACTTGTGCATCATTTTGTTCATGTTATCTATACTTATATCTATATGTAGGGCTATTCATGGTTATGGTTAAACAACCAAACTGAACCGTAATACAAACTAAACTGATTAAAAAGTCTGATATTTGATTTGATCTGGTTAGGTTTGATTTTTAAATTTTAAAAATTGATACTATTTGGTTTGTTTTTGGTTTTACTAACTTGTGCATTATATAGATATATTTTATAATTATTTATATAGTATTCATAAATAATACATAAATATTTTGTTATATTT
>JAOTQJ010000102.1:14043977-14073616 GCA_025642045.1 Solanum sejunctum
CATATTTTCTTTACATAAAATTATTATTTGATAAAATATTGTATTTATTTATATTAATGAGTATATTGTAGTTATTAATTAATAAAAATCTATTTAATTTTTCTCTAATTTGTTCAAATCATGGCCTTTTCTATCTAATTGTTTCAATTCTAGTTAATGCTTTTGTTTTTCTTTTAATTTTAGCTTAAAGTGAGTCAATTTCTGGACTAATAGTTTAATTATAATCCAATTTCATTTGATTAAATTCGAATAATCCATATTTTGACCCAGATCTAACCCAATTTTCTTGAGAATTGATCTCGTCCATACGTTAATTTTGATCCAATGGCCTAGATTAATTTGATTTTTATTTCCAATTTAATGAACCCAACATCAAACCCTATCCATTTGCTTTTGCTTTTCCTAAAGCAATTGCCGCCTCCACCATCTTTACCAGAAAAATCTCGCTGGAAATGCAACCAAACCCTGTCGCCATCACCCTTTACCCTGTATAGAACCTCCCTATTCTTTATGCTCCATTTTTTTCTAGCGAAAGTCGAAAGAAAAAACCCTCAGTGCCCCTTTTCTTCTTCATTCCACCTAGTCGGCAAAACCTCCAACCACCAAGTGACCCCTTCGATTTCCCCCACTGCTCCGTGAAGAGAATTAACAGCCATGTAGGAAGAAGAATTCAAGGTGAATTGGAAGACAATTGAGAATGAACAAATGGCTCCAATTTTGGGGAGCTCTCTGTTCTATTTCTTGTAAAAGGAGAAAGTGAAAAATTCATTGTACAAGCACTTACATGGCTCTCATATATAGAGCCCTCTTAACCGACTAACTAATTATTTAACTAACACTATTAACTGCTAACAGTTGTTTAACCAACTAATCTAACTCCAATTATTCACTATCCTCAATACCCCCCTTCAAGCTAGGTAGTGTAAACAAGTTCAACACTCCTAGCTTGCGTAAGAGATATGTATGTTGTGATCTACTTAAAGCCTTTGTGAACAAATCTGCCTCTTGATCCTTGGACATAATGTGAGATGTCTTGATTGTCCTATCTTGGATCTTCTCTCTTATGAAGTGCAAGTCTATTTCAATGTGTTTAGTCCTTTTATGGAATATAGGATTTGCAACAATTTGAATGGTTGTCTTACTGTCACTTATTAGCTGCACTGGAGTTTGGATTCCAATATTCAACTCTTTGTTGATCCCTACCAACCATATAATCTCTGAAACTGTAGTTTCCATACTCCTATATTCTGCCTCTGCTGAGCTCCTTGAGACAGTGCTCTGCTTATTTGATTTTTAAGAGATCAAGAAATTCCCCAACTTTACCACATAGCCAGTGATTGACCTCTTTGAATTAGGACAACCAGCCCAATCTACATCACAAAATGCAATCAACTGAGTTATTCTTTCTGAGTTCAACAGAATTCCTAAGCCTGGTTCATTCTTTATGTACTTCACTACTCTGCATGTTTCCTCCATGTGTGACCTCTTAGGCCTCTGCATGAATTGACTCAACATGTGGATATCATATGTTATGTTTGGCCTAGTCAAGGTTAAGTATAGTAGCTTTCTAATCAGTCTTTGATATGATCTTGGATCCTCCAACACAGCATCTGCTTCCAGGTTGTTCACATGCTCATCATATTCCACAGTAGTCAATTTTTGGTTGCATTCCATTAGTGTGTTTGTTGGCTTAGAACCTAAGAGTCCCAGTTCAGTAATCAGTTCAAGTGAAAACTTTCTCTGATTCATTAGTATCCCTTCCTTTGATCTTGCTATCTCAATTCCAAGGAAGTACTTCATCTCACCCAAGTCTTTGATTCTGAACTTGTTTTGCAAAGGGGTCTTGGCTTCCTGAATCAGTGTATGATCATTACCTGTGATCAACATATCATCAACATAGACTAGAATGATCACCATGTTGTCTCCTTTCTTTCTTGTGAACAAGGAGTAATCAAAGTGACTTTGCGTGAATCCTAAGTTGGTCAGCACCTCAATAAGTTTCAGATTCCACTGTCTTGAAGCTTGTTTGAGCCCATACAAGAATTTGTGCAGTCTACACACTTGTTTGTTCCCCCCTTGACTGCCAAAATCTGGTGATAGAAGCATGTACACTTCCTCTACCAAGTCACCATTGAGAAAGGCATTGTATATGTCCATCTGGTGTAAACTCCATTGATTTGCAACAACCAGTGTAAGCAAGTTTGACAGTCACCATCTTAACTATAGGAGAAAAAGTCTCTTGGAAATCCAGACCTTCTTGTTGATTGTACCCCTTGGCCACAAGCCTTGCCTTGTAACTCTCAACTATACCATCAGCCTGATATTTTATTTTGAAAACCCATATGCAACCTATAGGAACTTTACCTGAAGGCAAATCAACCATAGACCAAGTATTATTGTTCGGCAAAGCTTTGAGTTCCTGGTTCATGGCATCCACCCAAAGAGGGTCTGAGACTGCCTCATTATAAGATTGAGGTTCCTTGACTGAGCTGATTTTGGACAAATAAATTTGGCATTTGGGATTAAGATTGGAATGAGACATGTAGGATTGGATAGGGTAGAGACAAGTGGAAATGGAGACTGAATTGGACTTGCCATATATGTAATCATGTAGCCAAGCAGGGGTAATTTTTGGGCCTAGTGGACCTTCTAAGAGAAATAGTTGTGGGTGAGGAAAGAGCTGCTAGTGAGTGAGGTATGTTTATCATGGGCATAGAGTCAGAAGGAGTGGAAGAGAATGGTGTGGTTGTTAGAATGTCTAAAGGTACTGTGGGAGGTGATGTGAGGACTCCATTAGGAAATATTTGTAGTCTCTTGTCTTTGATCATCTGAAAAGGGAAGATGTGTTCCCTGAATATGACATCTCTACTAACAAAGAAAGTGTTAGTAAGTATGTTGAAGAGCTTGTAGCCCTTTTGAGTGGAAGAATATCCCAGTAGAACAGCTGCAACAGCTCTAGGAGAGAACTTGTCTCCATTATGCAAACTAGTTACAAAAGATAGACATCCAATGACTCTCATGGGGAATAAAGAAGGTGCCTTACCATAGACTATCTCAAAAGGAGATTTCCCAAATAAAACCTGTAATGGCAACCTATTGATCACATAAACAACAGTTAAGACACACTCATTCCAGAATTTAATGGTAAGAAGCCTTGCAAACAAATAGCTCTAGCAACCTCCAAAATGTGCTTGTGTTTTCTCTCAACCAAACCATTCTGTTGAGGTGTGTGAATATAGGACCTTTGGTGAATAGTACCAAGAGAAGTAAACAAAGCATGGCAATTAGAATTAAGGAACTCAGTTCCATTATCACTTCTGAAAACTTTCACTTGTGCACCAAACTGGTTCTTTATCATTGCAAAGAATTATCTAAGAATGACAATGACATCACTTTTCATTCTTAATATATATTCCCAAGTCATCCTACTACAATCATCTACCAAAGTGAGAAAGAATCTGCATCCATCAACAACTCTATATGAACACTAAACATCTCTATGTATGATAGAGAAGATGTTGGCACTTCTACTAGGGCTACTAGGAAATGGAACTCTAGTTTGCCTAGCCAATGGGCATATAGTGCAATCCTGGATATCATGACACTCCTTCTAAATCTTCAGTGTAGAAATTTGGTGCAGAACCTTGACTGGAGCATGCCCAATCTTCTGTATCAGATTTGTGCATCTTCAGTTTGGTCTACATTATTATTGTTGGTCAGGTTGGCACTTATTGTTTTGGTACTAGAACCTTTCTTTATTGGTAACTGCATATTGTACAAACCATCAGCTTCTGTACCAAGTCCCCTCACCATTCCACTGTATAAGTCCTATATAATACATAGGTTAGGAGAAAAAAGTGACAGCACACTTTAAGTCCCTGGTTAATTTTGACACTAACAGCAGGTTGTGTTTAAATTCAAGTATGTAAATACATTTGTGATTGTATCCCCACTATCTAACTTGTACTTTCCAACACAAGCTATGTTTAATGCATTTTCATCTGGCAAATACACTATCTTAGTATTCTCCTTATTAATCTGATTGATTCCATCGAATAACTCTTTATTATGAACTATGTGATTAGAAGTTCCTGAATCAACTATCCACTTTCTAAAGCACTCATTGTTGGTTGTTAGAAATACCTGACTTATACTTGTCTTTTCTGAACTAGAAGGGATTTCCTTTTGGAGCATCTTCAAAATCTGGTCATACTGCTCCTGAGTGAACATTATGCCATTTCCTTGATTTAAGCTGCAAGCAGGCTGAGAAGATTCTGCGTGAGATGTGATTTTCCCTTGGAATGAATCATGTTCAGTTGTATTGTGCATTGCATTTGCTGTGTACTGTGGTGAATATGAGGTCTTCTTCTTGAATTTGTTATCGGTTGGATATCCGTGGATCTTATAACATGTTTCCTTTGTGTGTCCTTTCCATTTGCAGTATTCGCAAAATAGATGTGCATTTCTCCCTTTGTAGCTTCCCCTATCATAGTGTCCTGATGAACTACTGTGATTTCCCTTGACTGAACTAGATGCACTAGTGTTAACTTGACTCAACACTGTTCTGTTACTAAACAAGACTATACCACTTGAGTCATCAACTGTCTTTCCCAAATTCCTTTGGCTTTCTTCAGAAACAAGCATTGAGTAAGCTTTGTTGATATTTGGCACAGACATCATCATCAAGATTTGGCTCCTTGCTTGTGAGTAAGTCTCATTCAAACTTGTCAGGAATTGTAGCAATCATTAGTACTGGTAGTGTTCCATTTACCTTCTCGAACCTGTACACTCACAACCAGGATAAGGTACAAAAGAGTCATACTCCACCCACAGATCTTTCAACTTAATGAAGTAACTTGAGACTGATGAAGTTCCCTGTGTCAATGTAGTGATCTCCTTTTGTAACTGGAATACTCTGGACCCATTCTCTTTATCAAATCTTTCCTTTAAATTGCTCTAAACAATACATGTATTTGAGGCATATACTACACAACTAACCAAATCACTACTTACTGAATTCATAATCCAAGACAGAACTATCACATTCACCTTTTCCCACAGATCGTGAAGCGAAGGTTCAAATTTATCCTTCGCATGTCTACCATCAAAAAACCCTATTTTACTCTTCCCTACCAGTGCGATTTTCATGGATCTGCTCCACAGAGCATAGTTCTCAGACCCAGTCAGCTGAAACGAAATTAAGGAGCTACCTGGTGTGTTGCACGACTGTAGATACAATGAATGGTTGGCGTCAATTGTTGTACTAGCCCTAGTGGTTCTACTCTGAGCTGCATCTTCTCCAATTTCTGCCACCATTGTTGGTTCAGTCGACTCCAAACAAATGTTGACCTAGCTTCCAAATTGACGGCTTCAGGGAGACGAAAATGCAACACAAATCGACCTAGCTTTCAAATCGACCTGCTTTGATACCATGAAGAGAATTAACAGCCATGTAGAAAGAAGAATTCAAGGTGAATTGGAAGACAATTGAGAATGAACGAATGGCTCCAATTTTGGGGAGCACTCTGTTCTATTTCTTGTAAAAGGGGAAAGTGAAAAATTCACTGTACAAGCACTTAAATGACTCTCATATGCAGAGCTCTCTTAACTGACTAACTAATTATTTAACTAACACTATTAACTGCTAACAGTTGTTTAACCAACTAATCTAACTCCAATTATTCACTATCCTCAATACTCCGTCATCCAGCAAACACCATCAAAACATGACCCCTCCTCTACCAAAACCCCTTTGCCAAACTTGCCTGTTCAGCCACCCTAAACAACCCCTTTGCTCTATTTTTTTCCAATAGAAATCAGACAACAACCAACGATCTCATGTAGCACCAAACAATTCTTTACCCAAAAAAAACCATATAACCACCACCCGCGAACCTTTCTTCTTTGTGCTCGCCTCCTTCTCAACTTCCGACTTTAACTTTTTTAAGGTCATTCAGGTAATAAATCAGGGACACATAGGTTAGCTTGTGTTTTTGGAGCTCAACATATGATGGATTTTGATAAATTCATTTTTTGTATGATTTTTAAATATTTTGTGTTTAATTGGTTATCTTTTTCACTCTTGAATATTACTGAACTTTATTGCCTAATTTTTCATATAGAGTTACCTATTCACGTCTTCATTACTATATGAAATCACCCACACCTTGTTACTGATTCTAGTGGTAATTTTAATGCTCTTTTATGCTTATGTTTCATTGAATCACTTATGCTGTAATTTCTGATAGATAATGGCCTGGGATTTTTGGTTTCTGTTAAGATGTGACCAATTTTGTGCTAAATCAATTTGACCACTTTAATTATAAGAAAATCCTTCATGATTCCCACTATATTTCGGTTACTTCTTTTAGCTAATATGTGACAATCTGTGTATGATTAATTGTGATAATTTCGCATGTTCAAATATGGTAAAATTGATCAATATGATTTTTTTCCCCTTTCAAATATGATTCTTAAAAATTATATTTATCCAAGTATGATAGTGAGAGGTCGTCTTGCCCTTCTGGTTGACTCCGTTTGTTCTAAATGATTCATGCATTCTTCTTATTTTGCACATTTCTTGAACTAATTTGGGTGATATTAGTACTAATGTATTTATGGTTAATGGATTCAGTTGTGTTAATTAAAGTTCTCCGTATTTTCCTCTTAAATGATTTATTTTCTTCTACTTAATTTATTCCTTTTTCTTCTACTATTTGTCTTCTATTTTGCTATGTAATGTGTACTTTCTTTCTCATTTTTAATATACACTAACATCTTAAGCCCTGGAGTGGTAGAAATCCTATACACTTCATATTTCAAAAGTATTGCAATGTTCATTGCCGCTCTTATGTCTCAAAATTAATTACTTCGTCTCTTGTTACTAGCCTTCTTTGCCTTTGTTGCTCTCTTTGACACGAACATTGCTCAAAATCGTAAGAGGTTCTTGTAACATTGACGTTTCAAAGTAGGGATTGACTATTGTTTTGTTATTGATTTTGCTATCAAAATTACTGTTCTCTTGTGACATTCAACGGCCGATAAATTTTATAAGGGAAGCATTCAGACCAGTCTTCAATTTTGTTATGTGCATTCTTTTCCCGAATATCATTATCTCATATTAACGTTTCTTGCAAGCACTTGTTTGTGTAGTTCCTTGGACAGGACCTTTTAGTTCGTTCGAGACATGAAGAGATCGCAGGGATGGAGAACTGGGACATATTTTGGAGATTTTACTTATTTACTTTTTTTGTACTATTTTTTTTTTTCAAATATTACATTTTATGGCTTGTAATAAGTTATAACAATTGCTCTAAATTTGGAGACTATGGGAGATTACGTGCCAGTTGTTTGTTTTATCATAATTTACTTGCATATACTGGATAATTTGCCTATAGGAAGTGACTGTTTGATTACTTTCTTTTCATATAAATTGTTAATTGAACTTAGAGTTATGAATATTTAGAAAATTGTCTAAAATTAGTATGCTAATGTATAAGTTTAATATTGTCGTATTGTGTACTATCATGTATTTTAAAAATAATTCACTCATTTATGTGTTCTTTTTTATTTGGTTTAAAGTGAAATTACCATCTCATTAGAACAAATTATTTAATTATTTTTATCATCACATGTTCTTAAATTAAAAGGCTTGCTTCTACGATTTTATGGCTTTTCTTAAATATTGGATATGGATAATATATATAATTACTTTAGTAAGTTAATAACTTAGATATTATGATCATAGGACTTGCTAAATAAATTCTAGCATGTTAATCGAATTATGATTTGCCAACTATTTTTAAATCAAGTTTATAAATTTTTTAAAGTATGTCATATCATATAAAAATCATGCATATAAGATTTTATATAGCATATTCATATGCCTATGAAATTTTAATGCTGGGACCTAAGGAGACCATCTCGTCAAACAATTCGTTCGTTCCTTGAAAGGAAATGTCTTTGACTAGTACACAGACCTTGAGCCTCATTCCATTGATAGTTGAGAGCAACTGGAGCATGAATTTCTTAATTGTTTCTATAGCACAAAGGCACACAGTGAGCATGGTAGAACTCACAAACACTCGTCAAAGATAGGATGAACCTGTCATCGAGTTCATAAATCGATGGAGGAATGTGAGCCTTAATTACAAAGACAGACTTAGTGAAGCCTCTTCTATAGAAATGTGTATCCAAAGGATGCACTGGAGGCTTCTGTACATCCTACAAGGTATCAAACGTAAGTCTTTGGAAGATCTAGCAACTCATGCTCATGATATGGAACTGAGCATGTCTTCTGCCGGAAAAGATGGGATGCTTATTCACGACAAGCTTTAAATAAAAATTTCAACTTATAAAAATTACTTCATGAGTCAAAAATTATGTTCATAAATTTTAAATATTTTTGCATATTACATGATTTAGAAAATTAGTTGTTCTTACTTAAGTAATTTTTAGTATGTTATAATACTTATCATGTGCATAAATATTTTCAAATATATTCTTTGGAAGTTGTGGGATCTAAAATATTATTTTATTATCTCATTAAACATTGATAAATATTTTCATGCTTAAAAGAATAGTCGAAGATTTTTTTAACTGAATTTTGAAAGTTATAGTTTATGTTATTTGAATGTTGACGCACACATGTCACAACCATTCACAATTTATGTGTATTTTCAAGTATGTTAGGTAGAGGCATATTTGAGACTTTACATGCTAATTGCCAATCCTTTTTATTATATGTGATGACGTGTCTAGTTAGGAGCTCTATATTTTCTTCTAGTTTAGAACCGATTAAAATTAGAAGTCCAATGCCTCTTGGGCATTAGGTTCATGATGATAGACACCTTTTAGGATGTTAGTCTTGTTTCATTCTTTTTTAGATTGCTCTTTAGGTTAATAATACATCAACTTAGAAGGGATACGGGTAGATAGGGCTCTCGGACATGATGTAAATAATTTGAGCTTAAAATTGAACAGAACTTTGATTTTTGTTATTTGGCTAACAAGCCAAGTGAGCTATAAAACGACAAAACTCTGATTTTGTCTTCTAATGGTAAAACCCAAGTACTGATCTAAGTGGAATAATTCTCATTTAGGCTTTAGTATTTTCTTTTGTTTATTTTGAAAACTATCCGGGATAGTTAGTTATTTACTTAATCAACCTTTTTAATTTTGTCTTTTCTAATTTGATCACTTAGGTATTTGTTTAGAATAATTTTAAAATTAAAGACTTTATCTGCAAAATTTTTTTGGACCCCACATAAAATACGAGATACGGTCGAGACCCACAATTGTGGATCTCGAAAGGTTCCTAACACCTTTCTTTTGAGGTAACTTAAGCTCTTACCCGTTCTCTGGTGACTTTTAATTATTTTTTAATTTTTAGGCTAGAATGGTACCCTAACACACCTATTCATTAGGTGGGGACTCTTTACTTTTTTAATCCTAAAAAGAGTTGTCTCAACATTGTAGTTCTCGTTTTGTGAAAAATGAGGCATGAAAATGGGCTACAAACTGTTTGATTGTCCAAATGCAGCAAACAAAGGTCAAGAAGGTCGTCCACAAAGACAGGTTGTTCTGGACCAAAATCAAATATGAAAATCATTTTAACTCTAACTTTTAACTCGCGATCTCAAATCCAAAATATAGATCAAAAATCAAAAATGAGAATGCTTCTAGACTTAATTCCATATTTTAGAGCCAATGAAACTAGCAAAATTTTATTTTGAGACTCGTAGCTTCTTTTGATACCAAAAATCACTTTTGAACAATTCAAGCTTTGAAATACTTCAAATCATACAATTTCATAATCTTTCAAAAAAATTTCAAAACTAAGCCGAAAAACTAATTAAATGCGACTAGAACTAACTATCGAGAGGGGTAAAACACTATTAAGAGGGATAAATGATAATTTTTTTGAAAATATCAAAAATGGTCTTCAGAATCACTGTATAATGAATCTACAAAATATAGATAAAAAGGAGAGGGGGAGAGACAATGAATAATGACTTTGACAAGAAAATGAAGGGCTTTATGAGAAGCAGCAGCGGGATATGGTCTAACGTTTCTATTTTATTTTTTAATCTTGAGAGAAACTTACAATTTTTCTTATAAAAAATTATATATATATATATATAAATCATCACATTTATCTTTGTGAGACTTCATTAACGATGAATTTCATATAAGGACCCAGACTTTGTATGACCTTAATGGTGCTTGGAATTTAGTTTCGAAAAGTTTTTAACAAGGTGACACCTTATGGACACGTCCACGGGTCGTGTGACTCACCAAGGGCCGTGTGGAGGAGCGTTGAGGTGACCGTTGGTCTTGTGTATAGAGTGTTGGCCTTAACTTTGGAGTTCAAGACTAAGGTTCACACCACATGAATGGTCAGTGTGGTACTTTATAGTCTGTGTGGTGGCTTGTGTACTGTAACCTTGGCCTTGAAAATCACATTTTGGCTTAGGCTTTTCACACATAGACCTCTCACGGACCATTTACCCCTTTCACGGTCCATATGGGCCTCCATATGGCTGTAGGTGTGAAAATTTTCTAAGTATGCAATCCTCGTCTTGAAACTTCGTCAACGAGAATTTCTGTAGTATGGCTTCACAAAAGGGCATACGGTCTGTGTACCTTTATACGGACCGTGTGACCCTTGTGTAGGATCCCTGACAACTTTTTGACACTCATTTCATTAATGAGTTTCTATTATTTTGGTTATTCCTAAGGGTTGTTTATGACTTTCTAACCTATCCTAACTCCCTCCCCCCATATCAGCTTATATCCCTTCATTACTATTCATTCTTATTCTAACACTAACTTCTCATCCACTCGCTCTAACGCTTTCTGAATCCTCTTTTCAAGCTATAATCAGATGATTCCTATGGAACCTTCAAGCTCAAGCTAAATTCACTTTCAAGCCTTTAATCTAAGATTATTTATGTGGTTTAGGATTATCATGGGTCTCCTTCATCAAGCCAAGTTCAAAGAAATTCTATTGGCTAAGCTTTTCACAAGAAACGATAGAAGGGTGAACTTTAAATGGTCATATATCTTAGTACAAAACGAACTGGTGATCTACAACCTACCAAATTGAAACTCTTTGAATTAGCTTTTCAACATATCCAGTTTCAGCCAATTTTGAGTTCGGAGTAAGACGTTATGTCTTTTTTCGTAGAACTTGTCTGGGCTGAAATGATGTGCTTTCACAGACCGTGAAAAGCTTCATGACCCGTGAAGCCACTCGGGTAGGTTCCGGATAAAATTTAAAGGCCCATTTTATTGAGGTATTTTTGATATTTTGGCCCATCCCCAAGGCTTTCTAAGACCTTGATACCTCCCTTTACACTCCTAAACAATCTCTATCTATTTTCATAACCCCTCATTCAAGACTAACACTTAGTTTCTAAAATCAAACTCTCAAAATTCTCTCCAAGTCTTATCTTCAAGATTCAAGCTAGGATTCTTTGTGGTTTCAACTTCAAGCTAAATTCTTGTTAAATTCATCTTCCTAAGCAAGGTACGTAGGATTGATTCATGGTCTCTTTCAACCATGAAGACCCAAACTCTTTTACTTTAATTTTCATGAAATTTATCTTACTTTAATTATAATTTTTTAATATTATTATTTATTTAATTCAATTAATATATCGACTATGTTTTATTGTTGATTGATTTAAGTCTTAGTATGTTAAATTGTGTGAATATTATGAATATTTGAATATTCACTGTCCCTTTAAAGTTTGATTTAAGTATGAATAATCTAAATTGTGATTTGAATGTAGATTTTACTTATTGATTTACTTGAATTTCCTATTTTATTGTTGATTTTAAATTGAATCTCTATTATCTATGCTAGTCTCATACATCCATGGCATATTCATTCATGAGCATTGGATTTTAATGAAATGATTCAGTGGGTTAAGCCCACATATGTTTATGAAATGATGTTGATAAAATTATTGTTATGACAAGAATGTAATCACATAAATGTCTACGTTATTGGCTCTTTGAGCATATTGGGTGTTTATGCTATATTGTTATAAGTGAATGAATTATTCCTATGCATGAAAAGTATGGATTGAATTATAATTTGCCTTTTAAGCCCAAATATGCATTGAAATGATTTAAATGACTTGTGCCTCTTTCAAAATCATGTATATATATAAGTATTTTTGTGGGATGATGACTTAACATCTAATGGATTGAGGGCGTTAGGGCTATTTCCAAGGATCCTGTCCCTTACCTTGAACTATGTGCCAATGTTGGTATAGGGTAGCCATTACCAAAATGATCAGGTCATAAGGAATGATTACATATTTGATATGATATGATATGGAAATCCTTCTTAAATGACTGGGTTGTAAGGAAGGTGTCTATCACACCGAAATGATTGGATCGTAAGGTGTAATGTAGATTACGCTTGGCAAGTAATATTTTTTTACGATGGAAGGTTTAGATTGGACAAATTCATGTAATAGCTCTCATGAGTTTGAGATGTCGGTTATGGTCACAACTCTCTATATATAAGCATTATGGCATTTCATGCGTCATGAATTTCATGGCATATTGTTATATTACTTTTCTTTGCTATATATCTCTTTCTATATTATGTGCTCTTGTCATCTAACATTGAATGCAGGTTTGATGAGTCATATGCATTGCATGTCCGCATACTTAGTACATTCAAACGTACTAACGTATACTTTTTTGCCTACATGATCTAACCATGTAGGGACTAGATACTATCTTCATCCATCGTTTGACGGCTAGATCAGATTTGAGAAAGTGATGTGGTGAGTCCTACCTTCCAAGATAAGCCACCATCTATAAATTTTATGTTGCTTTCGTTTATGCTATTTACTTTGAGGGTGAGCCTGAGATATGTCTTGGCCCCCGTCTTATTCTATGATTAGAGGCATTGTTGGACATCTTGTAGACTCTCGTACGATATATGTTATCTGTTGATCTTCGAAGATTATGATTATCGCTATCTATCGGATATGTTTATTATGATATGTGATTGTTATGATATGGAAATGTGGAAAATCCTAAGTCCCATTTTATCCCTACAGCGTGAGTCATACTTACCCTCCCTTTAGTTCTTATGTGTTATGTAGTATGTGAATCCATGCAAATCCCTATCCTATGACATCCCCATAGCTTGAGTCCAAAGCCCCATTCCCTTAGAATTATGTGTTTTGTTGATTAATTATGCGCTTTCAGACTGATGATGTGTAAATGGATGATATGAGGCTTGTTTGAGGACTTTCGAGTTCTCATTCGCTAGGCACTCCTACACCCTATGTCCAAATCGTGACATTTCAAGTGTGAGGTTTGGTGTATTTGGATGTCTATGAGATATACTTATATTAGGTAAATATGACTCATGGATTGTTGACAAAGCTAAAATGTCTATCAGATTGTTAATACAATTTAAATGTCCTATTTATATACTTTATCTTAAAAATAGATACATTACAATCGTTAATAATTCAATATATATAGATATTTCACTAAAAATAAAAATTTAGTTTTAGTATAAATTTGGAGAGACATTTGATTTATAAGAAAATCTCAATAGATCAATTGATCTACTAATTAAACTCTCATCTTGTTGGGAAAAATTTTATTCCCCTTATTGTAATTTCCTACTCATTTTTCTTACCCTTAATTTTTCAAAAAAAAAAAAAAAACACCACAAAATTCAAAGGTCTGTCAGAGTAGAGAACTGACGTCTCCTCCACATAAGCAATCTTCTGCCAAAAAGATCAAACCTTCAAAATATATTGAGATTTCTCAAATCATCACAAGGTCAAAACCCATTTATTCAGAACCCCTCAAATTTCTCAGGTCAGTCAATCGAACTCTACTCTCAAACGCATAAGAAAGCAAAAATGTAATCTAGAATATTTACATGATTATTTTTTTTTAAAGATTCATATATTCATTATGTAGATCGGTGTCTCCAGCTGATCTAATGAACCCCTTCGAGTTTTCTTGGAGGATTGAAATAATTTTGATTTTTTGTAGCTTTTTTGGATTGTAATTGTTGCTGACAAAATCAAGAATGTTTGGCCGAATATTTGGAAAACCTAAACAAGAAACAAATGCTTTAGCTACGCTAGACAAGTTAAACGAGGTATGATCTTAATTTCTTGGTTTTTCTCCTTATACTTAGTTAAACAAATATTTTGGGTTGTCTCTACTTTTTCTTGTAAGGTTAGATGGTGATGAATTTATTTTTGTACTTGCTGGTTATGAGGGTGAGTAGGGGATCTAGTATAACCTATACTATTACTACGGTAAATGGGTTTTGATATTGAATTCAGTTGAAGTTGGCGAGTGAATAGCTGTGCGTAGTTTTGTGAGGTTCTTTTTGTGGAATTTGTTGCTAGAAAGAAATTGCCATAATTCAGGCACTTCTATATGTTATTGTTGTGTGAGCCGAGGATCCGTAGGAAATAATCTCTCTACATCGCACAAGGAAGGGGTACAAGGTAGAGATAATATTTGCATACATTCTACCCTCCTCCTTGGGAAAAATTGGGAATGTTGTTGTTGTGGCAATCATCTATTTCTCCATTCAGTTTATGTTTCTGGTGTTTGACCTAAAATTCTGTCATTTAGAATTCTATAGAGTGGTGGTTAGACCGACTTTGTTGCATGGAACAGAGTGTTGGCCAGTCAATAACTCGTTCAAAAGATGCAAGGGGCAAAATTGAGAATCTTGAGATGGATGTGCAGGCGCACGGGGAGTGACAGGACTAGGAATAAGGACTTTCGAGACAAAACTTGAAATTAGCAGGCAGTGGAGCGGTACAATGACACCAGTAAATCTAACTTCCTCTAGATCAATTTCCTACTCCTGGTGCATATGTTGCAGTGCTTTTTGCCCACCAATTCCTAAGTTGTGAGGAGGATTTTGTCAGTTCCTAGCTGCAGTAATAACAACTGTAGCCTCAGCCTGTTTGAAAGAACCAAAAGTAAATTAGAAAATAAGGACTACAAATGGAATAAAGCACTATTAAACTATTCCTAAGCTGTATTCCCCAGCAACTATGCAAAGTTTGATACATCCAAATCACACCATTGAAAAAATATAATGTGGTCTCTATTGAATATAGAACCCAAACGAGGTTGAGGTCAACTCCCACAAAGACTATAGCGAGAAATATGTCAGTGGTGGTTATTCAACCAGTAGTGGATATTTCGAGGGGATCTTCGACATAAAAAGTGAAAGATTTCAATATTTGTAGTTATCAGTAATAGATGTTAAGAACTTGTTTTGTTGTATTCAAATATGTGAGAAGAGACTAGACCTGTTTCCCATGATTTCATAACTTTAACAAATCTATTTTGTTGATGATCCATCCTTGTGCTCTTCTCGGATAATTAGTACTGTTGTGTTCTTCAGCATTAAGGAATGCTGGCCATCTCCTAAAAAAAGAATACGCGGTAGTAAGGTTAGACTCTAAGCTTTACGGAGCACTTAAGAACTCTTCCTCTATACAATTTCCTTTGCAGCATGAAAATAAAAATACTAAACAGTTCCATTTCACATCATTTATGGAGTTGATCTTGTCTTCAACACATCTTTCATTTCTTTCTTTCCATACTGTCCACCATATACATGAAAGAATTATCCTCCACCATTTTTTCTGACTGTTGTTACTTCCTCTTTCATCCAGCAGCTCAACAAGTCAGCACTATGTTCAGGCATTTTCTACTCAGTCTTTGTGAGGTTGAGGAACAGGTTTGACAGTTGTGAAGTAAACTTGCAATGTAAAAAGGCTGGTTGTTTGTCTCTGCAGTCTCATTGCACAAAAAATCATCTTGTCACTACTATTCTCCCCTTCTTCTGTAGAACCTCATGTCTCAGGCATGCTCTCTTCACCACTAGCCAAGTGAAGCATTTAACCTTGATGGGAGCCATGCTCCTCAAGATACTTGAGCACTCACCTTGCCTCACACTTTTGTCCCTCTTGTACATTTTATTTACAGAGAAAATGCCATCCCATGAAAGATTCTTAGTGTATTAGACTGCAGAGTGGTGCCAGGTAAATTCGCCACTTCACTCAAAAAAATTGTCACCCTAACAACCTCCCAGTCAGTTAGATGCCTTCTAAAATTCAGATTCCACCCTTTTTTTGACCAGCTTTCAGCAATGGTTGCTTCAGGATTACTACTTAGCATCATAAGATTAGGATAAACTTCCTGTAAAGGAGCTTGCCCTATCAAATATCCTTCCAGAATAGGGTATTGGTGCCATCTCCAACCCTGATTCTGGAGTTCCCTCATAGCTTTTGTCATAATGATCTGAGAGTCCTCCAAACCCCCATTCCCTAAGTGCAAATCACCTCATTGGAGCACCATGTACTAGATTGGCCAACCTTCTGGGAAATGACCGTTCATAGAGTAGATTCTTCTGTATCAAATCTCCATAACCATTTCGACAGTGGACTATTATTCTGGATTCTCAGGTTTCAGATACGAAGATCCCATTGACCTCTGCTCTGTTGTACTACCTCCTATTTACCAGACTATGCCCCCCCACCCCACCCTTTTCCTTGTTGCTTTCCATAGGAAATCTCTCCTCAATTTGTTTATAGGATAATCCATCCTGGTGTTATACATGCAAAAGTGGTGAATATGGTTCATCTTCCTTCGACCTAAATAGAAGAATATCACTCTAAATCTTTTCGGTCTTTGAGTGTTTAAGTATTTTTGAAGTGACTTTCCTTGTAACAACTCAAGTCATTAGACGAGGGTTAGAAACCTCAAATCTTTGTTAATCCCTTTTCATATCTCTACTTCTTTTATCAAACAAGTTAAGATTTATGGAAAGTTCTGACGTTTGGAACTACTAAAAAGCAATCAAAGTGAAGGGATTAACAATACATGGACAATTACGGTTCAAGAGTCACTATTTTCTTTAATCTACATTTGTTATTTCATCATGGTTTCCACAACCCTAGTTATCGTGTTTAGCTACTCATGCTTGCACAAACAATAGCAAAAGATGTAGAAGAAATCATAGCTATGAAATTACAAACTCCAAGAACTAAGAAAAAATCAAAAGTGTTGTGTTTGTGCTCAAATACTCGATAATAATGTGTCCCCTTAACAAGAAACCTAAGTAAAGTATATATAGGCATAAAAAGCTATTCCAAACAAACTAGGAAAACATGGCCACGTCACCACTCCATGGACCATCATTTAGATCCACAGTCCATGGAAGTTGGCTGTCAATCGTCAATTGCCCTTTTTAGGTTTCGAACTTGCAAGCAATCACGACTCAATCCATGGTCCATGAACACTTTGATGATCTGTCATCTTAAACTGTGGTTTGAGACCAAAGATACTTCTTTGCAGAACCTTGGTCGAAGAGTGACAGGATGGTTTGTGGACTGGTTCCCAGTCCGTCAAAAGGTCTGTAGAATTAAGTCCAAAATGTACCTCTACAGAACCTCTTCTACGAAAAAAGGGACCGTCTGTCATTTGGTTTCACGGGTCATCAAATGAGCCATCAACTTGGAACCATCTTGTAGCCTTGCAGATCCACTTCCATGAGTAACAGGATGGTTGGTGGATTGATTAGTTCGTCATTTTCTTTCACTTATAAACACTTACTATCCACCTGCACATCAAGCTGCCGCTTTCCACAGGTGGATATAATAGATTGTACAGGCAACTCCTCTCTTGCAAAATGATAGTATTTGACTGAATGTTGACCAAATATGAGTTACCGTCTTTTGAATAGCTGGACTGCAGCGTTTGGTACTTTTTTTTTTAAAAAATAACAAGGTAACCCATAGCCGCTACCCTTTGGGTGCGCCCACAGGGTAAGCTCCCGCTCCTATGCAATAGCTCACAAACCACATAGGAGAGGTAACCCCCACTAGGAAAGCCTGGTGCGACGAGCTCGACCCAGAAGGTAAACCCGTTGCTTCGCTGGCAAGGGGTTTCAAACTTGAGATCTCTAACATGGAAGTCTCAAGCCCAAACCACTGGGCCACCTCAAAGGGCGGTACTTCTCATTTATCTAGGTGTGTAAATATTATGCTTTCGTGGATTTCTTATAGTGTCCTGATCGGGAGAAGCAAAATTCAAATTTGTAAAGTCTGATTATTCTTCTAATTTCTATAACATGAAGCTTCCAGTGTTTCTTCTGCTGAAACAACGGAGGTTCATCATTTGCGATGAATGATTGAACAAAAAAGTTATAGTTTTGGTATGGCCTTGTCTTAATTCAGGGAAAGCTCATTAAAGGTGTTGGAGCTTTGCCAAACATGTCATTGATAGTTATGCATATTTTATTTCATTCTGAATTAGGCACGGTTTACTTTTGGACCAACTTATTTGATATAGGAAGACAAATGTAAAGCTAAAACCAGAGGGATTAGACATATTATCCTTGTTTCCTCCTATTTTGGTGGAGAAACTGAAGGCCATCTTATTTCTTGTGTTTGCTAAATCATCTTGCAGTCTCGTTTTTTAATAACTTCTTTCATGTTAATTTCAGTCAAAGTTATTAGCCTATTTAAAAATTTCAAGTAAATGATAAAGGGCTTAAATTTTATTTTGGTTATGCTGTACAGACTCTTGATATGCTTGAGAAAAAGGAGAAGGTTTTACTGAAGAAGGCTGCAGCTGAGGTTGAAAAAGCAAAGGAATTCACTAGAGCGAAAAACAAAAGGGGTAGGTTCTACTGAAAATCATTCACAAGATGAGATTTCTTCTTCCTATGTAGTTCCCTAATTATGAATACCTTTACATTGATATTTTTGTTTTCTTTTGATATATGTTATTGTCATGAACTTAAGGATGCAGCATACCATGAAAAATACTCTTGTGCATGTACAATCAATTGCCGGGTGTTTACTGTTCATTATTCCCATATATTTACGTGATCTCTGGAATCGGTAACATCAGACAGATCTGATGATACGATTGTGGTGTGTGTGAGACAAGGTATTTTATGTATGGTGAACTTGCTACTAGGTTAACTGGTGAAAAGTTATCTCATAATATGAAGTGATAATGGGGTACTGGTTTTTTATTAATGTCATTGGTATGTTATGAATATTTTAACAAATATAGTATATGTATTGGTACCTTCGTGAACTTATCGTGTTATCCTTTCTGATTTTCTGCTTCGGGGATTTGGGGAGATACATGAGGTTATCCCTTGAGGTCCTTGTCGTTTCACAAATTCCTTTATTCTGCTTAAAGCCTGTTTAATGTTTCAATTTAACTATTTGAAGCCAGGAACAAAATGGAAAGGAAAGGTACGGGTCTTTGATTTCTAACCTCTTTTTATTTTAGAAAGCTTTTCTTTTAATTGGATAATGGGTCACCCTCTCTACCCTTTTCTCTAACTACTTTATCTACTTATTTTTAAGGAGGGAATGTTTCAAAAGAATATTTCATAGTTAAAACTTAGGAGAGTTATTCTTCAATAGGGGAGACTTATGTCCTTTCATGCTATAGACAATATTCAAGACATGATTGGCCAATCACCTGGGCCTCAATTTCACTAAAAATTGGGGTCAATTGTATGAATCCTTCGGACATGTTCCTCTTTGTTCGGACCCAAATCATTGGAACAATTGACATATCTTGCTACAAAAAACTTGATGTATTTTTGGAGGTATCTTAGATCATGTAAATAATTAGAGATAATAATGTATTTCCTCTGAAAGAACTGGTTAGAGATAATAAGCTTAGATATGCTTTAGATGAAAACTGCATTTGATCCTATTGGTCTGCTTTAGTTCTGCATATTTTCCTTACATTTTCCTGGATATTTCCACTTTAAAGGAACAAACATGGTTTTCTTGCTCATATCAGCTTAAGCTAGTCTGTTGGGTGTGAATTACAATGAATAGCTATCATTCTCGCTCATGCACATGGATTTCATTTTCGTTGCCTTCAGCATTGCAAGGACATACTATGTTTTTAATGGTTTTTTGAGTCGTGTTCTTATATTTTGAGTCATTATGTACTTGCGAAATTCTCAGATTTACTTTGTCAACAGCAGTAACAGATTTCTTTTATTTTTAGCTGCAATACAATGTTTGAAAAGGAAAAGACTTTATGAGCAGCAAATCGAGCAGCTTGGAAACTTCCAATTGCGTATTCATGATCAGGTGTTCTTCATGTGTTCGTATATTGGAATCTTTGCACCACATGTATCATAAAAGCATGAAGAGACGGTGATCTGCATTCACTTATTTGTATATTGGTTTCAGATGATAATGTTAGAAGGTGCAAAAGCCACAACGGAAACTGTTGATGCTTTAAGAACTGGAGCAGCTGCAATGAAAGCTATGCAAAAGGCAACGTAAGTTTCATATGCTGCATGCTCAGTGCTATTTACTGGTGTTTTTTCTTCTTTAGATGGAGACATCTTCTGCAGAGGTAAACTTAAGAAAAGACAAAGTGGGAAATGAGAGAACTCCAAGTCAGGGCTTTCTGTCGATGCATATTAAAACATCAAATTTACCTTGTAATTTTCTTTCATGATTTGAAAAGATATGATCTGTCATTACTGAATCGCCACAGCAGTCAGGACTTTTGTAACTTTTTTTCATGATTTAATAGATGTCAATAATCTTTAATTCCAAACACTTCATTTAATTATGAGTTGCCATATGCTATTTAAGCACACACATGCGTGTAGTTTTCCATATCACCCACACCTATGAAACATGTTGTCTTTATGGCACTTGAGTGTTTCGGATTTGTCAAGATCAATCTCCAATACTTGCTAGTAATTAGTTTGGTTTGTTGTTATGGTTTTTGTTCAACTCAGGGTTTTGTCCCTGATATAAGCTAATGTATTCTGTTTTCAGGAATATTGATGATGTCGACAAAACAATGGATGAGATTAATGAACAGACTGAGAATATGAAATTGATTCAGGAAGCATTATCAACGCCAATTGGTTCAGCTGCTGATTTTGATGAAGTATCTTCGGCTTATTCTTTTTGTTTTTATTTATTATAATTACTCTTCCAGGGAAAGAATTCACATGTATCTTTCTGCAGGATGAATTGGAGGCAGAACTTGAAGAACTGGAGGGGGCTGAATTGGAGGAACAGCTCCTCCAGCCTGCTACAACTGCTCCTGTTGCACCAATTAGTGTACCTGCTGTCAGGCAACAAGTGCGTCCTGCTGCTCAGAAGACGGAAGAAGATGAGCTTGCTGCTTTGCAGGCTGAAATGGCTCTTTGAACAGGTCATTTCCATTCATGTTCCTCTGTTGTCACTGAGTGTCGAGTCAAGGAGCCTCTGATTTGTGTGTTTGAAATTTTGAAGTACCTGATGATATATTTCTATTTACATGCACAGATTACCGCTGAGACATGTTATATTTAGATATATATAGCTGAACACACTTTCGGTTTTATGTTTTATTTTCATATATATTTTTTCCTTTGTGATGCGCTTGCAGTAGCGCTAGTCCCTGGGTCGGGATCTCGTGGGTTTATACGTGGCTTATATATCAATTGATTGATAAGGCTCTTAGGTTTCTAATTTGAATGATTTCAAGTTGGCAAAGGATTTTTCACATGGGCTTTAGCGAGTATGAATGTTGTGCAATTCAAACTTGTTTAATTGAAAAAAAGTTGTCTCTGACTCATGTACTTTCACCTCCCCTGTCTGGGTATGTATAACAGGATAAATATGTAGGACACAGTTAGACGCCTTCCTATTTGCTTATCAGTTTGCTAATGTGATTCCATCTGGACTCTTGATAACAAACTAAAGTTTTCTCTTCCCTCACTTTTTTACCCTCATGGAAACCCCATTTAAAAGCATGAAAATAAACCTTTAGTGCTCCATGATCAGATCATAGAGTACCAAGAATCTCTCTGAAATTGTACCAGCCAACAGTGATTCTGCAATTTTGCCAATTCCTTTTCGTTGCTTCTAACTGGAGATATCAGTTCTCACTTTTCAAGTATGAAGAAAACTGCTGGAAATAGTAATTACTGTCGTGTTCAGATAGTTAAGTTCATGATTGTTGGACCATTTTTTTCGTTTTCACTGTTCATAGCTGCAAAATCATCACAATGATGCAGCTGGAGTGTTTGCACTCTTTTATGTGTGAACTTTCTTGACTGCTTCCTTGTTTGGTGTCTTTTTGCAGTACTCGTTGCCTCCCACGAGACAGTGATGTATTCTTATGGTGGATGGTTATACCTTTTGGGCTTTGAATTGGATATTTGCAGGATCAGAAGTTACTGTATAAACGCCAGAGTTTACATTCTATGTGATGTTGAAGTGGGAAGAAAGCATTGCTACTTTGGTGTGAAATATGAAAAAGATAATTCTAAGATACTTTTAAATGAATTGTCAAGATTTGGTTGTTTATGATGAAAACCTTCTAAATTATTATTCTATACAAGCACTTATTTCAGATATGTGAAAAGTAAGAGTGCTCAATGAACACCAATATTAGAAGTTTATAATTTCTTTAATGCTGTATACTTGTGACGTTTCTTTTCTTGTTGACATTCGACCAATAACCATCTAAATACTAACCGAGAGATCACTACATTTATTTCACATCTCAATAATATGAATGTGCAAGCAAATCGGCGCGGGAAATCATCGATTTCTTCTTGTTGAGTCCATATGTCACTGCCAGTAGTGTTTGGAAAGTAGCTTTCGAGCCATGCAAAATCATCAGAAGTACCAAAAATCATTGATCCTGTGTGGTCCTCTTGAGTGTCATTTGAGTCTGGAAATTTCATTGCTTGTTTTGAGGAATTGAAAACTAATTGCTTGCTATCATCATTATCAGATGCTGAAATCTTCTTCTTCAACTTGCTATTCCAATGATTCTTCACATCATTGTCTGTTCTTCCTGGAAGCTTAGATGCTATAACACACCATCTGCAAATAAAATTAAAAACTTTTACATAATGTTTTGGACAAAAGAACAAATTACTAGTTGAAGAGCAAGATTTAGCCTGCTTCCAAGTTGAGTGTAGAGAGAGCAGATAATGTTGTCTTCCTCTTGTGTAAAATTTCCAAGTTTAATATCTGGTCTCAGATAATTCAGCCATCTTAACCTGCAACTCTTCCCGCAACGATTTAGCCCTGCATTTTGTACATTGTTCTGTTGCGTCAAACTAAAAAGAAAAGGCTACAACATGTTCAGTGTAATGGACGCACAACTTTACTCCTAAACCATCATCTCAAGGAAAAAATATAGTCCAAAATAATAATAAAAGAAATAAATAAATGAATGAATCTTGAAAGCCGATAAACAAGACAACTAGCAAAAATCTAAATAGAACCAGCTCTGTGAGGAAGGGTAATCCAACTGCCAGCAGTGCCATGGGTAAGTATGTGATTCTTGAGAATTTCATCTTCCTCTGGAGACCACTGTCCCCTTTTCACTTTGGTCTTATCACAGCAAGGTCTCCTTCCCATGCTTTTCTCCTTTTAAGTCACTTTTCAGTGTTGTACACACACATATATATCTAGGAAATTCAATTAAGTTAATAGAATCAGATATCATAATAATAATTAACACACACACACAAGAGTTTTAATTTATTGACCATTTCAGTGTATATATATTACACATACATCACTACCTCTTAAATCAGCTTGATTTTGCCAAGAGTGGTGCCTGACCCCTTGAATTTCTTGAAATGGCAACCCTCTAATTTAGTTTTACTTTGGACACTTTGCTTCACTTACCTTATCTTTTTAATATTTATATATATATATACTAGTGGCGAAGGCCCGTGCTAGCACTGACCCAATATAAATTATTTTTTAGTCTCGATTTATGGAATATCCATAGATTTTTCCTATATATTTTTGATCAATACACAACTGCTTTGAAAAGATTAAATTAAAAAGCCTACAAATTATTTTTGTTGGCTCACCGGAAGCCGCAATATAAATTATTTTTAGTCTCAATTTATGTGACATCGATAGATTTTTCTATATATTTTAGAAGATATCGTAAAATTATAATTGAAACAGCTAATGAAATATTATGAAGTCGTTGAAGCAGACATGTCAATACACAGCTAACCTGAACAGATTAAATTAAAAAGCCCACAAATTATTTTTTTTAGCTCACCGGAGACCGCAATATAAATTATTTTTTAGTCTCAATTTATGTAACATCGATAGATTCTTTTTATCTATATGTCAAAAATTGTTGTAAAATTATAATTGAAGCAGCTAAAAAAATATTATGAAGTAATTGAAGCAGACACGTCAATATACAACTACCTTGAAAAGATTAAATTAAAAGCTCACGAAATCTTTTATTGGCCCCATATTATAAAGGCAAAAAAGCAGGCAACTGAAGCAGACAGGATAATCGGAAGTTGCTCAAGTAGACAACTACGATCGGAAGTTGCTGCCTTATTTTCTTATATATAAGTAGTAATATATTGCCCAAATTTGCAGTGAACTTGCTGTTTGAATAAAATTTAAAGTGATAGAACATAAATTGCAATCAGAAATAAAATATGAAGAAGCATAATTTATTGATGAAGTTGTTAGTGATGTATTTCAAATTAGGATGACATGAATGAAGTTTATGATCTTCTTGACATATTTAGTTGTCAACAAGAGTTTGCCCATATTTTGATCTAATCTTTGTGAATATTTCATGAATTTATGAAATTTGTGAGTTATCAGTTCGAGAGAATATAGAACCCTTTGTATTGACAAGAGCTTAGGATTTATAATAGATTAGTCTCCAAGAATCCTAACTGAAATTGAATTCGTCTTGTAAAGTCCTACAAACTTTTGACACGTACACTAAACCCTTTCATTCTTCTACTTCCAAATCTTATCAACATAATTAGAGTAGTCACGTGAACTAAACATCGCACTCCCAAAGGATATGTGATGTAGACAAAAAAAATATTTGGTTTCTATTTTGTGGATTTACCACTTTGTTAAGAAAGTGTGCATTTGTTTCTAAAATGACAATTTAGAATCGAAGTTGCAGTCCTTAGCTATCATGTTTGTTGAGTTTATGACTGCAGAGGACTAAGTACATTGGGGTAAATATATCACCTTTTTCATCTTCTCTTTTTAGGCCTTGACTCTTTCAAACGGTTTAAGACCTAAAGGGAGATTTTCTCAACCTAAATAAAGTGTTTTTTTTTTAAAATAAATATTATTATTTTTTCTATTTGACGAGATAAAGATTAAAGAAAATTATTGATGTTTGATTTAGTAATTTTTTTATGAGGATAAAGATTGACTCCTTTAACTCTAGATTATTTTTACTTAAATAATATATTTTTTGGACGATTGATATATTATTTTTGCAAGCTAAATATTTGAATTTTTTACCGATAGATGGGCCAATTGCATGGAATTCCCTCTAAGTCAGTTGGTCAATGAAAGATATTTTCATCCTTTCATGAGTATGACTAATGTCATTGAGCTTTGATACATTTAAATAAAAAGTTAATCGAGTAAATGTAGTTTTTCTATTTGACGTGGTAAGTGAGACTAAAAAAGCTTCTGAACATGGGATTTGTGATATGTACACTTCTACAAGAATTTCTATATATGTATTTTGAAATAGTTCTATGACGTTCTCTATCCTCAACAATAAGCATAACAAGAGAAACATTTTTCTGCACAAAATATTCTCTTATAGCGTGGTCCCAACAATTTTTTTAATTTCACTAAAAACATCTAATATTATAGTTGAGATCACACTCATTGAAGAATCGTATTGTTGACTTTAATGAACTCGTACACCAGGAGCAGACCTACCCTTCGGTAAAAAAAAATTATTATTCGTATATATATGATTAAAATAATTTTTTATGTATTTATAATAGATATTGATCCTCCGTCGATTAGTTCGTATATCTATTTTTTCAGATTTTAAACTCTTTTAGTAAAAATCTTGATTCTGCCACTGTCGTACAACATGTATATTCCTCTGCCATGATTTTTCCATAGCATTACTAAAGGTTGATGTATCATACAACATCCTTCTCAAGTATGGATGTATAAGTGCACCACGATAAAATTAGTGATATGAAAGTGACCTTGGAAATTTAAAAAAGGAAAAAGGTTTTCTCATTGTTGATTTCACTTGGGGTGTTGGACAAATTGGGCAAAATTTAAATGGATTAAATTAATAAAAAAGTCAAGATTCAATCCAAGCAAATGCTTAAGGTCAGGGTCATTGTTGGTTGTTTATCCAATGGACCAAATTTGGTAAATTTTGTTTGGTAGTTTTGCCCTTCCTAAAAATGAACAAACAACCTAAATCTCTCAAGCTTAGATCCTAATTACTAGTATTCACGATTATTTTGAAACTTACTTCTTGTACCAAATTTTGTTGGTTGAATACATGTATCTTACTCGACAGATACATGCATCCGAGGAAATGACAAAGCGAGATACATATTTAAATAAGGACTGTAATTAAAATGCTTAAGTTAAGGAGGAAACCACTCCTTTTAACAGCTCTTGAATATATAGTCTAACAACTTCTAAAAAGAAATTAATTTCTTCCATTTATTTTCGAGCAACAACAAAATGAATAATCCTACTATTTAGTTGGTTGTTACTTTGTGGAATATTCTGACAAAAGTATATTATTTGCTTTAAACCTTCATTTGAAAATCTTAGGTAAATCTAATCATTAGTTATCTGGAATATGTATATGATTCATGCACCTAATTTCATTAGATGTATCTCTTATGTTTTTAGATTATGAACGGATAAATATTTTTTATATACGTGTATATGTATTTGATACATATTTTGCGACTTAAATGGATTAATTATGTACCAGTAACATATAGTATATAAACTTGTTATGTATTTGAAGTATGTATCCAATTATTCAAACTTACGCTTTGGTAGATTTTTATTATGGTAGAAAACAACTCCTATATTTTTAATAGAAAATACACATACATTTAATAAATAAATAAGATACATGAAACATTTTTTTTTCATCCTAACAACCGTAGTTGTTTTAGTACTCATTCCCTTTTTCCGACGATGAAACATTCCCCCCCACCCCCACCCCGCCCCTTAAAAAAAAAATTCTTATTATGCAGAAAATTTTTTGATCAAACTACCCCTAATTATATGTTAATCGCATTCGTGATTGCGTTTTACTCAACCATGCTATTTTCAAAATTATGTTTTTTCTGTGGTTCTCATTCGTCTATTATGTGGTTATATTAATTATATAAAAATGTCATTTACTTTAATTATATGTATTCATCTCAATAAGTTATACTTAATAATGGCGGAGCCATGATCTCTGTGAAGAGAGCTCAAAGTATAAAGAAGTAAGCGCGTGCAAATTACATGATAAAATATGGAGTGAGATGAAAAGGAAAAAATTAATCTTAATTTGCTCAACTTAGCTTGTATCATCATGCCATATTTAGCGTTTCTTCCTACTTATACCCTGCTCCATTGAGCCTTCTTAAAATTCTATCTTTTTTTTTCTTTTATTTGTAGTGTTTTACTTTATTTTAAACATATTTAAAATTTAAATTAGTGTTCATTTAGTCATATATTACTTTGAAATTGCAAGATTCTTTAAAAAGGTATAAGGATTGAGTTACTAATATTATAATGCATATTTTGAAGATAAATAAATGGCACCACCAATATTTTTAGCGACTCTTAACTTATTTCTTTTTTCAGAGTTCAATTTTATTATATTTGAAAATTTTTTGTTACACTAAATTTTAATCAATTAATTATTTGACTTCTAATTATTCAATTCCAAATTATTACTTTATGTATTAAAAAACTATTAACATATCTATATTATAAATAATTGAATTGATTTTCCTCATCTTTGCCTTTTAACAATAGAATAAACTATTGCATCAAAATAATAGTATTTATTTAATTTTATTACATGAATATTATTATATCAATATTTATTTTGAAGATGAACATTGCTATATTATATTATTTTATTAACAAAATATTTGATAATTAAAGTTTTAGTTGATTTCAAAGTCTTAAATATTAGAAACATAATAGTATTTTTCCTTTTTTCTTTATAGTCTAGACAATTATTTATATAGAATAGTCTTAAATCAAGAGCGAATTCTAAATATAAAGAAATTCTAATTCAAAAGTGAATCTTGAAACTAAATAAATAAAAAATAAAATAATAAATGAAGAAAAATAGTGAAAAGATGATTTTGTCTAAGCATAGTCTTTTAATAAAAGAAAAAAAGTTCAAACAACATTTTTAAGGATTTTTACACTTTTAATATAGTATAAATATTTTCTCTATCTCTCAATCTCAAGGTAATAACAATTCATCATTGTTTTGAAAAATTTATTCAAGTCAGTACATGAAAAAAGAATACCTAAAAATAAAATGAACAATATAGATAAGAAAAATAAAAATTAAAAAAAGAAGAAGAGTACCTAATAATTTAAATAAAGACAATTGAGAGAAATAATATAGAAAATTAGAATTTCTCAATTCTAATATAAGGTACTTATTAGATCGAATGTATTTATTCGATATAATTTTTTTACAACAGAAAAATAAAGCTTCACATTAATCCCCAAAGGAATAAGGCTTTTTTTTGTTGGGTGGAGATTCTCAGCCAAAAGTAAAGCCCATCTTAGAAAATTTCAACAACAACAATAACATACCCAATAAAATCTCACAAGCAGATTTTGGGGAGGGTAAAATGTACGCAGACCTTACTACTACCATAGAAGTAGAGAGGTTATTTCGTGGAAACCCTCATCTCAAAACCCATACGCAAGAAAGAAATAGATATGACAAAAGGAAGAGAAGGGAACAGAAAGGGCGACTAATAATGGCATTATATAAATAAGATAAAACTAACACATAGGCAATGCAAACACATGATAAAAGCACCTAGCCCTACCATTAGTCCGCTACTCTAATTTGCGACCTCCACTTTTTTCTATCTAAGATCATGTCCTCAGTGAAGTCAAGTTACGTCATATCATGTCTAATCACCTCCCCCCAGTACTGCTTCAGTCTACCTCTACCCCTCCGAGTATCTCCCAAAATCAACCTCTCGCACCTCCTAACAAGAGCATCGATACTTCTTCTCTGCACATGTCCAAAACATCGCATTCTCGCTTCTCTCATCTTTTCGGCCACCTCTAACTTCTCCAGAATGGTCTCATTCCTAACTTTGTCACTCCTGGTGTGACCACACATCTATCTCAGCATCCTTATCTCAGTGACATGCATCTTCTGAACATGTGCCTTTTTAATTGGCCAACATTCCACCCCATACAACAACGATGGTCTAACCACCATTCTATAAAACTTACCTTTGAGTTTAGGTGGTATCTTCTTGTCATATAATACTCCAGAGGCAATCCTCCTTTTAGTCCATGTTGCCTCAATACGATATGTGATATCATCATCGATATCGTCACTACTCTGAATGATGGACCCCAAATACTTAAAGTTTTCCCTCTTGAGGATAGGTTGAGTGGCAAGCCTCACATCAAAGTTTGCCTCATCCCTATCAACACTGAATTTGCATTTCAAGTTTTCAGTTTTGATCCTGCTCAATTTGAATCCTTTGGACTCCAAGGCGTGTCTCCAGGCCTCCAACCTATCATTAACTT
>JAOTQJ010000102.1:14080918-14098316 GCA_025642045.1 Solanum sejunctum
TTCCAGTAGTGAATGAATTTGTTGATGTGTTCCTTGAAGAACTCCCAGGCTTACCTCCTGAACAAGAAATAGATTTTCGTATTGACTTACTTCCAGGCACTCAACCTATTTCTATCCATCCATATAGAATGGTCCCAGCAGAATTGAGTGAATTAAAAGAGCAGTTAAAAGATTTACTGGATAAGGTTTTTATAAGGCCTAGTGTGCCCCCGAGGTGCACCAGTGTTATTTATACGCAAAAAGGATGGCACCTTGAGAATGTGTATCAATTATCGACAATTGAATAAGGTGACAATTAATAATAAATATCCCCTCCCTAGGATTGATGATTTATTTAATCAGTTACAGGGTGCCAAATGCTTTTCAAAAATTGATTTGAGATCCGATTATCACCAAGTGAGGGTGAAGGAGAAAGATATAACCAAGATAGCTTTCAGAATGCACTATGGTCATTTTGAATTTCTTGTTATGTCATTTGGTCTAACGAATGCACCAACAGTTTTTATGAATCTGATGAATAGGGTATTCAAACCATTCTTGGATGTCTTAGTGATAGTATTTATAGATGACATTTTGGTGTATTCAAGGTCAGAAGAGGACCATGCAGATCACTTGCGACAGGTGCTATAGGTTCATTGTGATTGACAGTTGTATACCAAATTTCCTAAATGTGAATTTTGGCTAAAGTCAGTATCATTATTGGGTCATATTGTGTCTGATGAAGGAATAAGAATTGATTTACAAAAGATAGAAGCTGTGAAAGATTGGCCAAGACCAACAACACCAACGGAAGTTCAGAGCTTCTTAGGCTTGGTAGGCTATTACAAGAGGTTTGTTGAAGGCTTTTCTTCTATTTTTACACACCCTAACAAAGGTAACACATAAGGCAGCTAAGTTCCAATGGAATGATGCGTGTGAAAGAAGCTTCCAGGAGCTGAAAAATAAGCTAATTTTTGCACCTATGCTAGTACTTCCAGAGAGTAGTGAGGGGTATGCAGTGTATTACGATGCTTCAGAAGTTAGCTTAAGGTGTGTACTAACACAGAAAGGTAGGGTAATTGCTTATGCATCTAGGCAACTATGACCACATGAGAAAAACTACCCGACTTATGATCTCGAGCTAGCAGCAGTTATATTTGCTTTGAAAATATGGCGCCACTATTTGTATAGGCTCTACGTTGACATATATAGTGATCATAAGATCCTACAGTACATCTTTAAGCAGAAAGACCTAGACTTATGATAGCGGAGATGGCTATAACTAATAAACGATTACGATATTAATATACTATACCATCCGAGAAAGGCAAATGTAGTAGTTGATGCTTTGAGTCATAAGGCAATTATGAATACTGGTGATCAAGCTATGGTAAGATAAGTATTGACTAAGGACCTATGTCAGCTAGCCAATTTGGGGGGTCGCCTTCAAGAGACTCCAAAAGAAGGGGTTATTGTGCATAATGTTATGGAGTCTTCATTGGTAATGTAGGTGAAAGAAAAATAGTTCGAGGATCCTGTTCTACAATAGCTTAAGGAAAAGGTAAGTTAGGGTGCAATAAAGGGCTTTGACCTGGCAGAAAATGGAGCACTTTACCATCAAAATAGATTATGTGTACCTAATATTAATAGATTAAGAAAGAGGATAACGGAAGAAGCCCATCATTCCCGATATTCCATATATCCAGGATCAACTAAGATGTACCATGACTAAAAGGGGATGTTTTGGTGGGGTGGCATGAAAAACGACCTTACCGAATTTATTTCTCAATGTCCAAATTGCCAACAAGTAAAAGTAGAACACCAAAAACCAGGAGGTTATATACAGTGTATAAGTCTTCCAACATGGAAGTGGGATATGATTAATATGAATTTTGTTATGGGTTTGCCTCGCTCATCTCAGAAGTTTGACTCTATATGGGTAATAGTTGACAGACTCACAAAATCAGCACACTTCTTGCCACTGAGGAGTGAGTATATATTTGAAGAGTATGCTAAGCTATACCTCAAAGAGATAGTCAGGCTACATAGAGTCCCAATCTTCATTATATCTGATCAATGAGCACAATTCACTGCAAAGTTTTGGAAGTCCTTCCAACGGAGTTTAGGGACACAAATGAATTTGAGTACAACATTCCACCCTCAAACAGACAGTCAAGCAGAACGCACCATTCAGACACTTGAAGATATGTTGTGATCTTATGCATCAGACTTTAATGGTAGTTGGGTGGACCATTTGAACTTATTGAGTTTGCCTATAACAATAGCTACCACGCGAGTATCAAGATAGCACCTTATGAAGCTTTGTATGGAAGGAAGTGTAGATCACCAATTGGATGGTTTGAAGTGGGAGAAACCATCTTATTTGGGCCAGATCTAGTACAATAAGCCATGGAAAAAGTTAAGATGGTACAACAGTGACTAGAAATAGCCCAAAGTCCGCACAAATCATATGCGGATGCCAGGAGAAGAGGACTAGAATTTTCAGTAGCTGAATGCCAGATGTAACAACTGGAACCATAGGTCATCAACACCACCATACTTTCACCAGTATCCAAATATACCGATAACACTAGATTTCACAAGTTCCAAGATATGTATATAAGTCCCAAAAAGTATCTCAAATACCATCAATTGTAATAATGTTTCCCGAATAATATCACAAGCCTCTTGCTATCGTAATATCATCCAAAGTATCTTGAGTATCAAATATACATCTCAATTTGCCAATAAATTCACAATTTACTCCAATTCCAATACGACCAATATCATATTTTTGCCAAAATACTATCATACCATCTAATTACTCATGAAACAATTCAAATCTTACAATTATTACATAACAAACCATATAACTCAAATCCAGTCCCGAAAAAGTTAGCCATATCTACCTCGATTGTAAAATCGCACTTAAATCAAGCTTCTGGATACTCGATGTCTCCAAAAATGAGCTTGAATCAACCAACTACTATCAAGAACAGATAATACGAGTCAAAAGATGAATTTTGATACCCTTATTGGCACGAATTGAATTCCGGGGTAAAATGGTTAAGAATTAGGTTATTTTCAATAATCACGAATCTGAAAATAAGCTCAAACTAGGGATCTACACAAAAAATGGAGTTTGTGAGTGAAAATTTCATAAAACTTGAGTAGAAATCGAGGGAGAAATCATCATTTAAAGTTTAAATCATGTTTTTAAAAATCCATAAAAATTGAAGGGTTGATACAAAAAATTTCAAGTCAAAATCATAATTTAAGTACTGACAATCAAACATTTAGTGTTTAGGAAGCTTACCCAAATGAAAAATCTATTAAAATTACCCAAACGAAAAATCTATTAAAAATCTTACTCAAAATTGAACCTTCAATCTTTTAGAATTCAAAAATGGAAGAAAATGGTAAAGTAGTAAAGAATGGGGAAGAAAGGGATATTTTCACCAAATAAAATAAAATAAGGGTTGTGGACCGTGTTGACCACATGTTGACCGCGGTCAACTTACACCAACACCCTTAAAAACATGCTTTTTGACCCTTGGAACTCATTCAGAACCCTATGAATATGAACTAAATATATCCTACCAAAAATGATATTTTGGACTCGATGGAACTAGCAAAATTCGATTCTGATGTATCCTGGACTCGGTACCCGATAAAGCTCATTAAACCCAAAATACCCAAACTTCTCTTGATAACTCTAAAAATTACAACGACACTATTTTTAGCGTTAGTTTCACTATCCGGAACCACTGAAACTGTCAGAATTTCAATTAGAGCTTCCAAACTCTGAATATTGACCAAAGTCAAACTCTGTCCCTTTTAACTTATTTATGCAACTTTTGACATAAAATCTACATACATGCTCTAAATTTGATTCAGTCACTTCTCCTAGACTAAATTCAACGTTTCGAACTAATAGAATTGACAAATTTTTGTTTTGATACTCGAAACTTTGATTGGTATAAAAACTCACTTTTTCAACAGCTTAAGTTTTATAAATACCAAAATTCACATTTTTTACTTTTTAAGCACAAGATCTCAGTTTCAATAATACAGATAATTCAAAATAGATCCAAAGCAACTTACGAAAGAACAAGATAGGACCTTTCATAAGTAAGCTAAAAAATGTCCGGCTTCAAAACCCTTGAAACACAACTCGGGGAAGATGTTGAGAGGGGTAAAACAGAAATTTTACCAAAAAAAGTCACAATGACCTTCAAATCATTACATCACTGTGGAAAGAGGAAGCTAGAAGAGGATTTTAACTAAACAATTCTATCGAGCCGAACGACGCAATAAAACAAGAGATAGGCAAATGAGATATGAGAAAAATGAGCGAGAGAGAAGAGAGACGATCAAGATATATAAGAGGGAGGCGAGTGAGTGTGTCAGTGTATCCCATAAACATGCAAATTACACTAGATACATAAATCTGAGATGTTATATATATTCCAGTTACTTTTTGAAATAGAGATACATGGGAGAGAGACACACTATTGAGAGGTCAGTAAAGGAGGCAAGTGAGGTAACAAAATGGCAACTGAGAGAGTCAGTGTCTTACATATTCATATAAATTACATATGACTCACATTTAGATGCAATGTATTTAGAATAAATTATATCTGATTTGATTTGCATGTATCCAAGATACATGCAATATATAAAGTGTAATTTTAAAAATTAAAGTAAAAATACATAATAGGCCTAAATTAGTGAAATTTGTATTGTTTGCTTAAAATGAATTGGATATATTGGTCTTGACCCACTTTAATATCCTCAAGTCAAAAAACTTTAAATCTTGTGTAAAACAATATATTTTTTCAACTATTTTCTCACTTGTATAATTGTTTGTGTCCCACCCACCCACCCCCCACCATTCGACGCAGAAGCACACACATTTTTTGTTGAGATATATTTTACTTGAACACGATCCAAAACAACGCAACACTTTTAAATATTTTTTAATAAAAAGTAAAAAATAATGAAGTGGTGAACGAGTGGTAGATTTTATTCATGTGTTATTTCAACCTTGGTAAGATAAATTTTTGAAGTATTATTTTTTATTTATTTATTTTTATTTGTTCATGGTATAGTTTAGATGTTTCAAATTAAAATCCACAAATAAAAATAAACACAAGAATTATATAAAACTATGTCGAGAAAAGCAAAATGACATGTACTATTTATCGTGATCAGAAAAATCCAAACGATTTAGCTTCCACATTCAATTCCTATTGTGTTCATTGTGCATACGAAATTAAAACCTATAGCAATGAGTTGCACTGGGAATTAGAAATAAAAAGTTAATAATAAAATAAAAAAAATAATAATTGACAATCCCATAGACGGGCGCATGAATTTAACGTACGATAACATTTTGAGAGAATTTTCGAGTTGGTTTTCTGGATATTTATATTTAACTGCATTTTTATGAATTAAGGAAAAGATTGAAGTTCATGTTGTCCTAATTAAAATACTAAAAGCATTTGGTAGAATGAGTAAAGAAAAATAACACATGCATTATTTTGTATATTACTGATAGGATACTAATAGTATCTTGTTTGGTACTCTTTTTTAATCAAGCATTTGTTATTTTGTTGTGTATTACTAAAACCAATAGTTTTAATACATGCATTAGCATTATTAAAGATTTAATTGTCACTTCAATTTTTTTGCATTTTTTCCATCATAATTGTGGAAGGTATTTTTGTAAATTATTTTTTTATGTAACACATATTATTTTTAATGCATCAAATCAAACAATCCGTAAAAAGATTTTATGTATAATTAATGAAAGTATAACTAGTACATGCATTACTAATGCAAACATTATTAATACACTCCGAGGTCATTTAGTATAATGTATTAGTAAAAATAATTCATCTATTAACTGGATGTATTAATAGTACCTTGTTTAGTACATTTTTTCATGCTTTGTATAACTAATGCAAACATTAGTTATACACTCTATTGTGTATTACTAATACCATGGAATTTTAGGTATTAGTAATGCGACGTTTTTAATGCATGCATTAGCATGATCAAAGACTCAATTGCTCCTCAAAACTTTTTTCACATCTTTTTCACCATAATTGTGGAGAGTATATTTGTAAATAAGTTTTTTTTTATGTAATGCATGCTATTTTTAATGCATTAAACAAAACAATATGTACAAAGATATTCTATGTATAATTAATGCAAATATAACTAATATAAACATTATTAATACATTCTATTTAGCATTATTTTCATATATTCTATGATTTAACATTATTCTTATCTACATTACCAAAGAAACCCCAAAGTGATTTAACTGATCAAAAGTGGATTTAATGAATTGATTTTATAAATATGAATTAAAATTTGTCATCGAGAAAAGAAGGGTTTAAGTGGAATAAAATATTTGATTAAAGTAAAATTCAAGGAGGAAAGTGATTTTCACAGAAAGAAAAATTCAAAAACCAATTTATTTATTTTTTGGCTGTTATGATAAATACAAAATATTTACTTCCTCGATCACATATTATATAAGTATCTTGTTATAAATATTTATCTTATATTATCTGAATACTTATTAAATTAAAATAAAATTAATTATTTTATTTTCATTTTATCTTTACTATTAATTAATGCATCAATAATTTTTTCTAATTTAATTTAATGCATATTCATATAAATAAAAAATAAAAATGATAAAATTCAGTAGAGAGGATTATATGATTTCTATAATATGGGACTAACTTAAAAGAAAAAGTATTTTTTGTTGAGATAGAAAATGGAAATTGTGGATATAGTGAATAAAACTAGTGAAGGAAGAGGGAGCCACCGCAAAACAAATCGATGGGAAACCAGTGGCTCAGGTCTGACAAGACCTGTATATCCAACTACAAGTTTTTTTCTTGCATCCAAATCCCTTGTGGCAAATGGGTTTTAGGCTTCACCTCAAATGGGGTTTCTCCCTCCAACCCGCTTTCTCCAACTCATCATCATGGCCTTCTTCACATTCTTGTGAGTACATCTAAAAATTAGACATTTTCTTTTCCATTGATAAAGATTTTAGCTATATCTCTTTGAGGCAAAAGGGCCCTAGGGACAAGAGCAAATTTGTTGAAACCTAGTTGTTTGGTGTTGAATTGTTAGATTTATCTTCTTGTCCAAATGTCTTATTTCATCGTGATCAAGAACTGTGTGTAATCTGTGATTAGTTGCTTTATTTCAGTTGATCCAGTAAGATACTTACACACACGCACACACCCCTTTTTTTTAATAATCTTGGTGCTTGGGCCGTAGAATTATTGGAGAGATGTGATTAGACATGACATAACATTGTGTCGACTTTCTGAGGAGGGTATGGCGGTCATATATTAGGAAGATAGGAGGTTAGTTAATTGAGCGTTGTATTACTCTTGTAGTTTCTGTCGTTTGAGTAGATTGCACCTAGGTATGCTGTTGTTGTTTTTGTTCTAACCTTAGTGTCTGGGCCAACTTTTGTGTATGTAGACTAATTTCATGGAATCCTGTTATCTTCCACTAGTAACATGACTAGGTAACTCGGAAATCACTTAGCATTTTTGTTTCTGGTGGAATTTGAACTTGCTGAGACCGTAGGTTTTCAACTCACTTCATTAACCACTAGATCACTCCCTTGGGTGTTGGTTTACCTCTGTGTTTTGATCACACAGTTTATGTTACTAACAAGAATGTCTTGCATATTTCTGCAGTTCTAGCAAATTGGATAAGATCTTTGATTGGAATAGTATAAAACACTTCCCCTCTGCACCCACTCTCCTCTTGGGGAGGTGGATCCAAGACTTTAAATCAGTGGATGTGTAGTACCATTACACCTACTACATAATATTTACACATCGAGCTGATTTCTGTTGGTGCAATCAACCTACAATGCATAAGCCAAATCCACCTTTATTCCACTAACTCAACACCAAAGGGGCGTGGGAGGGAACTCGTTCTGGTCTAGTGGAAGTTTTGGCATGTTTTTCATTCTAACAAGCAGGAGATTTCATCATGTGTTCTTATGCAAGTATTGCTAATACATATATGATATTCTACGTACAATACATAAATGACCACATAATTAATGAGGGTTTTACTAATGCAAAAGCCAAAGATTACAACTGGACAGCAGATTATTAACATGTACAACAATTTATGAAGCTATGCTGCTTAGTTCAGCGAGTGTTGTAATACTCAAATTATATTTCAGTTGCCTCAACAGTATTTTGAGGGCAAGCTGTTGCATGCAACCAATAAAAGTTTCTTGCATTTACTAATTTACCAAAACGATCAACATGGTATCTAATGAACGTCCATTCTTTTTTCTGTTTTTCCCCTGATTGAATGATGGATTTCATTTGATGCTACTATCCTTTTACCATTGTAATAGTGTGATGTGTGATATGCAAACTATATTGATTTGCCCTCCACATACTCCACTTGTGGGACTACATTGGGTATATTGTTGTGGACCATATTGAGTAATTGAATCCAATTATATAGGGAACTTGAGTGTATTTGTCATTGTTCTTATCTTGTCCAAGTGCATATATCTTAACTTTGAGAGAATTCGAAACAGAAACTCTGGTTGCATCACATTACCTTACACTTTGTTGCAGTTGGATATAATCCAAAATAACTTGTCTCCACCTTGTTGTTCTGTAAAAACTGTTCTTCTTGTCCTCTTAACATCTACTATTGACACCAAATACAATTGTCTTTGTCAATGTAAATTGGGTTTTATGGTTCTGGGAACCAAACCATCCTTTTATCCTAGTTCCTCGTTAACTATCAGAGATTTGACTGATGGTACAAAATGAGAATTTGAGATTCTTTTATGCTTAAAGTAATTTTGGAATTTTGTTTCTACTTTAAACAGCAAGCTGCATATGTAGTGTTGAAGAAACATAGCAAAACAGTTACATAACTTCATGAGATATTCCTTCAATCTGGTTCGAGATGCCTCTGAACTAAATAGACCTGAACATGTCATTTTAATTGAATGTGCTTTATCTGTATCTTTGGTTAGGAAGTTTTATTGTTTGTGATGGATCTAAGCCATATCATTGTGTAACGTCACTTAATCAGAAACAGAGTGAGTGAAGGATGCAGCTGTCCCCGAATAATCCACTCATAGATCCTCTCCTTACAACGAAAATAACTAGCAACAGCTGTATTCACGATAGTAAGAAACCCACTTTCACTACAAACAAAGAAAATGTTTAAGTTTCCTACTCCATTGAATACTGTTCAACATTAACCGAGTCAATTTTCATTTGTTCACCCTTAGAGACTCTTTGTTTTAATTAATTACACTTCATCTTCATGTACAGTCAAAGGACGGGAGGTTTTATATGATCCAGCTAGGTCTCTCAAACCTTTTATCAACGGGGACTGTGAACCTTCACATAGTGATCCTTTCAGAGTGCAGACTTGCTTATCTGACCCCCAACTGTGGACTAGTGATACATCAGTAACTACAGAAGTAAAGGTTTTTTTCTTCTCTTTGCTAGAAGTAAAGCCTATCGTAAGGATTATCTTTCTGGTCGTTTGTCTGTTCTATAATTTGCATGTGATTGCTTACTTGTGCTCTCTTTCGTCAGACACGAATCATCAGAGGGTCCCCTAGCAATGTATGTGGAGATATTGGCAGTCATAAGATTGGGATATCACCTGCTGGAGAGAAACCAACATATATTAACACATCCAAATCTCTTCATTTTAGTTTACTGATGAAAAACCTTGATCTGCTGGAAAACATGTTTGCTGATTCAGAGACGTCAAGATTAGAAAGAGATATTTTGGTGCAACTAGAAAAGCTTGGAGCTTTAGAATTCTTTCATACTTGTCTTTCAAGGACTTATCATTCTTCTACTGTTCCTAAAGTTCTTGATGTGCCAAGGGAGCTTACTAAAGAAGTTGAGAAAGACGACCTTGTTGGAAATGCAAAAGATAAGGTTGTCGTAAGTTCTAGGAAAAAGCAAGAGCGGAAGTCAAGAAGAAACAGAGCATCCGGAAATGCCAATCACATTATTACAGTGCAGCCGCATACCAAAAACATCCAGGAGGGTTTGCAACAGCTAAAGTTCTATTCAGGGAAAAGAACACATGCCTCTAGAAATAAAAGACAGAAAATCGCTAAGAATGAGTCCGAAATGTCAAGAGGTGTCAAGGTTGTCTCCTATCTTTATTAAGAGATATTGTATTACAGTTCTTGAACATTCTAAAGCACATATTAATTTGATTGTTCACTATAAAACAGTCGGTGGCACAATTGGAAAGAATCAGGTCAATTCTTGAAGAAGAAACTGGTCGAGTAGCTACTTTCAGTAGTTGGGCAGAAGCTGCTGGGCTTCAACAGAAGGAGTTGCAGCAGCGCTTGCATTTTGGTTGGTATTGCAGGGATGAGCTTCTGAAAAGTACACAGTCCTTAGTCTTATATCTGGCAAGAAACTACAGGGGGCTTGGAGTGGCATTTGAAGACTTAATTCAGGTAGTGAACCATATCTCAGTGGAATAACTTTACTAACTCTATTTATAATCCCACTTTAGGCATAGAAATAGTAGCACTATTACACCCTACTGCTTGAAATCCTATATTTTTTTGAAAAAAATCATTTTAAGTAGAACTTTAAGAGCCCCGCCATATGTTGGTAAAACACTTTGTTCACGTGATGCAACCTATTATCAAGTTGCTTGTTCATAGTAAAGAATAGATATAAGAACTTGTTACGACCCGAAATCGGGTGTGATGGCACTTGCCTTTAACCCACCGAGGCAGGTCAGCCTAAAACAGAAATACTTAAAGAAATGCGGAAGCTAAAAAGATAATATGATCTAGAAAGGAAAAAAACAGGCATAAGACTGGAATAACACTGTCTATAACTATCCCAGAACTTGGTATCATGTGTACCAACCTCTACTATAACAGAATTTAAAGAAATAAGTACAAGTCTCAATGTCTTTGCTTCTCAAATAGAACCAAAAAAGAAAGGTAACGGAAGTCTGAAGGTACACCGAGAAGAACTGGTTGCTATCTTTCAAACTGTCTCGAAGTCAGTCCGATAAGAAACGAAAGGTCAATAGGTACCGGGCTCAATACCTACACAAGTATAGAAGTAAGGGTGAGTACCTAACAACATATTACCCAACAAATGAATTATAAACCTAGTAAAACAGTAAAGAACATAAGTGCTCCTTCTATCCTAATCACATATCTCCAAACTACAAACCTGCGTGCAGGAAAACCCAACAAACACAACATATATAATATATACACATTCATGCATATTAGTTGAGTCAATATTACCACTTTGGGAAAACATAGCCAACAAGGAGCATATATCCGGAATAAACAGGCATAAACCAGCAACTCCATATCCCACGTACAATTTCATAACGAATGAGGTGTAATATGATGCAAATACAATGTCAGCTAATCGTGATGCATGTCTGTCCAAAACCCGTGGAGGTCTCACTTAGACTATGTATCCCTCGGAAATGACCTCGTCAACATCACATGTTGGAATATGACCTTCGCAGCTGGAAATGACTTCTGCAAATGTTACCCACCGGAAATACATTGGGCGCTGGAATGTTACCTCACCCATATCATGACCGGTAGAGACCTCGGCCCCCCAATTGTCAATATCTCTCTCAATAACCTTGACCGGCAACAACCTCGGTCTCAAGTATCAATAATTCTCTTTCATCCCATTTCCACAATCCAATTCAAATAAGCATATAAATAGAGGATAAGTGAATGAGATAAGAATCACATGATGCCACAACATATAACTCAACAGAATGACATTTGATATAGCTCAACAATTACATCATCATTAATCAATAATCAACTCACAACACATGAATCATGTTCTACGTACGAATTTCCACCTCAATACATCAAGTAACACTTCACTATCAATGTCTCATATTATTTCACAGTACTTTTCACGTAATTTGTACATTTCAATCAATTCACATTTCATTTCAAGCCATCAAGTAGGAAATACCAGGTTCAACACGCTTAACGTGAGTTAGAAATGCACTTGCCTTGGCCAACAAAGTGAAGATCAATCCAAAAATCGGAGCTTTCCCCTTCTGATTGTACTCCAAAGCGCCACAATCTATCCGAAAATGAATTCATAATCATAATTCGAAACCAAAGACACCAAAATCAAGCAATTCCGGAAAAAGGGTGAAACAGTCCAAACTTTCAATACTGCAAAACGAGATGGAAATCTAAAGACTTTTACATAGAAATGATCCTTGAGGTTTTAGAAATCTAACGGTGAAATCCGTTTCCAAAAAGGAGTTGAAATGAGTCTACAATCACCATTTTTATTTTGTAAAACAAAGTCCATGAAATCTTCAGCAACAACAACATACCCAATGGAATTCCACAAGTAGAGTCTGGGGAGGGTAGCATGTGCGCAGACCTTACCACTATCTCATAGAGGTAGAAAGGTTGTTTCTGGAAAACCCTCATCTCCAAATGACTCAAAAATTCAAAATTTGACAACTTAAGCCTTCAAAACTCCCTTTTTTAATGTAAAAACTTAACTTTTACAAAATTTTCAAAAATCGGCTTTCAAAATCATCAAACACAACCCGGGGAAGCTGTCAGGAGGGGTAAAATGGTAATTTTGTCAGAAATGCCCAAAATGACCTTCATGGTCATTATAGGACTTCACAGTTAAATCGGGATAATACAAACTTTACAGACACATTTTTAGTTATATAGTACTGTTAGCATACTTCAACAAACCTGAGCTATATACCTACTTCCCGCTAATGACTATATGAATAACTAGTTAGATTGATAAAAGAGGAAAACTACCATATGCTGGAACTTGGAAGCTATCTTTTCATTTTAGATGTCATATTAGCTGAAATATTTACCTTTTCCTTTCAATTGTGTTCTATAGGCTGGAAACATGGGTGTCCTACAAGGTGCCGTAAGATTTGACCACACTAGGGGATACAAATTCTCAACTTACGTTCAGTATTGGATACGAAAATCATTGTCAAAATTGGTGGCACAACATGCTAGAGGGGTTCGAATTCCCGTATGTATTTCTTTTTCTGAAGGAAAGTTTACTCATCTTCTTTCAGTTTCATCTAGGTATAACAAAGCTTCATCTCTCTTTCTTTTCAATGTATTTTGCAGTTCACTATATGCAAAGTAATAAATCAAATACATAAAGCTCGAAAAACTCTCAGTAGGAGCCATGGAAAATATCCAGCTGATGATGAAATTGCCAAGTTCACAGGTCTATCCACAGCTAGGGTTGCAATGGCTAGTAAATGTCTGAGAGTTGTTGGTTCAATTGATCAGAAAGTTGGAGATTGTATCAGTGCGAAAGTTTTGGTAAAAATCTCTATTCCTCTCCTTTTTTGTTCTTTTAAATAGGTAGACTTAATAACAACAACAACAACATACCCAATTGGAATCCCACAAGTGCGGTCTAGGGAGGATAGAATGTACGCAGACGTTATCAGACCTCATAGAGGTAGAGAGCCTGTTTCTTGGGAACCCTCGAAAATAGGTAGACTTGTCTCTGCTAATTTTGTACGTTATGATATGAAAGCTTGAAGAATGTGGATACCTGTTCCTTATCACATCTTTGTTTATGAAACTGGAAATGTACCTTGAGCACTTTTACCATTCTTATCTAACAACTAGGCTTTCCCTGCTACATTGTTTTCTGGAAAAGTATTGTAACGCGATAGACTCATTGCTTGGCAGGAACTCACACCTGATAAATCAATTACAAGCCCAGAAGAAACTGTCATGAGGCAAGACATAATAGACAACATGTATGCCCTTTTGGAAAGCTTGGATCCGAAAGAACAGCAAGTAATATATTTTAGGTTTGGTCTTGAAACTCATCAACGGAAATCACTTGAGGAGATTGGGAGGCTTTATGGAGTTAGTAAAGAATGGATTAGGAGAATAGAACGAAGAGCTCTCACGAAATTAAGAAGCGCGGATTATTTCCAACATATAACTCAGTACTCTATGTAGTTCTATACATTGCATAAACATGTGTTTTACCAGCTCGTAAACCTGATCTCAGCGTAAAATTTTCTTGTATACTTCCTATGTACAGACCAGTCATATAGTACTATTGAAGCCTTTTATGTTCTGCATCTTGTATAGTATAAAGACGGGGGATGAATAAAATTACATTTGTTTTCAGCACTCTACATCATGCGTTAGCAAAAGGAAAAACTACACTGCAGAGCAAACATATACTATTATTTTTTATATTCAGCGATAGTTTAAAATTATTACTGTTCATAGCTATATTATCAATTTTATAATAAAAAATTAATTATATATGCACTTACATATATATCAATTCGATGTCCAGTCATATTCAATGTTTCTAGCTTACTATGACTGTGATTTAAATTTTTTTTTCAATTTTTCTTGTATTTTATTGGTATTACTGTAGTTATGTATGGAAAATATTCAATGTATTCACTTGTATTGTTTCTTGTTATATATTTGTATTCATGTGATTTTTCAATTGAAATATAAGTATCAAACACACTTTAACATTTATAAAGCCCTTAAATAGTTAGACATATGTGTTTGCATCAATTTTTGTATTTTATATTTTATGTATTTATATTGAAAGATATTGATATGTAGTATATGCTTTCATATGCTTCTGAATTGAATGATAAGTACTAAATGCATTCCACATGGGTATACTTTTGAATTTTTGTATTTGCTTGTATTTGAAATCCACTGTTAGATAATTATATCCATATACATTTTGTATTTAAATATACAAATAAATTTGATATATTTCACGAAAAAAAGTGAATATAACAACATGCTTGAATCAAATGAAAATAATTAAAACACATATAAATGGATATAACATGAGATTTTAATGCATTAAATATAAAAAAAATTGACAATTTTTACGAACAAAAATAAAATACAACTTGCTTGATTAAAATAAAAACAATAAAATATAAGCAAATTTAGCCTTAAAATTAAAATTTTATAATAATATTTAATACAATAAAGGGAGGATTGACAATTCAAAATAGGATAACCTATTAATGTAATTTGTTGTTACTATTTTTTTAAAAAACGGTTATATACTTTCCTTAATAACATATACATAGTGTATACTAATATTAAAATACTAAATTAATTTCCCGTATTTTTGTATTTTTTTTCACATAACTTGTAGCTATTAAAGGTAATTATAATAAATGCAACTAGAGAAATATCATAACCCATAAAATAATATAGTCATTTCTGTAAGTTTCTAATGATTAGGTCTTTAATCATGCTAATGCATGCATTAAAAACATTGTTAATATCTAGGAACTAATGATATTAAGAATACATACTTTAATACACAATAGAGTGTATAATTAATGTTTGCATTTAGTTATAAATAGAGAGTTTATTGATGAGATAAGTAATGATCTTTTAATTATGAATGAGGTATTTATACAAGAGGATAGATCCATAAGGATCAGAAAGGAAATTAAATACAATCAATCAAAATGAATAAGGATCTTTACAATTATAAATAAGTTAAGATTAGTCAAACTAAATTCGTAAATAAAGAATGAAAATAATAAGCAATCAATCTGAGATATATCTCTAATATGCCCCAACAAGATGGTAGATCGATTAGAGATGTCAATTTTGGTCGTAACAGCTCAAAAGATTCACTTAGAAGAGATTTTATGAGTAAATCAGCTAGTTGATTTTTCGATAAAACATGAGAAACTAGAAGAATGCCTTGCTGGTTTAATTTACGCACAAGATGATAATCAAGTTTTCTGTGCTTCATGGGAGAGTGGAACATGGGGTTAGTACAAACATATGTAGCACTAAGATTATCACAGTATACAACTGGTATTTTATCGAGTGTAACAGACAGCTTCTTGAGAAGATTATACACCTAACAAAGTTCAGTTGGGATAGAGAATGGTCCGGTATTCTGCCTCCGTAAAAAAAAGAGTATCCCTCGTTGTTTCTTAGAACTCCATGATATTGGATGATAGCCAAGAAACACAACATAGATTGTAGTATAGGAGCGATCATTGCCATCACCAGCCTAATCAGAGTCGGAAAAAGCATGAAGCGAGAGGAGATTCTTTTTTAAGGAAGAGACCACAGTCTGATGTCCCAGCTAGATAGCGCAAAACACATTTTGCCATGGTCCAATGAGTTGTCATGGGACAGCTTGTAAACTGTGACAACTTATTGACTATAAAATCAACATTTGAACAAGTAAACATCAAATATTGTAAGCTTCCAACTATATTCCTGTATTACGTTGGATCTTCAAAAGGAGAACCATCTTTAGAACCTGGACATGAACTACAAGTTGTATGTGTCCTTACTGATTTTGCATCGGCCATATTGGTTCTTTCAAGTATCTCACATACAAATTTCTTTGGTTAAGGAATAGATCAGCAAGTGAACGACTGACTTCAACACCTTAAAAAAATTGAGATTACCAAGATCTTTTATAGAGAATCGAGTACCAAGTTGTTTGATAAATTTTTCAACATAGGGAGATTGAATGCCAATGATTATGAGATCATCAACATAGATAACTAATAGATGATAAATTCAAATTTTGCATAGATGAAAAGGCAATGATCACACTGAGAATGATGAAAATCGAGAGACAACAGATAGGCTTTCAATTCATCATATTAAGCAAGCTCCTACCAAGCTCGCGGTGCTTGCTTCTAGCCATAGATAACCTTGTGTAGTTGACAAATATGATTAGGAAACTTTTTATTGAAAAATCTAGGTGGTTGAGACATGTAAACTTCTTCTGATAAATGCCCATGTAGAAATGCATTATTGACATCCAATTGCTTAAGCGACCAATCTTTAGAGACTGCAAGAAAACACAATTCTTACTATAGCATGTTTAGCAACTGGTAAGTAGGTCTTAAAATAATCCACTCCACGTCATTGAAGATAACCTTTAGCAATGAACCGAGTTTTATAACGTCCAATGTTGCCATCTAAATTATATTTAACACGAAATATCCATTTGGAGCCCACCAATTTGACATGAGGGACAAATAGCACAAGAAACCAAGTGCCTTGACTTTGCCATGCTAAAATCTTTGCATCCATAGCAACATACCAATTTTGGATCTTTCAAAGCTTGACGAACAGTATATAGTTCTATTGGTTTGGGTAAGCAAGATGATTGTTTTGGCTTGGTGGAGGTTTTGGTTTTTGGAGATGATTAGGATGGTTTGATTAATGGTGTGACATTGGATGCATTCATCAAATTTACAGGGTCACGAGCAGTAGCACTTAAGACAACTTCTAAATGGGTTTATGAATGTTATTCTTTGACCGTGTAGTCATTAGATG
>JAOTQJ010000102.1:14098416-14124354 GCA_025642045.1 Solanum sejunctum
GTAGCAGTTAGTCAATGCAACTTTCAACGCTCATCATGGGTCATCTGAAAACAGTCGCGCTATGTTTTTAAACATAGAGGTCAGACTGCGTACATTCGACCTCCCTTACCCCGCAATGGGTGGGAGCCTTTGAGGTATTGGGGTAATGTTCGTTGTATCTAGTACACTATTCTAATACAATAATTGTGTTTTTTTATTTATTTATTTCAAATACAAATATTCATGACTGAAAATATCCTTATTTTGTATCTAATACATTGCTGTGAATTATTATGTGTTCCTGTTTATTTTGTCTCAATACAATCATTCATGATATAAAAATTAAGTTATGTGCACTTTTTTTTTATAAGTTGAATGAACTGTGCTTATTCTATATCCAATACAAAATTCTTGAATACAATATATGGGTTTATATTTATTTTGTTTCAAGTACAATCAATCATGATACAAAAATAAGTTATGTGCAATTGTTGTATCAAGTATAACAGAGGAGTCTGATTTTGTATCTGATTTTCAATTCTTTTGTATTGTTGGTAATTAACATTACTTTCCCAAATCCCTGAATGTCGCAATAATATAGACACATTCATCATTCATCAAATGCAAGACGATGTTGATATCAATTTTTCTACATTTATCTGTAAGTTTTTTTATTTGAATTGTAGAAAAAAGCTGTAAACTTACCTTTTTTTTTTTATTTTGAAAGGCTGTTACAAATGAAAAAATTTCACATAAATTAGATCTGCATGATTTTAAGAATAAATCATGGTTTACTTCTTTTTTTTCGCTCAAGTGAAACTGTTAATTAATGAAGTGCAATTATTGTACCAATTTGAGATTTAATATATCTGCGCTTCTCATAAATTAAAGATTTTTAGTAAAATTTAAAAGAATAGGGATGAATAATAATTATTATTTTATAGTATGTGATTTATAAAATTTATCATAATAATAAAACTAATGTAAAGTGGAAGAGGCAAAATGACTATATTGCCTTAAGTTTTTAATTTAATAAAATTGGAATAGATAGCAGCCTTGCAAGAGACAAATGACTAAATTATCCCCAGTTTTCAATTTAATGAAATTGGAATGGACAGAAATCTTTGGACTGGCAAATGATTAAATTGTCCTCAGCTTTCAATTTAAAGACAATTAACGAGCATGTTGAAACTGTATCTTATATATAAGAGAGAAATCATAAAGAAGTACAAGCTATATTTATTCTCAAAATATGAGCTATGTGGCGTAAATATTTTTTAAAAATGCACGTTGATCACTATTTTTCATAAAAGATGTCTTTTAATTTTATTAATATTTTAAGTCAATAGAATTATTTTTCTTTTTAATTACTATTATATAACTTAATTATAATTTTAGCATTATTTTTATGCCATTTAAAAAATAATATTTATTAATATAAAATACATGTGCGAAATAAATACTTTCTTTCTTCCTTGAATAATAAGAGTAAGTCTTTTCTTGACTCATTTCGTAACTACTAACTCTGATTGGTATCAAAATTACTTTTAAACAATTTAAGCCTTAAATACTCACAAAACTTCAAAATATCTCCACTTTTCAATAAAGTTTCAAAAATAGACCTATGAATTGATCAAACATGATTCAAAGCAACTATAAAGAGAGATAAAATACTAATTTTTTTTCAAAAATATCAAAAATAACCTACAATTTTGCTTTGACAAAGTAAAAATTTTCTTAAAAGAAATGCATACTAATACTCAAAATAAATCGTCAAAAACTTTACATTATGTTAAACCTGTTTTAATTCACACAATACAAATTAAATGTCTTAATCTCCAATCTATCATTTAATCTTTCAAAAATTGACATTCATCACTAGTTTTATTTCGTATTTATGTTAATATTTTTATTCTGATTTACTATTGTAAAATATTCTAAATATAAATATAAAAATGATAGCACAATCCCAAGCTAAATTAATTATTTGCTATAAGTAAATTCATTTATTATATTTGTTTCAAAATTTTCATTTATTACATTTAAGAAAACCCACAATTTCTCAATGTAATATTATATGTATATTTCCATAGTGGAACATTGGTAAAATTACATGCACTAACTTTACATATATAAACTTTTAAGCAAAACACAACTACAAGCTATATTTATTATTCAATCAAAGTATGAGGAAGAGTAAATATTTTTTAAATGAACATAGATCATAATTTTTTTCACAAAAGATGGCTTTTGATATTGTTAATATTTTAAGCCAATAAAATTATTTTTCATTTAAGTACTATTATATAACTTAATTATATATTTTCTTATGTTATTTAGAAAATTATATATTTTCTTATGTTATTTAGAAAATAATATTTATCAATATTGAATATATGTGTAAAATCAACCTTTTTTTTTTTTCAATATGAGTAAGTCATTTCTTAATATTTTCTTAAAACATTTTTAAGTCAACATATTTAGTAAAAATATTTTCTATCAAGTCCAATTAATGGGGAAGGTAGAATACAATTATGTAAAAATACTCTCACCTAATCCCAAACCTTTTACCTATTCCTCACAATTAAACAAAACCCCCAATCCCGTCTCCCTCCTTCCCCTCACCTTCCTTGTCATTTCACTTTTTCCCCATTTGCTCACCTCATCTCCCACTTTCACCTCTCTCCCCGCGCCCCCCCCTCTCTCTCTCTCTCACTCACTAAAACCCCTTTTCTTCCTAACCTCTCTGTCTCCTTTCCCACGAGATTCTCCATCAAAAATAGAAAAAACATATATATTCTAGGGTTTTCTCTTCTTCAAAAACTGTCTTTTTCTATATTTATAGCTGTTTTTTTACTTTTTCTTGCAAAAAGCTCAACTGGGTTTGGCTAACTATAAGCTTAATCTTTGTTTGGGCGGAGTTTCTGAGGTGGGTTTTTCTTCTTCTTCTTCTTCGTTTTGCGATGCAATCCGATCTTTATCACTCTCTGCTGTGATGACTATTCTTACTAGTCAATGGCTTTATCTCTATCTTTCTTCGCCCCACTTCATTTGACTCTACTCTTCTTGGTGTTTTTCGTAACCCCTTTAGCGGTTTCTGGGTATTCAGACGAGGATATCGACTCTGAGTTCATTCTTTTCCATCAAGATTATACCCCACCGGCGCCGCCACCACCACCGCCGCATCCCCCGTCGGTATCATGTGAGGATGATCTCGGTGGTGTCGGTTCCTTGGATACAACTTGTAAGATTGTCTCCAATCTCAATATAACCAAGAATGTGTATATAGAAGGAAAGGGGAGTTTTTATATCCTTCCTAATGTCACCTTAAATTGTACTTCTTTGGGTTGTGAAATTGGAATTAATGTCACTGGGAACTTTACTTTGGGTGAGAATTCTGTGATACTAGCAGGAACTTTCCAGCTGGTGGCAGATAACGCTACCTTTAGTAATAGTTCTGCTGTGAATACCACTGGTTTGGCTGGTTCAGCGCCTCCTCAGACGAGTGGAACACCACAAGGAGTGGAGGGAGCAGGTGGGGGTTATGGAGGAAGAGGGGCTTGTTGTTTGACGGATGGGAAGAAGAATCAGGAGGATGTCTGGGGCGGTGATGCTTATGGATGGTCCACGTTGCAAACACCATGGAGTTATGGAAGCAAAGGCGGGACAACCAGTAAGACTGTGGACTATGGTGGGGGTGGAGGTGGAAGAATAATGCTGTTGGTGGACAAGTTTCTAGAGGTGAATGGCAGTGTGTTGGCTGATGGAGGTGATGGAGGTGTCAAAGGTGGCGGCGGCTCTGGTGGTAGCATCTTCATCAGAGCTTATAAGATGTAATGTTTCTTTTGCTTTATTTTCTTTTCTTGCTATATATTTAGGATTTCAATTTTCAGCATCTCTCTGTGGCCTTGATTTCCTCCATATTATTAGTAATGTTATTTATTGAGTGTTAGAAATGTGGATATTCTTCGATATTGCTATTCTTGTAATTCCATAATTCTTAATGTTTAGTAGGTTCATAGGTTTGTGTTGGAAATGTGCTTCCTTTCTATAGGATGATGACTCGTTAGACTGTGCGTGGATAGGAGATAGTAGAGTTGTTTTTGAGAGAATACATGGAGCTCTGCACCTGTGGGACAAACAAAAGGAGCTTGTCACTTGTAAAGTTGTTCCAACATGTAGTTAGTATGACATACAATTTTGGTTTGCACTGAATATTTTGTGAATGATTATGTCATGTTTCAGTTAAAATCTTCAGCGAATGCATGGTATCATATCACCGTAAAATGTGCTAAAACCAAATTTTCTCACGCAAGTACGAGACTGTACTTGCTTGCATGGTTGTTTCGACATCATTAAATATGTTAGCTAGATACATGTGATCAGGCTTGAAGAACCATGCCTGAAAGGATCAAAATAAGTTGGTTTAGGAGGATGGAGTTGGCTGAATGTGCTGAGATATCGTCAGGAACATGGAGGTTAGTAAGTAGAAGAAGAAAGATACACAAGGTGCGAAATTTATTGCTATTAGCTCAAGTGAAAACAGGAGTAGATTAACCTATATTAATGCACTAGGATTGGAGGTGTGCTTCTTGGGAACCTTCGTGGTGGTGTATGAAAGGTAGTAATTTTATCTAATGAGTTTCCTATATAGCTAGAAGCGAGTGTGAAAAGAAAAGATAAGATACATCTGTGCTTGGTGTCCATGATGAGAAAGAATTCCTCTGTGCGCTGCTAGGAACAGCGTGCACATACTCCCTGTCAAGACAGAGACTACTCATAGAGTTCGGGTGGAAGTGTCATACTGACAAAAGGGAGTACATCTTTATTTGGTAACAGATAAAGCTTGGTGGCTGTTTTTTGAGTACAAGCTCTGCCCCTCTATAGGTCTTAAACATGAGACACATATGTCGTTTTCCCAATGAGGTTTCCTACTTAAGACTTAAATTCTTATAGAACATGATCCTTAAAGACTTTCTTTGATAATGATTCTTAAGACTTAACTCTTCTGTTATTTTGATTTTACATGATAGCACTAATTCTTTAACATTTTAACACATCCCTTCAAACTGAAACTGGGAAACGGATTTTAATATGCGTTTTTAAGTGGGAATCATTCCAAGAAACTAAGAGATCTTTTCAAACTGTAATATCAATAGAAAAAGCTTATGAACGATGAAAACCACTGATGATACCCGAGCGGTAGCACTGACATATGACCTTCACATTGAAAACAACAGTTTATTTTTTCCGTTATGCCAAAAGGATGTGCTTTTCATGCCAGGCATATGGATTGAATCGTGAAGTTCATGTCTTGGTTCAGACAATAAATACAGTACTAACCTACACTTTGCTGCATCAGTGCGGTGGGTGATATTGAAGGAAGAAACCAGAGAATTTTAAAAGAAAGGAAATCATTGTGAAGCACAAGAACAAATGTATTTATAGTCTATATCTTTGGTGTAAAACAATGGATGCAAAACGATATGTATAGTTTGATAGTTCCATAGTCACTTATATGTGTACTTAAGAAATTATATTGTATTGTATAGTGCATGCGAGTACACCATTTACACTTTGTTTGGATGGTGGTTATGTATTGGTTCGTAATGTATCATATTGTATTGTTTTAATGAGTACAATGTTCGGATAGCTTGTATCGTTCTCCATTGTTACATAATGTCACACATCCATAATTTGAATGATAAACCTATAAGAAATTGTTGGATATGTGATAGAGTTACTATGAAAGGTAGGGCAAATGATCAAATAGAATTATTAAATAATGAGTAAAGTCAAGTCAACATGAGAAGAAAATATTAAGGTAATGATGCCATCACACCAAATCGATTGTTACACAAAATGGGTCTTTTCATTGATACCTAATGATGGATTTAAGTGATTCGATATAATGAAATTTAAGTAATAATGAAAACAAACATTGTTTTTGAACTACCAACACAATAGAACGGGTAACAACCACCCAAACAAGGTGTTAATAAATGTGCCATGGGATAAAAAAGATCCTAATATATCCATGTAGTTTTTCAATTTATAAGAATGGGAACAATGTGTACTTCATAAAAAAAGGACGGGAACAAAGTTTACTTCATCAAAAAGAAACTAGGGAAAGGTTTTCCTATCAGACAGACAAACAAAGAATGGAAGAAACATGTAGCGTAGGTACTTGATGTTACGGATCAAAGAATGGTGGTGATTGCCATCAAGGGAGGGATGATGAAGGGTTTAAAGGATGTGAAAGATCAAATGAATGGACTGATGCATTAAATTCTGATTATCACATGCCTGTGAAAAGTAACTGAAGCTTTATATGTACTACTGGGAGCTGGCTCTGTGAACTGGCAGAATAATTTGTGGTAATGTTTCATCAAAAAGTGGGATTTCTTTCCTGAAGTTCTAATGTTTATTTGAATTGAGTGGCATCCTGATTCTCTGAATTGTTTTATGCTGTTTAATTAGTCAATTCAATTCATTGATGTCATGTCATTGAGGCATCTAGGAAGGTGCCTCCTAAAGATCAGGACATGGATAGATGAGACTCAGGGACTCCAGAAATGAACCCAAGCGTCTTTAGACTTGAAGCTTTAGAAGTACAGTTTTGGCTTCAAGAGCTAGGTGAATGTAAAATTATTATAACCTTCACTATCTGGAATAAGCTTCTGGTTCTAGGTTTTCATGCCTTGTATTTGAATAGAATGCTAATCTAATATCTTGAGTAAGGTTCTCCCTTCAATTTTCCATGTATGAAGATGGATAGGGTAAGCAGCTCCGCACGCCATTCAGCAGTTTCTGTCCTAAGGCAACGTCTCTTTGTGGTTAAAGGCCTCTTAAACATCATCCCGAAAATATGTATGAATATGCTCATTTTCTAACAAATTGAGGAGTTATATTTGGCACTCGAGTAGATATTTGTAGTGAGTGGTGGGAAATACTATTATGAGAACTTGCAATTTAACAGGTAGTTTTGTTTTTGATAACTGAGAAATCTCAATTGGGTTAGTTACCCTAACATTTATTGGTTCGCAAGTTAAAAAATTGGGCCTTCCTTTATTGTTGAATCATTGCTTTGGGGCCTTGCAATATGAATAAGGTCTTTGTTAGAATTACAGTATATTTTTCAGGTCCTTGCTCATGCTTTGGCTATCATTGGTGCAGTATCCTAATTCTGTTTAGAAGTCTTGTTTCTGTCAACCTTCTAAAAAAAATTTCTTGTTGTGTTCTTTTATGGGGGCCAAAGCTTTTCAAAGAGCATTATGGTCCTTGCGATTTTTTTCAAAATAAAAAGAATATACTAATATGAACTAGAGAGGCATTTTTGGGTGAGAAACAATAATTTTCTTTTAAAATTGGGACCAAACATTCTTTTACTGAGTTACAGATAGCTGAATACATGTAAATTTTGGAGGACACAATATGCTCATTCACATAATTATATTTTCAAAAAGGTAAGCAGAAGATTTCTCGGATGTCCTTCTTGGTGCTTTATAATAAAATCTTTACCTTTTCATCAGAAGCGAGGGAGGTAGAGGATGACGACTTTTAGAAATTTGGTCGAATCAAATACTTAAATGGACATAAGGGGCATAGTTTTCGTCACTAATGAATCAATTTCCAAGGTGTCTTGCCTGTGCACCCCCGGGATTAGTCGGGGCTCAAAGAGACTCGGACACCCGGTGCAAATAAAAAAAAAAATAAAATTCCAAGGTGTCTTCATGAATGCATCAATTTCATAAATTTTGACATCAAAGTGGATATAGTCATTACTAATTATACAGAAGGCTCTAAAATAGCAGCACATCAGGAAAAAAAATCAATGTGACAGTTGATGTTGGGATCTTCTGGTTCTCCTTGATCTATCTCCCTGTTGATTCTGTTTGTCTTTTCACCAATTTCTTTTGATCCAAAAAAGATCCTAATAAGTCCTCTTTTTTTCCTCACAAGTTGTTCATGCACCTAAGGAAAGCTTTGCCAAAATAAAATAAAAATATTAATGTTGTTAACGGCTCTCTTAAGGGGATTAAACCCCGAAGCTCGGTGAAGCTAAGGTGTATGCTTCACCTCGCTTAGTTGCCGCTTCAGTTTACATGTCAAGGTGCTAAGGCAGCTGCATCTTCACCTATGGATTCTGTCTCTGAGGGCACAACACGGTATATGTAGCTGACTTGATAGTGTTTTTTTTTTTTTGATAACCGAGAAATCCGTCTGTGTCCCGCTCTCTTTTGCTTTGACTACTATGAAAAATATGGAGATAGTGTTGGATTGTTTTCTAGTAGACTGACATTGATGAGTTGACAAATTTCAAATGCTGTGGGAATGCTGGGTTGGTATTGGACTCAACAACTGTGTGAACTTGAATTGGCATTGGTGTTAGATGTTAGTATGTTCAAATTCGTTCTCTAAGATATGCTGGCCATGCTTGCTAGCTCTTTTGTTCTGGCAGATGTGTAGTGTGTATGATTCCCTGGACTTCTCACACAGGCAGACACTACCTTGCTGTCTACATCAACTTTGTTTTTTAAAACCTAATAAGTTAGTTTTTATTATGCTGTAGGTAAAAGTCATCATTGTTCTCACTTCTGAAAATTGTGTATAGAAGGTTACCTATTTTTTTTTTTTTAAAAAAAATAAGGGTGTGCAGAAGGTTACCCCCTTTTTTTAATAAGGGTGTAAAGAAGGTTACTTTTTTGTATAAGGGTGTATAGAAAGTTAAGAGACAAATGGTAGAAACCTGCTCCAATGCACTTGTAGTACCTTCCTGGATGATCCATATCTTTTGATTATCAGCACTGTGAACAAGTAATTTCCTTCTTTCACTTTTAAGTAATTTTGAAACATTTAAAAATGGAAGCCCAAGGAGTTGACTTAGAAGTTTCACAATAGGTAATAAATAGAGATGGACTAGATCGTTTCTACATTTCATTCTCCAAAACTACTTGTGAGTTGCTTGACAGTGTCTTTGGCGACTGTGCATCCCATAAATTTTCAAGCTGAATTAGTTGAAATGTGGAACGTAGAAGACTTTATTCATGTAATTTCTATTTTTCTGATGACCTTCCCCCTATAATGTCTGGTAATAAAATAGAGGGTTTGTTTTTTATCAATTAAATAGGGGGTTGCTGTGACCTATACTCTATATTTTCCCTACGTTTGTGGAGCATATAAATTTCTGACCAAATGTGGGAGGGTATGGATAACTCAATGGTGTGACGTAGTGGTCAATGAAGTGGGAGGAGAAACATGAAGTCCCAAGTTCAAATTCCAATGGAAGCAAAGAGCTCTTGGTGTTTTCTTTGAATCTGCTTAAGTCTTGGTGGAAGGAGTTACCCGTGATCTATGTTGATGGGATGTAGCAGGTACACGATGAAATAGTTGAGGTCGGCACGAGTTGGCTTGGACACATTATCATTGCAAAAAAAGAAGAGGGAGGATAGGAACAGAAATCATAGCAGAATCGGGAAAAAGGGTAATTGTGTGGGAACATCTCTACTGAAGGACTATTTCGATAGGATGGAGCTGCCGTGCCATGACCATAGAAGTAATGAAGAAGAAAACTATACGATGTTAGACCATCTGTGTTTGAGTTTTGCTTCTAGAAAAGATGATAGGCTACAAATGAGTATGTTTTGTAATTTACACCAAGGTGGATTTACTAACGGATGGTTAGTACAATAATACACTAGACCTTCCAAAACTCTAGCAGATATCTGTGCAACATGTTATTTCATGTCAACACACTACAGCAAACAAACAATAGAGATATATTTCCATTTGTATTGATTCTCAATTCCTGATTTCCTTCCTAAGTTATCATATTCCTCTGTATGAGACGATAGTTACACAGTGGGGTGCTCTTCCATATCTTCCTCATCTTGTTCATGCTTTAGCATGCCAATATCACTCCAACCACTTATGGTATGTAGATTGGGGGACAATAACTTTGTAGCAGAACTTATAGAAAAAATAACTTTGCAGCAAAACTGCAACATAAATGAGGTAATCCACATTTTTTCAGTGGTTCTTGCACATACAACAGAGAGTAAGAGTGGTGCATTTTCTTCTTTTTATATTGTCGAGTGCCTAACATAATACGCTATGAAGATAGTGTCACTTTGCTTTTCCCTTTTTTTAAAGAAACCAAAATAAATAAATGAATTCTAAAAGGCACATGAAAGAGACCAGGGGACAGTCCATGACAGGAAATCATAAGCACTTACTCTTTAAAAATTCTTCTATTCGTTCAACACTTGAATTTTGACCTTTTATGAGAACCTAGGAGATGAGATTTTCTAGGCTATGAAGCTTGCCTAGCTGGGTGATAGATAAAATTGGCCAGTTTTAACCTTAAGCATCACTAGGCGACTACAACTTAAATTGAGAGGATCAATGGTTTTGCTTCTTAAAATAACTTTTCCCACCTGATATGTAGTGCACGTATAAAAATGCTAAGCTATTCTAAGTCTGCAGTATCTCCTTAGTTTACTGGATCGAACCAAATATTTAGCTTGAATCTTACTTTTGTAATCAAGATATGTTTCTTATGCTTGGTGTATTCTCATATATTGGACTGACCTGGAACAACACAGTGGCTTTGTTGACGTTTTCTTACAATTGCCTAGCCCAGTTATTGTTTTTTTTTTGGGGGGGCAAAAAAGAGTCAAATGCCTTTGCCTGCACTTCCATGTAACTGTTCCTTTTTTACCAAATGCAGGACTGGAATTGGTAGAATAAGCGCTTGTGGAGGTGATGGTTTTGCTGGTGGAGGTGGTGGAAGAGTTTCTGTGGATATTTTTAGTAGACACGATGAACCAGAAATCTTTGCATATGGTAAGGCTATGTTTATCTTGCATGTTTAATGATCTTCCACTACAAACATCTCTTATATGGAGAGCTTTTAAATAGTTGAGCAAGGGAGCCAAGCTTTGGAGAATTGACCTTTTCATGCTTTTGGATTTTGTATTGCAAATGGTCAATTAAACAATTAGCTGTCTCTGCATAGCAACTATTCCCTTAGTAGGTTCATGCTTGATCTCTCGTCTGGATGAAAGAGTTTTTCTAGAGATACTTGTAATAATCCTCATCATTCGGGGTTTAGTATGTACTTAATTGTGGCCTTTGGATAGGTAAAATGCTTGATTTTTCTCTTCATTTTGTTCAGCTAAATTAAGCCAATGCAACCTCCTTTTTCTGCTTGCAGGAGGAAGCAGTCGTGGTTGTGCAGAAAATGCTGGCGCAGCAGGAACTTTCTATGATAATGTTCCCCGCAGTCTTACTGTCAACAACCACAACAGATCAACTTCTACAGACACACTTCTGTTGGAACTTCCCCAGCCACTTCTGACGAATGTTTATATTCGCAACCATGCTAAGGCTGCTGTCCCCTTGCTGTGGAGTCGTGTTCAGGTTGATGAATCTTTCTTTTCCATTTCCAGTTCTTTCATGGAAGTAACTATTCCTGTACCTCAATCAATTGAACTTATTTGACACTGATTCTATTGAGTGAAGCATCATAGAGAGATTAAATTCAAAAAAGTATCATAGACAGATTAAATTTTCACTGAGCCTTGGTAAGAAGTTTGTTTGTTTCCATTATCAAAGGAGAAGTTTTTCTGTTTATTCTCTAGAAAGATAGTCCCATCCTGCTCTTTACTTCTATATTATGCATACCAAACCCTTGCCCTCAGGATATTATTAGATATATATCTAAATGATTGCTGCATCCTACTGTCTAGAGAACTCATTTTTCTACTAAATGAAATGGGAAAGAAAATTTTTGCTTTGTTGGTTTAGTGTTTATGGCTCCACTTTGTGTTTCCTAGATTAGGCGTCTTTAACTTTTTTTTATTTTATTTTCTACAAATGGGTTTTAGATTGGAGACAAGGGATTGGTCTGGTTTCCTCAATTTATTTGTACTCTACTAATGGTTTACGGTACTTTTAAGTTGTACAGATAACCTGATGCCTTGTCAGATAAATTTTTCAAAATTGAGTTATGTTCCAAATTATGGAACTCATGGTAATTCTTGATTATGTGTCACGGGATGGGCATTGAAGCTGAAAAGGTTAAGTTTAGCTTGACTCCAACTTCTTTTCATCCAAAAAGAACTTGATATGTGAAAGAAATAAGTAAAAGATAGCAGAGAAAAAGTCCCAAGAGGATGGGGGTCCAAGCGCTCTGAAAGAATGGAACTGATACAAAAGACTCCAATTCTTTTTCTTTTTTCAGTAATGCAGGCCTCTTTGTTAAAAAAATTCTCTTTAATAACAGACCTTTTAATCCATGAATTTAGTTAATTCTGAAGCCTAAATAATCCATTTACTTTTGCCCCCGAAAAGCCAAACAAGTGAAGGTGTTTGTTTTCACCTTGGGGTGATCTCATGAATGCCTTATGAAACTTTGCTAGCATATAGCATCATTGTGGTTCTCTAGTTTCCTTCTGTTTGCACCACTGCCTTTGTTTTTCCGGTTATGACTATATTTTATCTCTCTCATATAGGTCCAAGGTCAAATTAGCCTTCTGTGTCATGGAACACTGAGCTTTGGGCTGGCACGTTATGCGATGTCAGAGTTTGAATTATTAGCAGAAGAGCTTTTGATGAGCGATTCTATAATTAAGGTAAGCAGTAGAATTTACTTGCAAGGACATATTTTGTTGTTTCTTTGTCATTGTAGTAGCCCCTCGAGTCTGTTTTTTTTGGGTTATATGGAAGTAAAGGAAAGTGGTTTAATTGGAAACTCTTTTCCGCTCTTATTTTTCGTTTACAAGTGTCTTGGTAAACTCTCACTGTTCGAATCTAGCTCGTGTCTCTGCTTGAATCAATTTCTAGCTGTTCTCTGGATGTCAAACTTTTAGTGCATTTACTTGTATTGATCACTGGAAACATCAATACGCCCAATTGCATGGTGTGGGGTGCCTTTGTTTTACTGCAGAATGTAGATACTTGTTAGATGATTGCAACTATGTCAGAAGATTGTGCAACCATGCATGTGCTTCCCAAGCTGTATTTGAAAATTGAAATAAGCTGAGCAAACCACGAGGCCTCCTCACTGTTGTTTTTAATAACTGCTTAACTAACCAATAACTATAATGGTCTCCTTGGAATCTTGCTTTTTCTGATACTGTAATATAAAATCATAACAAATTTTAAATGAAGAGAAAAGGCTCCAGGAGTAACCATAGCTGAATAGACTGAAACAGGCTTCTTTAGCTTTGGTACCAGCTTTTCAGTCTGCTGTATCTTTGCTTCTTGTACTTAAAACTTAAAAAGTGCTTCATAAAAAAAAAGCCCTTAAAAAGTGACTCTCCTTTTACTACATATGTCAAAAGCTGTCAGGTATCGCAGCAGCTCTGGAATTTGTGCAATGTGCTCCCTTTCCACCACTAGTTAGAAATAGGCTAGAGCATTCCCTGGAACAGGCCATAGAGAGGTATTCAACAAGCGCCACTCAACTGCGCTAACTAAGCCCTCCATGGAAAGTTCAAGGAAGTAAAGCTACATACTACTGGAAAGATTGTGGTCCAGCACCATTTTTCTTTTACTGCAAAAATGATTGGCATGTCTAAGAGCAAACGAAGAGTTTATATTTTGCTTTCCATGTGGATTGTTTTGGGGTGATACGCAGCCAAATGACTTGGGATCCTCTGTATGTTGTTCTTTATTTTGATTGTATATTAATGGTTCTATCATGGTTAAGAATTTATGGAAGAAACTGGAACTTTATTCACTGATGATGTCTGGTCTAAATTGCTGCTTCTGTTCTCGTCATGTTATATTCTCTTATTTTACGAACTTCATGCAGCCTTACTTTCACTATGCTTACTTTTGGTTTCTCTGTCTTAAGTTCTTCACTGTGCTTCTAGATGACTAGAAACATGGTCCAATTGCAGCTCTTGTACTCGCTGTCCCCAATGCCATGTCTTGTATTAATGTAGTTCTGAAGTTTCTGCAGTGATGTTATCTGACTTGTTTTGTCCAGGTTTTTGGAGCGCTGCGAATGTCTGTCAAAATGTTTCTGATGTGGAATTCTCAAATGGTAATTGATGGTGGAGGTGATCATAATGTTGAAACGACAATGGTTGAGGCTAGTAACCTAATTGTTCTTAAGGTGCTCTTTCTTTTCTGTTCCCTTCTTTTATTTGTTTTCTTTGTGCATTTGTTTATTTGAGATGTCTTCTAAATGCCATCTTATGCAGGAGTCATCTCAAATTCGTTCGAATGCAAATCTTGGAGTTCATGGCCAAGGGTTGCTGAATTTATCTGGACCGGGAGATGCTATTGAAGCTCAAAGATTAGTTCTGTCTTTGTTTTACAGTGTCAATGTGAGCAGAAATCTTGTTCTGTATCCTATTGTTTTTTTTTGTTTGTGGCGCTGTGCAATAGATCTCTAACTGGTTCTATACTTTCTTTCTCTTGACACACTTGAGTTTTCCTCGTCACTTGATGTTTTTGTGTTTTGTTATCTGTATATTGATATTTACATTGCGCTTAATAATTCCTTTTTCCTCACCCCCTTTCTGTGAATATCTGATGCATGATAATGTATGCCATAGTCTACGCATCTTATGTGTACCTGCTGTTAGTGTTCCACTTGTCTCACTTGCAAGGTGGTAACTGAGCATAGTCTTTGCTCAGGTTTCACCTGCTCTATGTTCTGTCTTGTCTGTTGAGACCCGAGGAGCTTGATATTCCAGTTCCAGAACTTCATATCTAGTTTGAGTTGATCATTTTGTTCTATGTACTGTATCTCCTTTTAATTTCTTTTCTACTTTTCTCTTACCACATGCAGATTGGGCCAGGATCCATTTTGCGTGGTCCTTCACGAAATGTGACAGCTGATGCTGTGTGAGTTCCTAATTATTCCTTGTCCTTTCCCCCTCTTCTTCCTTACCAAGATGCTTCTTTGTTTTGCTAATGGGATATTTGGTGCTTGGTAGGAGACCAAAGTTGAACTGTGATAGTCCAGGTTGTCCTTTTGAATTGCTTCAGCCTCCTGAAGACTGCAATGTGAACTCTTCACTGTCCTTTACTTTACAGGTGCCATTATCTGCCTAGTACCTAAACAGAAATCTGTATGTGATATGTGCATTGATTGTAGATTACACTTGTGCAACTTTAATACTTCCTTTATCTGCAGATCTGCCGAGTTGAAGATATCCTTGTTGAAGGCCTCATAGAAGGATCTGTTGTTCATTTCCACCGGGCAAGGACTATAGACGTGCAACCTCATGGAATTATTAGCACATCGGGAATGGGTCTGATCATAATTTCCTTCAGTTTATATTTGATGTGACCCTCTTTAAGGTTTTCTGGGTCACCCCCTTGTTTCTTTAGGGAGGGTTTAGTGATTGCTCAGATCAAATGTTGCACATTTCATCTTTAGGATATTCAAAATGTATGATAAGCTTGAGAAATACTAGTGGTATATACTATTCAATGCTTTGAGAGTTCAAATTCCTTTTGTCTCAAAAAAAGAATTAAAATTCCATTGTTAAAGAAAGGTCAAAATATACCTTGTGAAAAAAACCCAATTTAGATGCAAATTTCAATATTTAATCTGTCAAACAAATCAAGTTACTACAATTTACTTAAATCTGTCTCTAAATTTAACATTTGGTCCCATTGTTTCACCTATTCCGTTTTGTCATCTCCACAGGCTGCACTGGGGGAGTAGGCCAGGGAAAGGTTCTGAGCAATGGTCTTGGTAGTGGTGCTGGTCATGGTGGTGAAGGCGGATATGGATATTATAATGGAAGCTGCATTGGGGGTGGTATAACATATGGAGATCCAAATTTGCCATGTGAACTTGGCAGTGGAAGTGGGAATAGTAGCCTGGCTGGATCAACTTCTGGTGGTGGTGTTCTTGGTAATTTTGAGCTTGTCTTCTTGACCATAAACCCCAACTTTCACTTTCTTCCTTCTTGTAGCTTTATCATAATTTGAACATCTGATGTTTCTTTATATGAGAAGTGACCAACCTGCAGGCGAATGATATATTATAATTGGCAATGAAACAAGTTGCATAAACATCTATTGCTATACTGATTTTGTATTAGAAGTGGAAAATTCTTCATATGGCTTGAAGTCTCCTCCATAGGTAGTAGACTCATTATCATGGTATGCCGTGGGCGTAAGTGCAAAAGGCAATGTATGCTTTGTAATGCAGAAATTTAAATATTAAGCTGCAGCAGTTTTAAATGCCACTTCTTCTTTTCACATCTATAGCAAGTCTTACATTTGATTGAGGTCAGACCAACTCTGCATTCATCCTATTTTAATCCAAAAATCAGATTTTATAGGATGAACTGGTCACCTCAATTACTTCAATTTTGAAGGAAAGATATCATTCATATTCTCCCTCTATGAATGGTATACATAAGTAGAAAACCTGCTCAAGTATATTGTTCTTTACAAATAACACACAATTATACGTACTAATACATACCTCATTGGTGCACCAAAATTTAACTAGTTACAAGAGACTAGTGGTCAAAATCATTTTCCACACTACCCTTTTTTCCCAATAAAGTACCACATAACCTTTGTCAAGTGCTTTTAGATCTTCAAATCCTTTATCAGAAAGCCCAGCTGAACTTAAAGTCCTTTACTGTAGAGTGTGATGTCCGTTGTATTCATTGTGATCAAAAGCGAAAAGTGCAAAAAAGCTCCAAGGTTGGGGCTTTAAGCGCAAATAAGCGTGAGCAAAGATTAATAGCTTAGCATCGCCTCTTGAGAAAATGCTCAATCACAAGGAAAAGTACGTCTTAGAACCTTGATGATGATACTGAAGTGCACATTAAGCGAGACAAAGCGCAAGCGTTTTGAGCCTCACTTCAGGGCTTAAGTGTGCCTTTGATAGCAGAACTTGTATATCAATCTGTGTTGTAACAATTGGTCCACATCTTCTCTCGAGCATTATACATGTTACACTGCTTGTTACTCCTTTTTCTAATAAAGTAATAGTTACTGATGATTTGTGTCGTTGCCCCAACTAGTTTGGATTGAGTCACAGTTGGGTGTTCCTTGACTGATGATCTAGGGTCTGTGTTCTCCAAACATGGCAATAATTATATCTGAATTTCTCCATTGTGCTCTTCCTCGTTTTCTTCACTTCTCCATTTAATGTCCAACTACCCTTTTTTAAACAAATCATAAATTCCATTAATAAGCACCTAGTTGGTGTTGAAAAGTAAGTACAAGATGTGTATGTGACTCTGCTTGAGACAGTTGTCTTCGATCAAAATATCTTCTCCTTTGTACCAACGTACAAGTGAAGCAAAAAAGATCTTTCAGTGCTTTCTACGTCACTTTTTTGTGCTCTATATCTCAATAGAGACAAGGTGGTCATGTTCCATGTTGCCTTCCTTTCATGGCTGATCCTCTCCAATCTTGAATTTGTAATTGCTTCCTCCACTAAGGTCCAAATAATTTTATTTGGTAAAATGATTGATTGTCCCTCTTTGGTGAGGGAAGAGAGCATGGATCAGGTGATCCGTTGGATTGTTTCAAACGAACCATCTTGGACCTAGCAAATTAGCTTTGGACGGTAAGCTTGACTAAACAAACAAGAGAGCTTGAAAAAACCATTATAGATTGTTCTTCTAAGCTCACTTTGCTTCTTTAAAATCTGCTGATTATTTCAAACTAAAGCGTTAACAAGAAGAAAGCTTAGCTTTGTAAATGTGATATATACTTCTTTCAAAATGTCGAAGTAAAAATCATCATATTTACAACAATTTCTCTTAACCCGTCAACTTCTGTGTCCTTTACTTATGTAGTATCAAGTGCATGCTTTCACTTGAGTGACTGTAATTCGTCAAAGCTATATCAGTTCTGGTGTGAATGTTATCCTGGTGCTTTACGCATTGAATGAGGTCCAGTTACATGGTATTGTTTGACCATTTGCGATGAATAATGATTATGCTTTTTAATGCTTTCTCGTAAGCCTTCTTTGGATGTTGGGTTAAATTGTTTTCTGTGTTTCTCTTATTTTTCTGTTGCCATCCGAATGCAGTGATAGGTTCATGGGAGCATCCCTTGGTGTCCTTGTCGGTTAAAGGCAAAGTTGTCTCTGACGGGGAGAGCTTTGAAGAAAGCTTCGGGAAGAAAGTTTATCTAACTAGAGGTCAGTACATAGGGCCTGGAGGTGGATCCGGTGGAAGTATTCTATTATTTTTGAAATCACTGCATCTTGGTGAATCTGGCATCATGTCAAGCATTGGAGGTGATAGCAGTTCCAGTGGTAGTGGAGGTGGAGGTGGTGGACGGATACACTTTCACTGGTCAGAAATTCCTACTGGCGATGTGTATCAACCTATAGCAACTGTGAATGGAAGCATATATACAAGGTTTGTGCAGATATGAAACATGTTTGCTAATAATTTTACTTTCATGCGTTGCATTATTGTTAAGGTGATGCGATAGAAGCGGTTCATTTGATAGGTGATGTGATAGAAATTGCTGGTCCAAACTGGGCCGTTGCTTTCTGTGTGCTGGTAATACCATGATTAAATGCATCAAAAGATGGGCAATCTTGTTTTCGTGAAGTCATGAACAATTTACTTAGTGACTCTATTGTTACACTATCAACGGTTGCAAATAGTTAGTCCTGCAATATCCAAATATTATTTCTTCGTATGGTTGCATTTTTTAATTTTTTTGGCTGCTACTCAAATTACTTTGCTATGTAGTTGACATTCTTATCAAAATCACTGCTTATAACTTGAAGATGCATGGTTTAACTACAGTGACTAGATAGAATTGCAATGGCTCTTTTTCATTGTTCTCTTTGGAAGTATGCCATTACGTTGCTTACAATACTTCTTAAGAATGTTTGTCTGTTTGTGATTTTAGTTTATTAGGGTCGTCTGTTAGTAATTTGTTAAATGAGCTGAATGGCTACCTACTTCAGAACCTCACGTGCAATTTTGCTGCTTCAAATATCCAAATATTAAGTCTTTGGTCTCAGATCCAGTTAAATTGGAGATAACACTAGGCTGCTAGAGACTGGATTTGTTTTATCCTTTTTTTTGTTGGGGGGGGGGGGGGGAAGCGACTAAATTAGAAGTTATCCAAGTGTTGATACATTTGTACAAGTTGAATACTATGAATGTATTTATATATGGCATACTTACCAATTTGAACTGGCAACAAAAAAATTTCAACACAATGTATATGTGAAGTGTACATATTGTATAAATAGTATATACCATGCATATATGATGTATAACTATGAATCATAGATGTATATACATCCATATACGCTGTTTATACAATATCTATACATTACAAGCTGATTTTTTTTCAATTCCAACCAGCTCAAATTTCTTCTAAACATGCCCAAATTTTAGATATGAGCTCCTCTCAATGTGTCGAATCTTTTGATATATTATTCACTTGAAACTATGTACATTTGTGGCACGTAAAATTTTAAAATCAAGTTTGGAAGAAGCTTATGGTTTCATATTTTAATATGAGCTTTTTCCAATGTTTTGAGTATTTTAATCTATAATTTACTCGAAGCAATTCACGTTTGCGGCACGTCGAATTTTAAGAAACTTTAATTGTTGAACATGGAAGAAGAAGAAGAGGGAATGGAGAAGGAAAATAACGAAGAAAGAAGGAAGAAGAAAAAGGAAGGAAGAGAAGAAGAAGCCATTAGTGGCTGAATATGGAAGAATAGTGAAGTAGAAGGGAGAGAAGAATGTACATTGCCAGCAACAAGTATGGCCAATGGCCAAATTTTATAATAAATGGTATAATTAGGTTATTTTGGGCGAGACTTTTTGACTGAATGGATTTCGTGTTTAATTTTCCCTTTGAGATTTCCATGACTGACAGTGCTCATTTAATTAAAGGTATTACAAAGAATTTTATTCTGGCTTTTTTGTGTGTCTCACAAGTCCGATGAAATTCTTAAAATCACTTTCCTTATGTTCACTTTTGGGTAACTTATTAAGTCGTCTTCAAATATTAACCAATTGTTCCTCGGATAACAATATGTGAAATATACAGAGAATAAGAAGTATTCCTGAAATCCTAGTGATTCATGAAGCTTATACCTTTTAGAAAGCATCATTTTATTTGGTCATATCCATATAGTGTCAGGACCAGTTAGCAAGTAGTTAACACAGAATATTTCATCAACATGTTATGATATTGTTAATGTGCTCTTTTTTGTTCGGGAAGTTGCTTAAATTATTGTAAATAAGTTATGCTTGGGGTGAGTGATACTTGAAGAGCCTCAGGAGAGATCTTTAATGAGCCTTTGAATCAATTCCTAATCCAGGACATTTGTTGACTTATCACTCTATAATGGTTCCAGGCGTTTAAGTTTGTTGTATTTCTGTCATGTGTGCTATTTCCTCAGGGGTGGATTGGGTGGAGAGCAAGGTGGTATTGGTGGAAGTGGAACTTTGTCCGGAAGGCCGTGCCCAAAAGGGCTTTATGGGATTTTCTGTGAGGTAAGTTCCATATAATATCTTTAAGCTTTTCGTTGTTTAGGATTCTACTTGGAACAGCTTGGGAGAAGGTTAAAGAATCTCCTGGAGGGAAGGGGTGGTTGTTTCTTTTTATTATCATTGACCTGTTGCCTTTTCCAACTGTGTATCTTTTCTTTTTTTTCCTTCCCTAAACTCAGAAATGACTGCATCTGTGATTTTTCTCTTGCTTTATTGGAGTTCCTCTGTTGTGTTTATACAGGAATGCCCACTTGGTACTTTCAAGAATGTCACAGGATCTGATAGAGCCCTTTGTATTTCATGCCCAAATGATGAACTCCCCCATCGAGCTGTTTATATTTCTGTTCGAGGTATGACAAATGATGAGATGTTTACTGCAAAGGCTTTCGCCATATAATAGACGAAATAAAGAGGCCAGATATCAGCTACTTTCTCCGAATGTAGATGCTTTTTTGGGAGTGGGGGACTAGTTTAAAGAAAATAGAATCTTTCAAGACACTTGGTGTTCAGTCTAGTTCTAAATAAGTACTCCACATTGTTTGATCTCTTTCTTCGTGCAAGTATACTAGTTAATCGATAAGTGACATACAAAACATCTATATCAGTGAGATTAATTTGTATATCTCAGTATTCCTACATTGTGGACATATTGTTTTGCTTATCTGGCTAGTTCAAAATTTGTAAAATTTTGTTCTCTATGCAGTTTCTCTGCTGATTTATGGTTGGTTCATTTGTAACTGACTTTTAGGGGCTTTACTTGTAATAGGTGGTGTTACGGAACGTCCATGTCCTTACAAATGTGTTTCAGAGAGATACCACATGCCGCATTGTTATACAGCTCTTGAAGAACTAATCTACACATTTGGAGGGCCTTGGTTGTTTGTTTTTCTCCTTTTAGGTCTTCTCATTTTGTTAGCCTTAGTGCTTAGTGTAGCTCGGATGAAGTTTGTCGGTGTTGATGAGTCACCTGGTCCTGCTCCCACACAACAGGGTTCTCAAATTGATCACTCATTTCCATTTCTTGAGTCACTGAATGAGGTTTGTCTGATGTCTTGCTTGTCGACATACAACAATCCGCTGTACTAGATCGTGTAAATTTTTCCTAGCTCAGGTGGAATTTGACATTGTCTTTCTTTCAGGTTTTGGAAACAAACAGGGTTGAGGAGTCACAAAGCCATGTCTATAGATTGTACTTTTTGGGTCCAAATACATTCAGTGAACCTTGGCATCTGTCTCATACTCCTCCCCAGCAAATAAAAGAAGTCGTGTAAGATGATTTCTTTTTTCATTGTCCTGGTATCTTCAGTTTACTCTTTTGCTTAGAAAGTCTTGCTTTGGCTGCTACACATGTTTCATTAAAGTCTTTCTTCAGATGGGCTCTTTCAAGTTTTCTCTTGCATTACTTCAGAAGGAGAATGAGGGTAGAGGATAGATACATCTCATTCTACCTCCATTTTCCCTGGGCTGTTCTTCGTTTTTGATTAGTTTTTCCTAAACTTTGGTTTTTTTAATCTATCTTCTTGAAAGAGTAAATTACAAACTGGGAAATAGTTATTCAGCGGTTCTGTAATTATCCGCCAGATATGAGGGCGCCTTCAACACCTTTGTGGATGAGATTAATACTATTGCTGCCTACCAATGGTGGGAAGGAGCAGTGCATAGCATTCTTTGTATCCTTGTGTATCCTCTTGCATGGTCATGGCAGCAATGGCGGCGTAGAATGAAGTTACAACGTCTTCGTGAATTTGTTCGGTCAGAATACAATCATGCTTGCTTACGTTCTTGTCGATCACGTGCTCTTTATGAGGGGCTGAAGGTTAGATTATACTGAACTTTGATCAAGTATAGCTTACCATAATTGTGTTTAAGGTCATTTAGAAACTAGAATGGTGAAATTTTGCTTTTTTTCAAACTCCATGTTTTGTACTCTGGCTTTGCGTATGCTTGTTTTATGCAGATGGCTGTCTCTTGGGTAATTTCTAGTGGAACTTTATTTATTCATCGATGAAGTGGCATAATAATTTTGTCAAGTTTGAAACTACAGTATCTTGATGACATGAGTCTTTAAGATGACAATATATCATGTTGAGCAGGAAAAACAGCATCTTAGTAAAAGCCACACTGACGTGTGCCTTTTGACTCAAAAATACTTCCATCTGCATACTTTAACTCAAAATTTTATTTCATCTACTGCCTCTTCAGTTTCCTAGAACAAAGACTTCCATCTTAATTTTTTGGGGGGATAATTTCAAATATTTACAATAAACTAATTTACAACAAATATAGTCATGTTTTATTTGCATCGTAGAATATATACATGACTATACAATATAAATTGTCCAAAGTCATAGAAAATATACACTGACTATACAATATAGACTACTTATATATGCACTATACACTAAATTACATTATGATGTTCAAAAACTGAATTTGGCTTCACTATACATGAAACATACACTGCCTATACAATGAATGACCATTTTTGGTAATTATTTTGGCTGAAAGGCCATGAGCTGTAATTGTACCCTTTTTTTTCAGCCATGTTTAACAGTTTCTAAAGGTTAACGTATCATAAATGATGCCTGGATATGTCAGATGTTGAGTTAAACTTTCTTTTCTCAATTTATAAGTGATGATTTTTAGTTGCAAAAAGGTTTTGAGTGTTTTTTTCCCTTGCTTTTGATTGATCTGATGTGTTGAGTCCCAAAAGCAAATTTTACTGAAGCATATGGTTTGAGAATGACTTCTCAACCTTACCTTATAGGTCTCCTTGATTGTAGGTGGCAGCAACACCTGATCTAATGCTAGCATATGTGGACTTTTTTCTTGGCGGTGATGAGAAGCGAAGTGATCTGCCTCCTAGTCTTCACCAGAGGTTTCCGATGTCTCTTCTATTTGGTGGTGATGGAAGTTATATGGCTCCACTCTCTTTGAATAACGACAATGTTATCACCAGTCTGATGAGTCAGGTTAGTCATCCGGAAAAAAATAGAAAAGGAATTTCGACAGACGTATCGATTTCCCAATGCTTTAATCAATTTGTTCTGAAGATTTGCAATTGTTTTCAGTCCATTCCTCCTACTACATGGTATCGTCTTGTGGCTGGTTTGAATGCTCAGTTGCGTTTGGTACGCCGGGGTTGCCTTAGTACAATGTTTCGCCCAGTGCTTAGTTGGCTTGAGACTTTTGCCAATCCTGCTTTAAGGATCTATGGTATCCGCGTAGATCTAGCATCGTTCCAAGCAACAGCTGACAGCTATTCTCAATTTGGACTTATGGTGTGTGTTATTGAAGAAGAAACTGGACTACTTCCTTTTGAAGATCTTGATGAAGGTTCCAGAAGTGAACAACTATCATGGTATGATGTGCACTTGAGAGTTCCCTTCAGATACTCTATGTGGTTTTTCTTGCCTTTTGTCCCCACTCCCCTCTATTTTGACTTTCCACCTTAATTCTCATACTTGCCATTGTTCCACTTGTACCTTGTGTCTTTTATTCAAGTCATGAATACATATTAAATATGTATCAATCGTGTATGCATTGTTCGAATTGTTGTCATTTATTGTGAAATTTCTAGATGGATATCTTGTGGTCACTCAAGAAGGGGCAGGAGGGGAGTGGCAAAAGAGGGAAGGGGTTTATCCTCTGAAGATACTAGATTAATTAGTTCATGTCTGCAAGTTAAAGCATTTTTTTTGTACTATGCAATGTCCCTTTGGAACTGGAGTCTTTCTAGAAAAGAAGAGCAATTCATGCTATTGTATTCTTGAACATTATCTGTACCAGTCTCTGCCATTTTTGCTATTTGGACTTGGCCCCAAATAGTTCACCTTCTAATGTGAGGGAATAAATCAATATTGATTTCACATCATTCCCTTTATTTGGCTCCCCAGACTGCGAGGGCTTAATTGATCGATTTGATTCATTGTTTGCAGTGATAGCAGCATAGATGGGCAAAATCCTGTGGACTATCTAAGAGATGAATCAATTTTAAGGGGGGCTAGCAAAAGCACGGTAAAGCGGAAGTTTTACGGTAGAATTTTAGACATTGACAGCTTGAAGATGCTCAAGGAGAAAAGAGATCTGTTTTATGTTCTCTCTTTTCTAATCCATAACACTAAACCAGTTGGTCATCAGGTCTACCCAATTCTCTCTGCATCTCTTGGAGGATGGCCTTTAAGTTTCAATACTGAGGACATTTAATTAATTTTGCAGGATCTTGTTGGTTTGGTCATTTCGATATTACTGCTGGGTGATTTTAGTTTAGTGCTGCTTACTTTGCTCCAGCTGTATTCAATTTCCTTGGCAGATGTCTTTCTGGTTTTGTTTATTTTACCTCTTGGGATGTTATTACCATTTCCTGCTGGAATTAATGCTCTCTTCAGTCATGGGCAAAGGCGTTCTGCTGGTCTTGCACGTGTATATGCTTTGTGGAACATTACATCCCTGATTAATGTTGTAAGTACCTTTACCTTTTACTCTTCAAAAGAAAAGAGTAATTATGCCTGTTATGAACTTGTTTTAGTAATCTATATTTCCTTTCCAACTTATATACCTTTCATAGGCCCCAGAAACGTCAGTATTCTTTAACTGGTCCTCATATTCTGCCTTTCCTTTCCTCTTTACTTTATGTGTCATACTCTCGAATTGACTGATGGAGGGAAAGCTACAATATCGCTGATGTTCAATATACAATCATCCCTAGTATAGCACTGTACATTTTCTCTTGTAATATGCTTAGTTGATTTCTGTTCTTTTCATCTGTTAGGTTTTTTTCCCCTGATAAAAGCATCAAGTAGTTTGGAGTTGTGACCTTTGTATATTGTAGAAAAGGATCACTTGGAACTACTTGCTCTGTCAAATTTGAATGTAATCCTCTTGTTTACCTCAAAAATATTGTCCACTTCCTTAACATATATTACCAGAATCTTAGTTACATAATCTACAAGCATAAAAAGGTTGTTTGATGAAGAACCATTCTGCTTTAACAGTGCACATTTTTTACCCTCAGGCAATACCCTGTCCAAGTCAAAATACACCTTCAGCATGTCAAAATATTTGGGATGGGTATTGATCCACTGAGATGGCTGAGTTGCATTTCTGATTCTTTTGTCACGAGAAGTTCTGATCTTTTTTGTTGACAGATTAGGACCAGGTGTCTTTTGGTAGAGTGTATAAAAGTAGTGTTGAATTGGTTGTTTTCGTAATGCTGAGATCAATTATGTTGAGATTACTACTTATCCGCTGTTTGGTCAGGTTTAAAATAACATGCATTACATAATTTCAAAACAATATTACAACAACAACATTACCCCAATGCCTCAAAGGCTCCCGCCCATTGCGGGGTAAAGGGAGGTCAGATGTACGCAGCCTGACCCCTATGTTTAAAAACACAGCGCGATTGTTTCCGGATGACCCATGATGAGCGTCGAAAGTTGCATTGACTAACTGTTACTTCACAATTGAAAGAAGCGCAGAC
>JAOTQJ010000102.1:14124454-14135894 GCA_025642045.1 Solanum sejunctum
TACTTCACAATTGAAAGAAGCGCAGACAGTTTAAAGAGCCATTTTGCTTTATTCCATTATACCCCAAAGCCAAAAAAAATAGTGAATCTTTGGATGTAGAAAAAGTTTTTGAGGAATAGTTGGGTCTTTAACTATACTAATGCATGCATTAACAACCCTTGTATTGCTAATACCATTGTTTGCCATGTATTAGTTAATATAGCATAATACCAAATAGTGTATAACTAATGAGCACAATACCATACTAGTGTATAAATAATGACAGGTTGAAAAAGTGTATCAAACAAGATGTTAGTAATGCACAAAGCTAATGCATGCAATATTTCTTACTAATGCATCCTACCAAAAGACCCCTCACTGTCTAAACCCTTCACTGATGGTGTTGATAACTTTAGTTAGCCAACAGTTTTTGGGTTGTCTACTTACACTGTATATCATGAATTTCATAACAGATAGTCGCATTTGTCTGTGGATATGTCCACTATAGCACCCAGTCAAGCAGAAAGCTTCCTTACTTCCAGCCATGGAACATGTAAGCATTCTGAAATTTGTCAAATGTTGTCCGTCTGTTGTGAAACTTTGCATGACACACTTTCTGTTCTTTCAGGGATGAAAGTGAGTGGTGGATATTTCCTTTTGCATTGGTTGTGTGTAAATGTATCCAATTGCAGCTCGTAAATTGGCATGTTGCTAATCTAGAGATTCAAGACAGGTCGTTGTATAGCAATGACTTTGAACTGTTTTGGCAATCATAATACATACTCAGCTGAGCAGGAATACATTCCGCTGACACCCTATCTTTTTTTCTGGGTTCATTTTGATATTTGTGCATCACCCACTTTTTGCTTTTTGATGTAGTTGTTTAGATAGTGAATTGTGAGAGATGTAGAAAGGAATTGGGTAGAGAAGAGAAGAAAGTTGAAAGGAGTAGATAGAAATACTGAGAGAGGCATTCATTGTGTAACACCCCCAACGTTTGGTTTCACTGTAAATATCCAAGAGATACCTCCCTCTGATGTAATATTAAAGGCTGATGTTCATTACTTTATTATTCAATAAGATGTGCTTTCCATTAATTTCATTTTTGGCCAACCAAATTTTGAGATCAACTTTATATTTGACTATAGATTTTAACGTAATAGTGTGATTACCATCCCATATAGAAAGTGGGATGATTATATTTTTACAAACAAAAAGTACTTTTCAATATATCAATCATGGCAAATCCCCTTTTGGCTTCATAACTATCCAATCCTTCCCTTCCCCCCCAAAAAAATCACCTGACTTTTCTTATTTCTTTTTTTTTCTGTCAACAAATTATTTTATCGAGAAAGATTATATTTTCTTACAAATGTGATTTAACCAATCGCGAATTAGTATAAAATTAATGCAGAATCATACATAGTTTTTTTTTTATTATTACAAAATTAATGGATGTCCATGTGAAAAAACTACAAACTCCTTGTTGGAATAAATTGTTTAATATTTATTCAAAATCTTTCTTTACCTATGCTATGACTTTTCGTATTTTACTTACTTTATTCATATTGTTTTTCATACTGATCTTAGCATTACTGTGATTTTTTTCGATTATTCTAAATTCTAGTCATACAATTTGTTTTATTAACATGGATCCTTCTAATGGTAAAAGTCAGTTAAATCAAATATTAAATGATACTTTGGAGTAAAATGATAGTGATAGTTTGCTCTCCAAATGGATTCAGTGGCGAAGTCAGTATTTTCGTCAAGAGTATCTATACTTTTAGAACATGGGTGAGTAATTTTTATATCATAAGTGTTTAATAATTGATATATATCAAAATATTTATATTTAATTTATATATTCGAAAAAAAATTCTATACATCTGACCATCGTTGGATAAATGTAGCTCTGTCCTGCTTATGGTAATCGCCCTGATTCTTGTTTGGACAGTATAGATGAAAATCGTTAAGCTTGATTCATCAAGAAATGAATATGTCTAATCAGAGGGAGCAAGAAGACAAATCTTAATTCAAATTTAAGGAGTTGTTACAGGATGATGAAGATGAAGATCTAATGAATGATGATAATTTTACTGAGTGAAAGGCCCTGTTATAGGATGATTTTTTGTAGTGTTGAATTTGTCTTTGTGTTTTACAAGGAATATAGTCGAATTATTGAATTTGGTGTTGTGTTCATACAAAAAAGGTTAGGAATATGCTAGGTATTTCTCATTTGCTTGCGAGAAAATCAAGTAAAAGGGTTGAGTACAAAGTAAAAATGAATTGCCTGATGATTCATGTCGGGTTTTTAAAGTTGTCATAGACAACTAAGCAGAAATCCAGAAGTTGATGACATTACAGGAATAAGACCTTCAAAGAGAATAATTTATTAAAGTAGGAGGGGTGGTGAAAGAGAGGAGAGGAGGTAAAAGGGTCGGTAGAGGCAGTCGAGGTGATGTAGCAAGTAATTTATTAGAGTAGTTGAATCCTGCCCATTTTTATTTTATATATTCGAATTTGGTCATGAGCTTAATTATTATGCAGCGAGAACAAAAGTAAAAATTTTATATTTTTAAGATTTTAAACTAATTAGTAAGTATGATTTAAAGTTGAAGTAAACAGAGACAATCAACATACTAGTATCGAAAAGGCTAAAGCCATTAACAAAGATTTTAACTTGTACTTATTTTTTATTTAGACACCTAAACTAAGAATTATTCCTTATAGACACTTTAATTATTTATAATTTAAATCCCATAAACATTTTTATCTTACATGGCAAAATAGATGAGGTTTATACATAACAGGCGTGTGAGGCGATTATTTCTCTTCAAATTTTACTGTTTATCTCCAACTTCGCTGATTTTCTTCCATTAAATATCCTAAATCCCAATTTTTTCCATTCTAAATTTGAAGACTCTCGATCCTTTCTCTCTTCTTTTTTTCTTGGTCTATTTTCCCATGCGTCCACTTTACGTTGTCGAAATTTTTTGAGTAAACAGCAACGTTGATGTCATAGGAAGAAGTAATCCATTTTTATTTCTCTATTCTCCTAAAACGTAAGGTGAAAATATTTTTGGTACAACTAAAATTGACACGATTTGATATAATTTTACCTTTTTAGGATATATACACAAAGAGTAGTCCTATATATATATATATTAGGTGTTTAATGTTAAAAAAAAATTGTCAGATTTTTGAATGCATTAAAATCACTGAAAATTAATTTTTCATTGTGAAAAAATATTCAACACTAATAAAATAAATAAAATATTTGAGATAATATGTAGTTTTTTAGATGTGTGCTTTTATAATAAAAGAGAAAAAAAATATAAAAATTATAAAAGAAAAATAATTTGTTAAAAGGAAATGGTTTAAAAATGTCCTTTTACTATCAGAAAGGATATAAAATCTCCCCCATTTATATTTTTGGGTCATTTATGTCCTTGTACTATCAGAAATGGACGAAAAATGCCCTGTTTTAAATGGCATAACGAAAAAGGGTCAAAAATGCCCTTGTTAATAACACTTTGGTCCAAAAATGTCTTTTTGTTGAAAAATGGGTTAGAAATATCCTTTAAATGAATATATATATATATACACACACACATATATTTTCTTTTTAAACATATTGTGTTCCTAGTAAATATATTATTTTTCAATAATTCTTTTCTTATTTTTTTAAATCATATTAACTAATAAAAATGTAAGAAAATAATTTTTTTCTTAATCTTAATTTATCAATTAAAATAAAATATTGTACCCATGAAACAAATAATATATGTCATAAATTTAAGATCATAGTAAACCTAACATTAATTTTTATTTAGATAACAATAAAAATAGTAATTATAATAAAGCAAAAAAAATTATTTTTTCTTGAATTGAAGTAGGATAAATATTTACTGATTAAAAAAATACTATAAAAAAAATTATGTATTCAAAGGGGTATTTTTGACGCATTAAATAATAATAAGGACATTTTTGGACCAAAATTTTTACGATAAAGGTATTTTTGAAGCAAACTATAAATAAAGGGCATTTATAGTATTTTTTTTTAATTAATAAATATTTATCCTACTTCAATTTGACAAAAAAATTAAGTTTTTTGCTTTATTAAATTATTATTCTTATTGTTATCTAAATAAAAATTAATGTTGAGTTTACAATGATCTTATATTTATATATTATTTGTTACAAAATTACGATATTCTATTTTTCTTACGTTTTTATTTGTTAATGTGAATTAAAAAATAAGAATTTTTTTTAAAAAAATAATATTTTTATTAGAAACACAATATATTTTTGAAAAGACATATATATATATATGTATATATGCATATTCATCTTTTAAAGAAGGATATTTTTGATCTATTTTCTAACAATAAGATATTTTTATACCAAAATATCATTGACTAAGGCATTTTTGACACTTTCCTTATGCCATTGAAAACAAGATATTTTTGACCTTTTTTTTGATAATATAAAAACATAAATAATTTAAAATATAAATAAGAATATTTTGATCCTTTTTCCTTATTAAAATAAAAAAAAAAATAATTTTAGTTGGAGTACTAGATATGTGGTTAGACTATTGAAAGACATGCGTCTTTGTGGTGGCGCGTCCCAATAAAAAATAAATTGTATATAAACTAGTTGAAAATTTCAAATTTAGTCTTCTTCCTGAATTTATTCTCAACAAGCTCTTCTTCTTTAACTTTTGATCGAAAATATTTTATTTTGTTTTTCCAAACTTTGATCTTATTTGTTGATATTTAATTTTTATCATTTATAATATAAATTAATTATTGAATTTTTTAATTTTTAATAATTTAAAATAATTAATTTTCAAAAATACAAAAAGAAAATTTTAAGTGATTTTTTAGATTTAAAGCTTTTACTTTTAATTATGATTATACATTACATATACTATATATAATACATTTGTTTCAAGTGTTATGTATTTGATTATTATATTTTTATAATTTTTTTCAAGAATTTCTGAAATAGATTATTTTTTATCATTTTCATTTTTAGAAGTAGTTCTTTCGTAATTAAATTGATTATTTCAAATTATGGATTAATTTCAATTTGATTAATTACAATTTCTAGTTAATTTCCATTCCCTACCCCTCTTAACCTCTTTTTCAGACCAATTCTTGGTCAATTGGATCCATTTCAGCCCAATTAACCCCAAAACCCGGCCCAAGCTTTATACAAACAACCACCCTGTACACCATCATTCACACACACAAACAACTTGCACGCGCCCCTCTTTTCTCCACGCGTCTTCTTCCTCCAAACATCAAAAACTTAGCGACGTTCAGAAACAGCTTCTACGCGCAGCAAAAGCAACGTTACAACCCGGCAAACGTCTCTCCGCAAGGTTCGATTTTTGAAATTCAAACCCTTTTTCTGCTATAAAATCCTCACTGATCTAAGGGGGGTTCTTCATCTAAAACAGAGGCTCAATTTCCATTGAAGAGAAAGCTAATTTTCCAAGAAGCTAACTGTGAAGCCAAAAGTTTCTAATTTCCAGTCAAGAAGCTCATCGACGGTCTTCGTTTTGTGGTGAGAGTTCGCTTCTAGGCCGTCATCTCAGCTCGCTGCCCCCAAAAAGGTAAAAACCTTTCTTATCTTCGTCCCTTCTTCTCGTTTCTTGTCTCTGTAAGTGGTGCTTTAGTTTAGTTTTTTTCATGGAATATGCTGATTGTTACGTATCAGTGGCTTGTTTCGTTTTCTCTGTTTCGTTGGCTTCTGAAAAGGCAAAATAGCATAAAGTGATATGATGAGCTCATATTTGTTTATTTTGGTTTGCCTTGTTTGTCATGGTTTTTTAAAAAACAGATTCTGTTTGGATGTTAAAAACATGATTTTTAATACTTTCTCAGCCTCAATCTCAGCTCGTTTTGTGGAGGTATTGTTCATAAAATGTTATAGTTGACAGGTTGTGAATCCCTTCTTTCGTATGTATGTATTTGAGCCCCAGAATCATGTCAATTCTCCCTATCTTTTCTCTTTTGTTGTGAGCTTTGAGGTCACTTTGAACCTTCATCGTTACCTTTATGCAGCTTTACACGTTTTGTTTGATTGGTTAGCCGCTTAGGTTTCTGGGTTGTCTTCTAAGAACAGGGTTATGTGGATTCACATGTTTGAATGTCGAAACAAGCCATCTTACTGTAATTTTGTTATTGCAACTGATTCTAATGATATGGGTTGATGTTTCAATCACTATGTGAGGTCTTAAATGGGTCTTTTAATCTTTGTTCATGCTGGTTGTATGAAATAGGTTCATCTCCTCAAATACCATGCTAGGTCTTAAAGTTCCGGTTATTTGTTTAGTGTCCAGTTATGAAGATTGGACGTTCGTTGAGTGTTAAACGCCTATGTTGACCATGTGGTACTCATTTGAGTATCTTCATATTTATAACCAAAATGATCCTGTTTCAGTTCGTTATAATGCATTTATTTTGTTTCAAAGTCTCATTCTTGATTGCGTGTTAAATTTGGACCTAGAACTCAAGTTTATGTTCTCTTAGCTGCTGCCTGTGCTCTTTTAGGCTTGCTGTTATGATACTGTTGCAATACTCTTTGGTTAAATCGGGATGTTTTCGTAATGGAGCATAGGGGCCCATCTATCTGTTGGTTTTCAGTCACACATTCTAATCTCAGTTAAGTTTGGACAGCATTTTATAATTCATATGTTAGTTAATTACACTTGTCTTCCTGTGAAATTGGTCTTTGTTCAGTGTTTGGCTTTCAAGTTATAATGTGCAGATTGTCTCATATGTGTTTAGTCCAAAATGCTTGGATTAGCCTTTAGTCATTCATTCGTGAATTCATGTTAAAATCTGGATTAATAGCATTATGTTTCAGCTGTTCGTTTTTGGTACGAGAATTATGCTAGGCCCTCTGTTCATCTCTTTTTTTTTTTGTGAGACTAAATCTCTTGTGATGATAGTTTTCCTCTCATACTTCCTTTACTGATTCCCATTTATGTGTTGTTGGGAAACTAATTTTCATTGGGCCAATTCTTGCTTTGAAAATTCTCTGTTTCTTCATGTATGTGTTCATTCCTATTTCTCATTGTTTACTGTTAATGCTTGATGGATAGTTGTATTTTTTTGGAGTTGGGTGGGTGTCTTGATTGTTCAACATAAATTCTTGACTAAGTGCTGAAATTATATTACATATATAAGGTTCCTAATCTTTGTTCCGTTTTTGTTTCATGTGAACTCGTCCTTGAGTCCAATTGGACTCTACTTCTTGCATCTTCCCGGGTTGAATTAAACCCCCAAAATCCTCGAATCGATTTTTTTCTTTAAAAAGCTATTTTTACAATTAACATTATCCTCATGCTCTTGGGGGTGATCAATATTCTTAACCATCCATGCAAATGTAATCTATTACGTAGATGAAATTGAGAGCTCAAGTCTTGTATTCCTGCTTTGTTCCTTAATCTAAGTTATTCAGTATTTACTTCCTTGCTTTCTCAGTTGAAAGTGATAGTGAAAAATAAGTTGCTCTGAAGGTTGTTATTCGACATCTCTTAACAGCATGCATGCACGAGACTTTATATATATGACTCCTGTGATCTTTTTTTTTATGGTCTCAATATTTGTTTTTGATGGCCGATGTAGGCTAGTTCTCATAGCTATTGCTACACTTAGTATGTTAATATTTAAATAATATATATTTGTTATATTTATTTATTTATTAATAAAAGAAAAGAGACACAATCATTTAAAAGGTTGTGTCAAGGATCGTCTCAACAAGTTTGGTGTCTTAAAGCCAAACTTCATAGAGAGGCCTCATATATAAATTTAATACTTATAACATACTAAGTGTAGTCCTACAAATGAGGTCCGGAAGTAGAATATACACGGACATTATGAAGTTAGAATATAAACAATAAAAATTGTGAATGGAAAACATGTAACATAGTTAGAATAGTAAAATCTAACTCAAAACTTTGAGAAGTTTATATTATGACATTGAAATAGTGTTGTGCTGAAATTTTTGATGCCCAATATTTACATTTATTGTATTTTATTTGATTATTTGTATTTATGTGGTGCATGGCTTCTAACACTAACTTTGTTGGACAATTTTAAAGAGGAGCTTGACAATTTTATTTATTAATATAATAAAGAAATCTTGCAAGTGTTCTTCATTTCATCAAGGTGATGTCGGACAAATTCTCTGCCACACTCAGAATTGGGGATTTGAATGATTACATAGCTCCTTCCCAGGGTTGTGTAGTTTCCCTAAAAGCTAATTCTAATACAATCAACAAAGCCCAGGTTAGGGCTTTATTTTCTTATTTTTGTTAATTATGTATTTTGCGCAACATTAATCTTGTTAATGCTTTTCTTGGTCGATGAACAGAATGTGGGAAACGCTGCAGCTTTGACCAATCCAGGACAAAAAGACCCTGTCAAAATTTCTCTCAAAGATTGTTTGGCTTGCAGGTATTATCACTTTTCTCTTCTTTCAAATACACAATCACTCTGTATTTTCAGTTACTACTAATTTATGTTGTATACGAGCATGATTTTGAGGGAAAGAAAAGGCTTCAGTAATCTTAGGATAACCATAGCAGGAGCTGTCATCACATGTCAATGAAAACAGTTACAAGGATTACATAAAATGAATAACTAATGTATATCAAAGGCTATTAAAATTCGGAATGCTAAAAAAAGTATGGCATTATGCTTATCAAAAACATCACTAGAAACACAAGATATAATAAGTAGGAGATGATCAACAAAACCATGTAACAGTTCAAGGTCATTTTTGTCAGTCATATAATCTCTAGTACAGTAAAACTACTACCTGTACCACATTGAGTTTTATTAAAATAAGGCATCAATAGTAGAGCAGCCACACATGCATCATTTCCAATACCATATTCAAGCTAATGAGTAGACGTGTCAAAATAGATTAAAAAAAGCACCAGAGTCTATTGGAGCTTTAAGTGAAAAAACGAAACTAAAGCTACCGAAGAAAAGCGCCAATGAGTAAAATATAAAAAATGGGAACATAATGCAAGAATATAACTATAAACACCAACAATAATTATGTGGAAAAGGAGTTTAAGCCGATAATTAATCTAATGCAGTTAAAATCATGTCAATCAAGTCCAAAGTCTATTTTAAATATTTGAAGAGATTGTTGAAGTTAGTAGACTAAGCTATTCCTTGGTAGGGCATTTCTTCTTATGACCGCCTTTCCTACCAAAAAGCTAACCCACCAGAATCCGGGTTTTTTCTAGACTAGACCTTTGGGATTTTTTTAGGGCTCATACATGCATTGATCCAGTCGAAGAACCGCTCCAGAGCCACTACTCCGCCTAGCCTATCTTCCTGCCCGCCCTTGGTTCTCTATGCTCGATTAAGAAAGAATATAATAGTTACAATCTCTTCCGTTGTGGAAGTTTATTTACAAAAATTAAAGAAGTTCCATATTGTACTCCCCATTTGCTTTCTAGTGCTACTTGTAATAAAGATCGTTGATAGCCATAGCATTTTCTCAATAAAGAAATTGAGTAGCAGTGTACTGCTGAATTGAACTTTCTTGTATATTGAATTGACAAATTACTAATGCCTTAAGCTCTGGACATATATATATATATATAAAGATTTATGATAATTTAGGTTTTTAGTGGCCGTTTTCTGATACTAAACTTCTAATTTCTTAATTACTTAATTTCAACCACATCGTTTTTTAACAACTAAGTTATCATTGTATCAACTATATTTATTAACTAGTGTTGTGCTACTAAAAGTCTCTGTGAAAATGCGTAAGCCTTAGTACCTTGATGCCTACACTAAAGAAATATGTGAGACGAAGTGCACAACTTGGCTTCACCAATCTTCGGGGCTTAAACACGCTTGAAGTAACTCTTTAACAACATTAGCCCTAGCTATGAATCGACCATGACATTTCAAATAACTTGAATCTTTTCATTGTTTTGGTAATAAGTAACTGTGGGCAATGTTTATATGCGAAGACTCAGGCGCTGGTTGCTTGTTTGCTGTCAGTCCAGCTCCTGTAAGTTACTCATAAAAATGTTACATGATAGATTATTAATTTTATTTAGTTTTACTTTGTATTTGAATTTTGTTGCTTGGGCAATTAAAAGCAAAGACCTGTAATATATAAGCTAGTTCACTGATTGCAGTGGGTGCATTACGTCAGCAGAAACAGTCATGCTTGAGAAGCAGAGCTTAGATGAGTTCCTTTCCAATTTGGAAAAGGGAAGGACAGTCATTGTCTCTCTCTCCCCCCAGTCTAGGGCCTCTCTCGCCGTTCATTATGGACTTTCTTCACTTCAGGTTGGTTTGGTGTGGGTATTTTCATATTTATAGTTTGCTGTCTGCAGTATGTCTTCTCACCTGATATGAGTGCTGTAACTATTACTTCCATCATTTTTCTCTTGAACAACATATAACTTTTTGGGGGTGCGGGTGGGGTAGTCAACGGCGTTTGTTTTCCCAACTTTCGGTAAAGTTGAAAAAAAAGGTGTATTGCAAAGCATTTGCATATGTTTGAAAATGATGAGATGTCAGGTCTTCAGGAAGCTCACAACACTTTTTAAGTCTCTGGGCGTGAAAGCTATATTTGATACAAGCTGCAGTAGAGACTTGACCCTAATAGAATCTTGTAACGAGTTTATGGTGCGATATGAACAATCCCAATGTACAAGTAGTGGGGTGTCGAAGTCACCTCTACCTATGATTTCTTCCGCATGTCCAGGTAATGGCTTCATTTACTTTGGTGTTTTTCTCAATTTCTTACTTGGTGTTCAATGATATGTTCTAACTATATTGGTGTTGGTGTTGAAATCGCAGGTTGGATATGTTATGCTGAGAAGACCCTTGGTTCTTACATTCTTCCATACATCTCTTCTGTCAAGAGCCCCCAACAAACTATTGGAGTAGTCATCAAGAATTTTATATGCCAAAAGCTAAGTGTAAGGTAGCTTATTGCCATCTCATCTTTCAAGCGTCAAGCATTAGCTGTAAACTGTAATGTAAACTGCTTTTGTTGGGCTATTGCAAGCATTATGCGTAGGTGGTTATATTGCAATATGCCCTAAGCAATCATGCTTATCTTTCTGTTGTGCTTCCCGTTCGTTTTATGCATCCTACTGGGAAAAAATTTACAGAGCAAATCCATGCTGGCCGTTTGATATTTCAGCATGTGTGATGTTACATGGTGGTGAAAAGTAAAAAGGTTTAAAAATGTTCCTAAAATCAAGCTGTTAGTTTTTGGATCTGATCACAGTCGATTGGTGCTTGATAGAGCTTAGCTTTTTTTTCAACAGACCAGAGGATATATACCATGTCACTGTAATGCCATGTTATGACAAGAAGCTTGAGGCTGCTCGTGAGGATTTTGTGTTTCAAGTGGATACAGATAGTGAAAAAATTACGGAGGTTGATTCAGTTTTGAC
>JAOTQJ010000102.1:14150885-14163451 GCA_025642045.1 Solanum sejunctum
TTCCACTAGGTAAATCCACCAAATCCCAAGTGTGGTTTTCCTCTAAGGCATGTATTTCGTCAAGCATTGCTTCACACTATCCAGAATGATTTAAATCCTCCTTAACAATTTTGGGTATGGAAGTAGAGTCTAGGGATGCAATCAAAGATCTAGATGCAGGAGATAACTTATCATAGGAAACAAAATTACCAAAGGAGTATGTGGATTTGCAAGTGCGTGTACCTTTGCGAATAGCAATAGGAAGGTCAAGATCGTCTAGAGGATCATTTGGAACAGGATCTAATGATGAAGGAACTGGTGTAGAAGAGGTATCATTAGTATCTCGACTCCTAGAATAAACCTGAACAATCGATGGTCTTGCTAGAGTAGATGGAACTAGTGTTGATTGGTGCTCAACTGAAGAACTATGCGGTGAGTGTGAAATATCATCTGATGATTCTGGTGTGGCCCTAGCAACCTGGTACACTAGCCACTCATCTTCCTCCCCTTGGCTCATAGAAATGGGAGGTGCATAAAAGAATGGTGTAGCCTCCGCAAAGGCTACATCAGTTGACACCAAATATTTTCCTAGTTCAGTAGAGTAACATTGATATCCTTTCTGAAGGCGAGAATATCCAAGAAAACACACTTCAAGGCTTTGGGATCCAACTTGGTAACTGATGGTCGAATATCTCGAACATAACAAGTGTTTCCAAACACCTTAGGTTCCACCGGAAATAGAGGCTTGTTTGGAAAAACAACACTATAGGGCAGATTACCAACAAACACAGTAGATGACATGCGATTGATCAAAAAACAAGCTGTAGAAACTGCATCTGCCCAAAACTGTTTGGGAACTTTCATTTGGAACAAAAGTGTTCGAGTTGTCTCAAGTAGATGTCTATTCTTCCTTTCAGCAACTCCATTTTGAGAAGGTGTATCAACACACAAAGACTGATGAAGAATATAATGTTGTCTCATATATGAGTAAAACAATTCTGACATGTATTCTTTAGCATTATCACTTCTTAAAATACGCACAGAAGCATTGAACTGAGTTTTAATTTCAGCATAGAAGGCACAAAAATGAGTGAAATACTTTAGAACGACTCTTCATAAAATAAATCCAAGTCATTCGAGAGAAATCATCTACAAAAGTGACAAAATACTTGTCCAGCTTTGGAGACGATCGGACATAGTCCCCAAACATCAAAGTGAACTAATTCAAAAGCCGACTCAACCCGCTTATTGATTCTTGGACTTGATGAGTTACGATGATGTTCTGCAAATCGACATGACTCACATTCCAATGTAGAAATATTCTGAAACTTAGGATATAACTTCTTTAATACAGGTAAAGAAGGATGTCCCAATAGGCAATGTGCTTGAAATGGAGAAACAACACTAGAGCAGGCAATAAATCGAAGCTCCCGTTCATCAAGGATATAGAGATTATCAGATATATGTCCTTTACAAATAACCTGATTTGTCTTAAGATCACGAAATAGACAATAGTCGGGAAAAAACGAATGTAACAATTAAGCTCTCTGGTCACTTTGCTAACAGAAATCAAATTAAAGGCCAACTTTGGTAAACTCAATACAGATGACAAGGTATTAGAGGATGTTGGTTTCACAATCCCGGATCCAATAATGCTACAAGTTGATCCATCAGCTATAGTAACAGGAGAGGGCACTTTGTGTGACTGAAAACTAGAAAACATATTAGGATTACCTGTTATGTGATTTGTTGCACCTGAATCAATCACCCATTAATTTGAAGACGTCATAAGGCATGTCTTATCTGACTCCATAAAAGCATTAACAGTAATGGGTTGCTTCAATGGTTTCTGATGAGAGGCTTTAGCAAATTCTTTTGCTGAAACCAAAACCATATTCCTAAAACTCACAAATAAAGCAATCCAAAGAAAATCAATGTGTTCAAATGGCTGAAATACCCAGCAGTTCACAGAGTGACAAGAAACTAAAAGATGAATAGCCAAAAGTTATGGACAAAGAACCAATTAAGCTTCAGAAAGGGGATTTGAACCTGAAATCGGAGAATTTCAAAATAATGAAGTCGTCGAAAAGCAAGGCGCAGTGGAATCTGAATACCAGTGATTGAAAAAAAACTGGTAGAGATAGGCTCAAAATATGCAGCAACTCCGTTAATTTCCAAAAAGAAACTAACTAGAAAGAGATTGTATTGTGAACAACCAACCTAGGAAGAGAGAACTTGACCTTTGAAATAGAAACTGATTCTAAAGCTGTGAGGGAGATAACTCACCTCAAAAAAGCAATAATGGCTCTGATACCATGTTATTGATAAGACATGGAGAGAATACATTGTCTATTATTCAAAGAGAACAATGGTATAAATACATGGAAGGAAAAACTAACTAAGGTAACTAAATAAGTTAACTATGGTAACTAAATATTCAAATCCCTAACAATCAGCTATATTATCTATCAGATCCTATACTATCAATGTACATTACTATACAGATTTTGTAACACTTCCCAAAGAAAATTTCTTCTTAGAACATCAAGTCTCTAAATGGACCTGCCAGGGATAGGGGAAAGGGACATTATGGATGTGGGTGTTGAATACAAAACACCATTGATTAGTGTTAGTCTCCTCCCAATGAGAGATATTGACTTTTCTAGTTCACCAACCTTTTCTCACACTTCTCTATCATGCCATTCCAGATATCTATAAACCTGTTCTTAGTTCCCGATGGCATGCCCAGATATACAGTTGGTAGCTCCCCAATACTTCCACCAAAAATCCAAGCCAATGAGGTTAAATTTAGGAACCTCATTAACTGGAACTCTTATTCCAATGTAGCCCTGAGATTGCTAAAAAGAATAAAAATGACCCTGAGAAGAAAAAAAATCTTGTAGGGGTACCACTATCAACGACTGAGAAATTTACTGTTACTGTGCTTATATAAAACTTCATTCATCTTATCCATCTGCCTCCAAATCCTCTTTCAGAGAAGATTTCCAAAAAAAATTTCCAATCAAGGTGGTCATAGGTTTTCTATATGTCTAACTTGCAGAGAATGCCAGGTGTACTGCTTTTGACCAGTGTTTTGAAAGGCGCTTGCCTTTGCGCCTAAGGTGAAAGGTGAGGCGAGGCAATGGCATGTCGCCTTTTACAGTCATGGCGAGGCGCTGCTACAAAAGGCGAGGAAAAGGTGACAGACGCACAGGAGAGGCGAGGCGAGGCGGGGCGCATAGGCGTCGCCTTTTTGAAATTTTTTTAAAAAGGACCTAATTTAATTAGTTTAAAAAAATATTAGGGTTTAATATGAGGCACGACTCTCTTCTCTCTTCAGTTTCTGCCACCCCCACCCCCTCTCCCCGCACTGCTTCTGTAATTGCTTCCACACTCGAGGCTTTTCAATTCTTTGGATCCCTTAACTGCCGGAGTCATTTTCATACTCTTTTCTTCCTTATTCATACTTTTGTCTCATGCTATCTATCTTCTTGAATAGTGTTGTTGCTTCCTCTTTGCACCTCCTGATATCTATACTGAACTCTTTGGTGAATTTGGTGATGTTCTGATGAATCCATATGGGGATATTGAAGTCTGTATCTTCTCCTTACCTAGGCTATGGTGATTTAAAGGTACTACATCTTTGATTATTATTAAATTGGAGATGTTTCTTCACTTCTCAACATAGCACAATCTTGCATGCTACTCTCTTCCAAAGGTTGAGGGATTTCAGTTACCCTCACTTCCTCTTCTTCACTCTTTTCTAGAGTATCTTCTTTAATTTCCCTCCGTTTGTGTTCCGATCCTTTTCCTTCTCCGCAGTTCAGCGCGCTATGATGTACTTGGAAATATTAGCTTCACGTTCGGGAGAGATTCTCATTTACTAGCCCACTTGAGACGAATTGGACCAGCAGATCCAGGCCTTTTAACAGTAGATCTGTTCCTTTTGACTATGGTGGAAAGTGGGGCCTCAGCCACGCGTGCCTTATCACGTGCTGGGAGAAGCTGACCAATTCAAATATCAGTCGTAGGAATAACCCAAGTGCCCCGCCACCTCTGTAAAGCCTAAAACGCTTTCATCTTGTAGTCCACCAGTTCCTTCATCAGATCGCTGAGTCTTTGTGGTTTCTTTGCTTCGCACATCTGAGACCACCCTTGCCAGCGTCTCAACCCAGATTGGTACTTAAAATTTTAAACCTTCATGAACCAGTTCAACCGACTTAGAAACTGAGCCTCCATCTCCTCTCACCTACATCCTTATCCATTTGAGGTGGTTTCTCAGCTCTGTCTCTTCTTCAGTTCTAATCCAGCTACCGCATAGGATTCTGATCTCACAGAAACTTTTGGGACCAAAGTTAAAGGGGCAAACCTACTACTCTGATCTAGCCGGTCATGAATGGAGATCGATGCTAGCGACCACCATCGCATGTTGGATTTATGGAATTTCCAGAACCACTTCACTCGTACAATGTGGTCTGCAGCTGTTTTGTTGAAATTCAAAGAGGAAACTATTTTGACCCAAATAGTAGATGTTGATACTAGATTTGTGCTTCCAAGTGCTTGCCACCCACCGTCGAATCTCTGATAGAGCATCTGGAATCTCCTCCAAGAGCCTGCCAACCACGCTTTTTGCTAGAAGTTCATTTTGATTTGTTGTTGTTGCATCTGTAATAACGAGCATTTTCCCTTTCTGTCGAATCTTAGCAGCATTTATTTCTCTTGTCAACCATTTATTGTTTCTGACAGTATCTGAATATAAGAGATGCTCCTCTGTTTTCCTGTGCATCATCTTAATCGCCTTTTGGGCCGTAGCATGTATGAATATTGTTATTTTGGTGGCTCTGACTATTTACCTTGAGTTTAATGACCACTAGGGGATGACGATGACAGCTCTCCTTTTACCCTGCATATTTAAAATGCTAACATACTGACCGTATATGTTATAATTCCTTGAGCAAAAGCACTCTCTGAACTGGTCAAAAAACTTCCATCTACAGACTGGGTTTCCTTGCCCTTTGGGTGCTTTTTTAAGAGCAAATGCTAGCCACTCCATCTTCTTCTGGCTAATACTCATCATGGTCATCATGTTACGACCTCAATCTACCCAGTCATACCATGTTTCTTCCCTAGAAACTACTTTGGTGATATCATAAGATTTGAATCCTACAGCAAAATAAATAGAGTCGTCCCCCATGGATGTGACAAGAAAAGAAAGGTTGGAAAAGAATCAGGACGAAGGAAATTCATGTATATTCGGAAGATTTTTCCAAACTCTGACAGTACGTCAGTCCTTGATCACTCCAAGGTGGAAATTAGATACTCCCTCCGTCCCATTTTATATGAGTTAGTTTGACTTGGCACAGAGTTTAAGAAAGAAAAATTTTGAAATTTTTGGTCTAAAATAAGTGATAGATGTTTGTGTAGCTGTAATTCATTTTATTAAGAGTAAAATGGACATTCTAAAGTTAATTTGTCACTAAATATAGAAATGTGTCATTCTTTTTGGGACTGATAAAAAGGGAAGTGAATCATATAAACTGGGATAGATGGAGTATAACAAAAGAAAAACCTTCTCCCACAAATTATCAGATTGAAGCATACCTGTTGATCTACTGTTTTTGCTAAAGCTAAGGTCATCAACAAACATCGCCGGCTCCTTCGGCGACTTGCCTCAACTCTTTCAGATAAAGCAGCATTTTTCCTCCATCCCAGAACATTTATTTGCTTGCTTCCATCATTTAGCAGCAAGTCTACCTCCTATGTTCTCAAAATTAGTACAAAAAAAAAGAGATTAACTACGAAGCACATGAAATGAGCTCCCACCAGTAGAAAAGTGTCTTCCATTAGGGAACGTATAGCTGCAAGCCTGCAACAGAGAGATAGCAGAACATTCTTACCTCATCGTAGATATTTGCAAGTTTCTGCCAACTCTCCAAGCGTAGGAGATTGTAAATTAAATCATATTTGATGAGATTTGCATTTTGCTGCACAAACTCCTCCCCTTCTTTGGTCAGAACAAAGCCAGCCCATTTATCAGTTGCATTCATTTCTTCACACTGAGCAAGAAGATAATACAAGTTGCTATAAACTTCCAGGTATGGCTCAGAACTGCAAACAACCAATGACAAATATCTCTTTGATTCCATAGTCCGAAGTACTAGTAAGTTCATTTGCTGAAGTGCTGATCCCATAACTAACATGTTTACCTTCCTCTTGATGATACTTTTTGTTGTTCCAGGCTTCTGGGGTCTGATAATAATATCTTTGTCATGGATTCCAGAAAGCCACTGGATCCTGCTTCCTCTGAGAGCTTGTCTTCACACATTTCAGGACCATCTAAGAACTTGTCTATTGCATTTCCAGCTAAAACATCATCTGGTGGTTGTGGAAAGTGCTTTCGTATAGCTCTGAGGACTCTTCGGAGTTTAATGAGCCCCGTCCTCTGAATGATAATAAAAATTGAGAGCTTTTAAAATAATATATTATACATGGACTTGGGGAATAAGGGTTTGGAGAAAAGTTTGATAAATGGGATTCGAGTAAAGCAAGACACAGAGAACTTACAGAAGAAGCTTTAGCATAAGGAAGTATATATTGAAAAACGTCAGCACATTGTTCCTTGGTTTGGTAATCACCCCGGCTTGTGTTCTTATGCACACCTAAATCATCTTCATATGATGCATCAGACCTTAGATTCAATCCATACAGACAGTGAAAGCACTGATCCAAAGCATTATCAATGGCAACTTCAAGCTCCTCTTTTACATCTTCACTTAGCTCAGTTCCATCTTCGACCAATTGATCCTTTGAGTTTGCCAATCTACGGTACGTACTGTCTGAGACATCATCGACATTCTTACAGTCCACTTCGGTTTTCTCAACCTCCAGAGCTTTACTGGCAGAAATAGCTTCTGCACTAATTCTCTCGACAGCACCTTTATCTGTAACGGTAGCATCAGCTCTATCCACCTGACCTGCTTCCACATTCAGCTTCTCCAAATTTGATAACTTCGGTAACACGTTGACATGACTTTCATGAGAAAGTTGCTCAGATTTCTGAACATTATTATCATGGGAAGACTGTTTATCACACTGAGACATTTCATATTCCTTGCAAGCAGACTGAAAGTTAGACTTCAGTTTCATATCCAAATTTAAGAGGTGCTTTATTGCAAGTTTTAGAAATGTTCCTTCTTCCTCTTCACCAGATGCACTTGCACAGCAGACACCAAACTCAGCAAGCATGTCATGGATTGCCACGATCAACTCTGTCTGGCATGACACCGTAGAAGAAATGAGCTTGTTTCTAATGAAAGATTAAGATATCAAACATTAATGTTACAGCTGAAATTCGACAGTCTAAACCCTCTAAGAAAGGAAGATGTCTCACTTGAGTTTTTATAGGAACATTTGGGATCAACTGCTGGAGTTTACAGAATGCAATAACTGCATCTACAAAGTAGTAGCTTTCTATTTGTTCCGTATGATCTGAAATTTCTGAACAAGAAAATTTCTTACAAGAATATGTGTTGGCAACATTACACATAAACATCAGCAGCAACGACTGAATATCACCAATAACAGTCATTGGAACACCATTCTGCAAGAAAAAGACGTCTCAAATTGGGCAACATTTGCACAAAATATATTTATCAAAAGAACATGTAGAGAAAACAACATTGGTTTCCGAAGATCATTGCTCATCAACTAAATAAACGTCATAATTTCTTGGAAAACCAAATGTCAAGTACCAGTTTACATTTCTTACAATATTTGTCAACAAGAACGTGGACTTTATTTTCTACATGCTGAGTTCAGGATGAGAAAGTGAAGAAAGACAGGTCAGATGAGAAGCATCCTTTCCACAAAAAAGTGTTAGGATATCACAAACAAAACAAAGGCAAAATGAGGCAGGATTTATAACAAGAGTTGGAAAAAAATGCACAAAGGAGCAAGTCAAATGTAATGTAATGACCCTGAAGGTTATTTTGAAAATTCATGGAAAAATACCATTTTACCCCATCCAATATTTGCCCCAAGTCATGTTTGATCCATGTACAAGGTTATAATTGAGATCGGATTGAAAAGTTGAGATTCTTGGAGGTCTGAGTTCGGAGGCTTTTGACTTGAAACAAGTGACTGTAGTCGTTATTCGGAGCTATGAGTCTTGGAATGGAACTCCGTCAATTCCATCAACTTTGACATGTGGAATTTGATCTAGTAGGGTGGTTGTTTTCATTTTTCAAGGTTTTTATAGTGATTTGGACCCTTGAGTTGTGATCTTAGTGGAAGTTAAGGCCAAAGTTTGGCTTCGGTCAATATTCAGAGTTTGGGCCCTCGAATCGTAATTTCATCGATTCCGTTGGATTTAGAAGGTAATTTTAGATCTAGAAAAAGCTTCGATTTATTTTTTGAAGGCTCCAAGGGCTTTTTGGTCTTTTTGGTAAAATTAGTTCGAAGTGGCCTCAATGGGTGTTGGGTCAAAGAGACACCGATCCGTGTTTCAATAGTTCCAATGAATGCGGAATGTCAAATATAGTGGGTAGCATATTTGGTTTGTCTTGAAGGTCCATTCAGAGAATTTCTAAGTCTTGGAGTGTTGTTCTAGTGTTTGATGCTTCCTCTTCCGGTTCGCAAAGCTCCTTACCGTGTTCGCGAAAGGCCGAGAGTTTGGCCTCCACATTAGCAGGGTCTCAGCCACATTCGAGTTAGGCTAGTTGACCCTCAGCCGTGCAATCACGAAGGGCCCTGACAATTATCCTTCACTTTCACATGGGGAGACCGCGTTTGCAAAGAACAAGTTACCTGGGCATTTTTTTTTGATTAAGGTAAAAAGTTGTATTCCTCAGAAATGAGGGCATGCTGGCAACCATTAGAAACTTACAAGGCTGGTAATGATAATTACAAGGAACCCAGGAAATCCACTAACTATTCTGCCTCATCTATACCATCTTCTTTAAACCTAAAATATAAAGTAAAATACTGAATCCTAGACTTTCTAAAATGAAAATGCTCCGAGGCACAGTTTAGAGAATAGCCTTTTCCAACCTACAATCGAGTAGATACTGATTGAGGACCTTCGCTCCGGCCATTATGGACGGAATCACATCATCAAGCGACAACAACATTTATTACAACGCAGGGTTTAAATAATACAAAATCACCAGAGACGCGGGAGTGGATTCTTGGTACGAATGGACTGAGTGTGGCAGAAACTTAATGAGAAAAATGAAGATTAGCATTAAAGTCTTACAGTGGTTGGTTTCAATTTATTGAGGCATCCAACATACGAGGTAATGTCATTAGGAGATGGAATCTGAAGGACCATTTTTCGGAGTTCTATTGCTCTCTTAAATATACAACAAAAATGGCAAATATGTCGGTTTTATTGCCATTCAAGGAAAGAACAGATCAATAATGATTACACCGGAATCCTCATACAAAGGGGGAAGGAGTAATATTGCACATGGAATAGCTAAATTCATCTACGAGCCTACAAGACAGCCAGAACATTGGGAAGCAATTGAGCATGTCCTATAGGGAGGCAGTCCAGAGCAGCAGGTGTATGACGGACTCCATGAAGAAAGTGAAGATACAGGTGAAGGGTGCTCACATAGAAGTTACAAACGGACCAGCACTGTTGGAGACAGAGCTTCTCAAATGCATAGGTGGCAGATTCCAGAGCACATTACAGGAGACTCCATCTTTAAATGATGTCAGAAGATGGGCTTGAAATACTTGGAAGTCAGCCATAGAAGCAAGTGTCTTTGCTATGTATTTGAACTCCTATCAAGAATAGCAGCAGAACATGTCATGTCGGGGAGATGGGTTTGGAAGAAGGTGACATAACCCTTGAATAGTGGAAACCAACCATTGATTGCTGGTCAGAGGAAGCAAAGAGAGACTGGGTATAGATAAGAGTTATGGGACTACCTTTGAGCTTATGGTCCCAGAAAATCTTCAGAGAAATTGGTGATCAATTTGGTGGCTTCATTGAGACTGAAGAAGAAACCAGCCTCAAGAATTATCTTCAGTGGGCTCGTATCAAGGTGAAGGGAGACGGTGAGAAAGGTTCCGAGAGAGAGAGAGATGTCCAATGATGGTTATGTCTACAAAGTTCCGATCTTGTGCAAGGCGCCGGTGACTGTCAGGAAATTGGAAAAGAGGAGAGAGGATGAAGATCTAGAACCGCTGGGTAATGAGGTGGTTTTCTTCAGTTCAGCGGAGAAACCAACTGGTTTTACACCGCAACACATGGGCACATAAACAGTTAGAGAACTTTTGAATTGGGAGGCACGTGAGAAAAATTGCAAAGGAAAAGGGCCTCTTTATGCAATAGCAGGCCACATAAATGAGAAGATCAGTAGCGGTCCAAAAAAAGCCTTAGGCCCAAAAAAGCCTAAAAACAAAGAGCAAAGTGATGAAGCCCAAAGATTGGACTTGGTAAATATCGAGATCCTGGCCAATCTCTCTCAAATCAACACTCAAAGCAGACTCCGAAAGATGGGAAAGCTTGAGGTGGGGGAAATAAATTATCTGTCCTGCGAACAAGAGGAGGCGACACACGAGGAGGGGGGGAACTGCAATCATCTTACCCGAAGTGACACACATGGAGAGACAAGCAATGGCAATAACACAACTGACCAGTCCGAATGTTGATGGCCTGGAGATCACTGAGGATGTTGTCCCACTAAGGGTTCAGCTACCAACAACAAACCAAGTAAGTCCAATAAGCCCTCCAATCTGGACTAAATAACACATACTCAAATTGAGTGTTGAATTTGGAGTAGACTTTAGAGGCTACGAGGAGAAAGCTAAGTAGCTCTTCATGAAGATCGATAATAACAAGCAAGAAAATAAGGGGAAAGGGTGAAATCACTTCTATTAAAAAGAAAGCGGTGAATGAATTGAAGGGTCTGGCACTGGATACAAAATGAGCTTTGGTACTAAAAGTAGAGGGAGATCCCTGGCCATAGAACAATGATGAAGTTAAATATAGTTTCATGGAACATAAGGGGGATGAACTATGCTAGAAAGAGGGCAGTAATCAAGAATAACATGAAGACTTGGAAGGCGGATGTGGTCTGCTTCCAGGAAACGAAGGTGGAAAGGGAAATAGCAATTCTTGTTAAGGAGGTATCAGGAAATAAACGGGTGAATTATGCTCAGCTAGAAGCCAGTGGTACTAGGGGAGGTATTGTTATTATGTGGGATAAAAGGGAGTGGGAAGGAGAAGTCATAAGTGTGGGTAAATACTTTGTCTCCTGCAGTTTCACAGGGATAGGTCAAGACTTTAAGTGGCACCTCACAAGTGTCTATGCTCCAAATGACAGAGAAGAAAGGATGGTTACTTGGTGGGAAAGAGGTGCTGCCAGGGATTTGACTTCAGGCCCTTGGGTACTGCATGGGGATTTCAACACTGAGATACCCATAAGAAAAGAAAATTGCAACAGAATCACCAAAGGTATGACAGACTTCTCAGACTTCATAGAAGATATGGAGTTAGTGGATCCTGAACTATCTGGGGGGAAATACAGATGGAAGAAAGGGGACAGACATACAACAGCAGCTAGACTGGACAAAATCTTGTTCTCTGAAGAGTGGGAAGCAAATTTCAGAAATATAAGACACAATATATTTCACAGAGTGACTTCAGATCATTCTCCCATAGTGCTACAATGTGGTGATTGGGAAAACATAAAGTCATATTTTAAATTTAAAAATTGGTGGCCGGATACAGAGGTCTTCAAAACAAAGTTATAGAATGGTGGAATTCTTTCAGCTTCATAGGGAAACCTGATTACGTGTTGGTTGCGAAGCTCAAAGCACTCAAAGAGAAGCTAAAAGAATGGAGCAAAACTGCTCAAGGGAACTTGGGTGTCCAAAAGCAAAATGTTCTGAAACAACTAGTTGACTTAGAGGAGATAAAAGAACACAGAAACCTGAGGACAGAAAAGATTACTTCTAAAATAGCTTTAAACATGGAGTTTGAAGACATAGCAAAAAGAGCATGTGCAAAGGACAAAGCACCAGGACCAGATGGTTACTCCATGGCTTTCTTCAGCCAATGCTGGGAAATCATTAACACTTTGTTTGGATGGTTGTTATGTATTGTTTCATATTGTATTGTATTGTGTTGTACTGTATCGTACTGCATTCTGACTACAATGTTTGAATAGATTGTATCATTTTTCATCGTTATATAATGTCACACATCCATAATTTGAATGATAAACCTATAAGAAATTGAAGGGTATGTGGTGGATTCCATGAAAAGATAAGGTAAATGATAAAGTAGAATTATTAAATAAATAAATCAAGTATAAAATAAGAAGACGAGATATTAAAGTAACGACGCAACCACACCAAATCGGTCGTTACATAAAATGAGTCTTTTCGTCGTTACCTAACGATGGAATTTAACGATACGATACAATGAAATTTAAGTAACAATCAAAATTGTTATAATAGGAAAAAGATTCCTATTTCAAATTGGAATAGGAATAGGTAAAATACTATCCTACTTAGAATAGGAATAGGAATAACAATATTATATAGAATCCTACTTGGAAAAGGATTGTATTATA
>JAOTQJ010000102.1:14163551-14183131 GCA_025642045.1 Solanum sejunctum
CGTACATCCGACCCCCCCTCACCCCGCAATGAGCGGGAGCCTTTTGAGGCACTGGGGTATGTTGTTGTTGTTGTTATCTACATTTTCCTATGTGATTTGAGTCAGATTTTGCCTTTTTGGATGTCACCCACCTGATTCAACACCACCCATCTCATTTTAGAACTTCTCAACAACCAGATATACATTTTTGTGCTACCACAGTTTTCAGGCCACTGTCAGCCAGAATTAGTCAACTTTCAAGATGAATTTTGGGCTACTTAGAGCTTTCAGCTAGTCTTGGTTTCAAATCATCTTTTCAACTTTTCGGCGGCCTTCTCCATTATATTTTGTGGCTATGTCTTTTCGATTTGAAATTTTTGGCTACAAAAATATGGGAGTTGATAATCTAAGACCTATAATTACTTTAGAACCCTTAATGAAGGATAGATCAGAAAATCAAACATCCCACTCTATGGGATGTTTTTTTTTTTGGATGAAGTAAAAGATCTTATCAAAGAGCATCAGGGTGATGCTTAACGCAAAAGTTTACAAAGAAAGAGAAGCAAATGGGAAGAAATCAGCTAGTGTTTTCTTGCCTCACTTCCCATCAATGCTACTCTTACCAGTTAACACTCTCAGCATAATTCACAAACCTGAAAACATAGCATCATTGAACAAACCAAACCTTACATATTTCATGATTGAAATCCCTAGAAACCTCCCTAATACTTCACAAAAAGCATTGTACTCTCAACTGAATGTAAAGCTTCAAAAATAAGCCAAATGCAGCATGCAAAATGTTCAACCACTGTGTAGTGGCATGGACAACATTACAATGATAGCCCCGTTGAATTAGTCAAGGTGCACGCAAGCTAGCCCGGGTGCCACGGTTATTGAAAAACATTACAATGATAGTATTACAGGTTTCTAGCGCCCCCAATATGTGAGATCAACAACCCTAGCTCATTAACAGTGAGGAACTTGTCAAAGCTAGTCTTTGAATTTTTTATCCTAGCTCATTAACAGTGAGGAACTTGTCAAGCTAGTCTTTTGAATTTTTTAATCTTCTGTCTCTTTCTTCTTGTTGTTTTCCTTCTTTTTTTGCGTGGGTGGGTGAGTGAGGGGTGTCCAAGTTGACACCAAGAAAAGCCAATGACATGTTCATTTTTAATACTTTCCAATAAAAAGTTCATTATAAGAATAATTTTTGTAGTTCAATTGGTTAGTTACTTAAACCTTCATCTTGTTGATAATAGTTTGGCTCCCCACCTTGCAATCCTCTCCCTCATTTCCCCCCTTCCCATCCCTTCCCCTATATATGATAAAGAAAGAAAAGTTAAGGTTCATTCCATGTATGTTTTGTCTAAGATTCTTTACTTGAATGCAGGGTCTTTTCGCATCATGTCATAAAGAAATTATCATTCGCCTTGATATTGATAGTAATTTACCATCCTTCATTTAACAAAAAAAAAAAAAAGAAAATGAAGATCAGTGCATCTGCAATAAACTAGAAAAGACTGCCCAAGAAAAACAATTAAGACAACTGACATACAGAGTTTTCAGAAGAGTCTGTGATGCTCTTTATCCTTGAGGCACACTCAGATATTGCTTTCACTTCTTGAGCAGCCAAGCTCCAGAGGTCGCTTGGAATTTCCTTAGACTCTGCGTCAGAGGTAGATTTTGAACCTTTCATCTGGTTGGAAAATTGATTATCTTCCTCACTAGCAGCAGTAATGAGCATCTGCAACTTCCTTTTGTGGCAATTTAAGTAGACCTCAATGTCCAATGGCTCTGTCTCCTCACATCCTTTTATTAAAATATCCAGGGCAGACAGTTCACTTGAAGTTAGCCCTCTCCCTGTATGAGTAGTGACACATGATGATTCAGCAGAGACCTCTTCTGAGGAAAAGAGAAGAGGAGCAAGTGTTTTTACACATTCAGAGTGCAGATTTTTTTCAACTAACTGATGGATGCCATCCTTCATTAGATAATCTACCTCCAGTAGATGAATCTCATGGAGGATTCTATTGAGAGTCAGCCTCTTACACGATTTTAAGTGGGTTAAAAAAACGAAATCACTCTTGTTGCGTTGCTTATTTGTCAAATGCTCCACTGAAATAGAGAACTCTTCTCGAGCTCTCGCTTTGTCGCCATCTGATAGAGACAATTGCCCACTTAACCAGAAAAAGCGAACCCAAAACTCATGATTTTTACAAAGTGGATATTCACTATGACCATGACTCTGACAATGCTCCCCCATTGAAGTGTTTTCTTTCCTGCCAATAACGTGGAATGGATAGTCTAAAGCAATGCATTCAATTATTTTGCCCACATGATATGAAGCCTCTGACATAAAGCTAGATTTTTTTGATGTGTCAGAAGAACACAAACCAAAATCATAATATAATTCAGCAAGAAACAAATTGCACTCAGGACTCCTCTCCTGACCCCAAAACCTTATCACCTTCTCCAGATCTAAAAATTTTGACATGCCATCCTGATACAAAATGCCTCGTCTGGCAACCTCTTCCAGGAGCATGTGACCCAAGTGATAAGCACCATGATTTCGTGTCGTTTTCATGACAAATCCAACAACATCACTATACTCTGTGTCCGGTGAATTAGGAAGATCCTCAGCTTGGTCTGCAAGTCCTGCTTGTTTCACAAGATAGGGTCCTAGAAATTGCATTACAACTTTAGCAAGGTCCCTGTTGGTCTCAAAATCTAACTCTTCTTTGTCTGGTTTACGGCTTCTGAGCCTTTCCAGGCGGCTGCTTCGCCTTTCTTGAGGGTGTTCTCCACAAATAGTTGATTCATTTTCTCTACTGACACTACCTTTCTCAGACCTGAAATCCACGATGCAAATGCTTTCAGCAGCTGTGGAGGGTGAAATATCTTTCCTTCCAGAAGGTTCCTTAAATTTTTCTGGTATGCTTGACAATTTAATGATTACACTAACATCACCAGATAAGTCGTTCCCTAGTTCAAGTGCAAAACCATATTCAATTGATGGATGTAAGATTTTCAAAAGTTCAGTGGCCAGAGCTGTCCAGCAAACTTCTGGAAGACAGACCTCCAAATTTTGCTTCAATTTTTTGGAAACAGGTTCCTCATCAAGGTCAACACCTGCAGCTTTTCTCTTCTCTGGGAATTTCAGCCGCATATGTTTAGGTTCTAGCTTGTCTATCCCTCTTGGGGCAAATGAAATCTGTTCAGACTCTTCAATAGTTCTTTTAACAAGCAAAGCTCGAGAATGGGAAGGCCAGTTTCTTAAAATTAATTCAGCGACTGAAAGGCAGGCAACCTCATCGCCTATAGCAATAAGTACTTCTAGAAGCTTTTCCATGCAATTCCCTGCACATTAGTTCAGAAGAAGCAAAGCTGAAGTTATAGAAAGATGACCTTGGCAGAAGGTGAATATAGGGGCTCTTTAACAGTCAAGTCATGGTAACCGGAAAAGCTTATAAGAACTTAAACATGATATAAGATGCTCACAATTATTGGGACTGCAGTATAACCCTTGTTCAAATGCCCAACGGGAAATGCTCAACATTCCTATGGAGCATGCTAAAGTTCCCAGCTTATTCCAGACAACAGAATCCTTATTATCAATCTCTACAGCTTGAAGATAGCATTGCAAAGCATCTTTGTAGTAAGGGGCACCTTGTTGTAGAAAAACAGTGGCAAGATTTTTCAGTGCCAAAAATCTGCAGAAATGTGAATTACAGTAACCCAACATCAGATATATATGTTTATCAAAAAAATATTGTCAATAGAAGAACAGACGAGTTGAGAGCTGGCCTGTTCGCAGAAATGTGAATTACAGTAACCCAACATCAGATATATATGTTTATAAAAGTAATATTGTCAATAGAAGAACAGACGTGTTGAGAGCTGGCCAGTTATCCACCGAGTTTCAACTGTGCCACTATCCCTCGGAGATTTCTCAGTTGTAAAAAACAAAGATATTGTCAATTGTATTTGAGGCATTTACAGGGAAACTATCTTAGTTTATAAAAAGCCACAACCAACCATATTAGTTATTACAATTCCTATTGCACAAATTAGGGGTGAACTTCATGCTTAAATCTTTGAGAAGAGTGAAGGTCCCTGCTTTAAGTATTTAGTTTATATTGCAAACTACGAAAGAAATAAAAGTGTTGCATCTTTATCAATAGAATAAGAAGGTCACAAAATTCAATATGGTACCAAAGCAAGATGAGGTCCACATTTCGAGTCTCAGCACCACCTATCAACAGAAATACTTCCACATGATTGGTCCAAATAAATGAACTGGCCCGCACATGATGAGCAGTTATAGACCTAATACAAATAAATATAGGGTCTTTCTCAACAAATTAATCTCTTAGATGAGGCAACATACGTTTGTTCATTTGCTTCACAAGATGTTCTGTACCAGAGAGATCTCCACCACATACAACTCTTTCTTTAATAGCCGAGAAATCCTCGAGAGCGAGTGGCGCACGATTCGTCCAGCCACTACATATCTTTATTAGCTAAGTTGCATAGACTCTTCACTTTGGATGTCGCACCCATGTTGACACAATGTGGGTGTGGGATTTTTACCGGAGATTGTGAAACAATTTTGGGTACTTTGACCAAAATCGATAGAAAAGTTCGAGATAGATGCAATGATTTCTGATTTTAACTAAACAATAAATACTCAAAAGATGCTTGTACTTAATAATTACCGATTCGAACTTGCTCTCAAAAGTTTGTGCATTCCTTACCTCCCAAATGGTCTGCCAAAATTAGGCTCATTTTTATAACTCTAATTTTTTATATTGAATTATCTTTCACCGAATCCCTCCACCATATCAATACCATGGTTTGTACCCCCGTATCATAAAATTTTGGATCATGACGGACATGACCTCTAGATCTTCACTTGTATCGACACCCGCACCAAGTCCGAGCAACTTAGGGGGTGTTTGGATTGGCTTCTTTTAAGTGGCTTATAAGTTAAAAATCAAAAGTCATAAATTGGGAATCCCCAACTTTTGGCTTTTAACTTTTTCTGGTACTTTTTCAGCTTTAAGAAAGTGTTACCCAAACACTTCCAGAACTTTAAAAGTGCTTAAAAGCTAGAAGCCAAAATAATAAGTCAATCCAAACACCCACTTAGTCTTACCTCTAGTTCATGTGCTTCAACTGGATGACCTTAAAAGAAGCTTGTCCAACACTAGACAACCTTAACAGGAAAGGACTTCTGCTGGTTAACAGGTGGTCCCTATGTAACAAGGATCTGGAATTGTTAATCACTTGTTTTTGCGCAGTCCAGTAATTATTGGTATTTGGAACATATTTTGTGCCCTTTCTTGCCTGAGTTTTGGTATGCCAATGAACATCAGAAGGCACATTTGAGTTAGAGTTAAATGGAAAATTGATAAGGCCATCAAGAAAATCTGTTGATGATCACTACGACTATCATTTGGTGTTTGTGGAAAAAAGGAACAAGAGATGTTTTGATGGCATCTCAACTCCAAATCACTCTCTTAAAGTTAAATGCTTACTTAGCCTTTTTGTTGGTCAAAGTTAACCCCAGTCTTTAGTGCTGGACATTTTCTAGATTTGGTTAGCACCCTAGTTTTATATTTGTAGACATTGAACTCTACAAGATGAGTCCTATTTCAGTTACGGTTTCTTGGAGGTTACTCTACCCTCAACCCTAATTTATGCTTATATAAAGGTATTATATTCCCTTGAAGAGGCATCTCAAATATCCCCAAATTCTAAGGTATTCAAAGAGATCAACATCTCAAATCCCATAAACTCTTGGGATATTCATAAAGAGATAAAAATCTCAAATATACCATAAATCCTGGGGATATTTATCAAGAGATCAATATAGCTCAAGGAGAAAATCATCCTAATTCGAGAAATACACCACTAACGGTCCTTGAATCATGGAGAAAGCGCGCTTTAAGCACACCTTTGACAACACTGCTTGTATTATCACTAATATGATAGATAAGTTGAATTTCCTCACTTCCACTAGGTATGTGGAAAGTTCAAACCCCATAAATAGAATCTCTTTCCCTTTTCCCTTCCTCTCCCTTAAGCAACACTAATGTTTCTTTGTAAGGTAAAAACATAGTAGTCAAATATGATATCTCAAGGGAGGAAGGGCGTCCACTTTTGTGAAAGTTCCATGTTTTAAAGTGTGTGACCGTCTTATCTAAAACTTGAACAGATAGAGAGAACACACTTTTTATTGACTTAATTTTCTCTTCAACAGGCTCCCTGAAACACTTCTTAAAGTGTGTGAAAAAACTCTTTTCTTTTAAATAGTTGGTAATAATGAGAGTTGAACCACCTAATTCAAAGGGGATAACCACCTGGTTCAAAGGGGATAACCACCTGATGGCTTCACGAATTGATAGGGTCTTGGTATCTCAAGAATGGGATGATGCTTTTAGCAACCTGAAACAGTACACTATGCAGAGAAGCTTGTCAGATCACTCTCCGGTCACACTCCAAGGTGGTTCCTGGAAGAAGAATAAGAGCTATTTTAAGTTTGAGAACTGGTGGTTAGGGACTGAAGGCTTCATTGATAGAGTTAGGATATGGTGGAACTCTTTTGATTATACTGGGAGCCCTAATTACGTCCTTGCATCCAAATTAAAAGCCTTGAAACATGAATTGAAGGAGTGGCGCAGAAGTGAGCAAGGAAATCTTGGCCAACAGAGAAAATATATCCTTGAAAAGCTGGCTGATATGGAAAATATTACTACTGATAGAGGTCTAACAGAGGATAAGGCAGCAAAAAAGGCAAGTTTACTTCTGAACTTTGAGGGTTCGATAAAAAATGAGGAGATCTACTGGAGACAAAGATCAAGATCAATTTGGTTAAAGAAAGGGGATAAGAACACCAAGTTCTTTCATAAGATGGCTAATGCACATAAGAGGTACAACAACATAGACCAACTGCTAGTCCAGGGAAACATTGTCCAAGAACCAGAAATAATCCAAGGAGAAATAGTGGAGTTCTATCATAAACTTTATACAGAGGAGGTGCAGTGGAGACCTGTCAGCAACTTTTTGAACTGCCCAAGGATGACAGGGGAGGAAATGGAGAATCTTGAAAGAAGCTTTGAGGAGGAAGAATTCTTGAGGTGTTTAAAGCAGTGAGCTACCGATAAAGCACCAGGACCGAATGGCTTTACTATGGGGTTTTACATCAAATGTTGGGAGGTGGTGAAAGGCAACATAATGGAAACTTTCCAGAGTTTCCATGAACAAGGGAGGTTTGAAAGAAGTTTGAATTCTACCTTCATAGCCTTGATCCCAAAGAAAACAGGTGCAAAAGAATTGAGGGACCTTAGACCTATTAGTTTAATAGGTAGTATGTATAAGATCTTCTCAAAAGTGCTTACCGAAAGGTTGAAAAAAGGGATGTCCAAGCCTGTTGATTCACAACAATTAGCTTTTATTAAAGGGAGACAGATAATGGATGTAGTCCTCATAGCTAATGAAGCTATAGATTCCAGGTTAGTATCAAAAAAACCAGGAATTCTATGCAAATTAGACATTGAGAAAGCATATGATCATGTCAATTGGGATTTTCTTATGGGAATGCTGGATAAGATGGGTTTTGGTTACAAATGGAGACAGTGGATTAAGTTTTGCATATCTTCAGTGAACTTCTCAGTTTTTGTAAATGGCTCTCCAACAGGATACTTCAGATAACAGAGAGGTCTTAGGCAGGGTGATCCCTTATCACCCTTCCTTTTCATACTAGTCATGGAGGGACTCAACAATATGATCAAGAATGCTAGCAGTCAAGGGTGACTGAGAGGTTTCGAATTTGCTAGAGCTGGAAGGGAAAGTCTAGGGATCACTCATCTGTAGTATGCAGATGACACCCTGATCTTTTGTGATGCTACAGAAAACCACCTTAAAATACTGAGACTGATTCTTGTTATTTTTGAAGGTATGTCTGGATTACATGTCAATTGGAGGAAAAGCTTCTTGTATCCAATAAATGAAGTACCAGACATGCAAATTTTGAAGTCAATACTCAGTGGCGAAGTTGGTGCCCTCCCTACCACATATTTGGGTATGCCTTTGGGGGCAAAATCCAACTCCATAGAAATTTGGAATGGGCTGATTGAAAAGTGTGAGAAGAGGCTAGCAAGGTGGAAGTCTCAGTACCTTTCACTATGGGGGAGAGTAACTCTTATAAATTTTGTGCTTGATGCACTTCCAACATATATGATGTCATTATTTTCTGTACCAACCGGAATCATCAATAGGTTGGATAGCATCAGGAGAAAATTTTTGTGGCAACGGAACAAGAGAAGGAAGGGGTATCACTTAGTCAAATGGAAAACTATAATCACTGAAAAGAGAGTTTGGGGGTTTGGGGATCAAAAACATGAAGAACCAGAGCAAAGCTTTGAGGATGAAATGGCTTTGAAAATACTCAAATGGTAATCAAAATTTGTGGGGCTCAGTCATAAAGGCAAAATATGAAGAGAGTGATAGTTGGATAACAAATGAGGTTACCAACCCTTATGGTGTTAGCTTATGGAAATCCATTAGAGTACTTTAGAATGAATTCAAACCAAACACCAAGATCAAAGTGGTAGATGGCACAAAAACCAGATTCTAGAAGGATGATTGGCATGCAGAAGGTAGTTTGGAGACATTCTTCCCTGACATCCACAGTCTAGTTCTTCAGCAACAAAGTACTGTAGCTGACTTATGGACTCCTCAAGGGTGGAATTTTGTATTTAGAAGACACCTCAATGACTGGAAAATTCCGAGAGTAGCATAATTTTTTAGAAGCATTGACCAGTTGAGTGGTCTGGAAACAAGACAGGACAAAATTGCAATGGTTGGGGAACTGTAAAGGGAACTTTAAAGTAGGTTCAGCATACAGGAAATTGAACCACCAAAATTTGCAGTTAATCAGATGGCCCTGGAAACCTATATGGAAAGCCAAGATCCCCTACAAAGTAGCTTGCTTTGTGTGGCTATTGGTTAAGGAAGCAGTATTGACACAGGAGAATTTAATGAAAAGGGAAATTCCACTCTGCTCTAGATGTTTTTTCTGGGGGAAAACTGCAAAAACTGTCAACCATTTGTTCATCCAATGTTAAATCACTAGCCAGTTGTGGAGTTTGTTCCTGAGACTCAAAACATTTCCTGGTCCATGCCTGGTAGGATTTCAGAGGCTCTATACAGTTGGGAAGAAGCCGGGACACAAGCAAAAAACAAAAGCAATTGGAGAATTGTCCCTGCCACATTTGGTGGACAATATGGAAAAAGAGAGGAACCTTAGAGTTTTTGAGAATAGGGAGAGTAGTATGCAACAAGTCAAACTGAATTGCATTTTGACTCTATGTTTTTGGTGTAATCAGATGTACTCTAATGATACTGTCTCCATCATTGATGTCTTAGACTCACTATAGGGATAGGTCAGTGTTCTTTAGAGTTTCTCATGTAAATACAGTTTCCAGTACAACCTATGTACTGTTTTATGGAGAATAGAAACAATTACCATTTTCAAAAAAAAATAATGAGACTTGAACCTAAGACTCCTAGTTGTTGTGATACCACGTTAAAGTGTGCAACTTTCTCATCTAATAGTTTAAAATGTTAGAAAAGCAGTTTTTATCAACTTAATTTTGTTTTCAACATGCATAAAGGTGCACCAATTTTCTACTTCTATGTCATGCTCTTTTTAGATATCTTTAAGATCTTCAATACAATATAGTCTCACTAACAATAATGCAAAATTTCAACTACCAATGATGGAAGGAAAGGGCAACAAATGGACTTCAGTTTAAATGCACAGGAAAATAATATGGAAAATGTTGGAAAGCCAGCTAGAAGAGATGGTAGTCCACTTGTTATTCTAGATTATTAGACGAGTAGTAGCCAGGAACAAGCAAGACAAGAAATTTATAACAAAATTAGAACCGGTAGTTCATGTTAGAAGTTAGGCCTCAAACACACCTGAGCTGCAGAAGATGACCATCACGAGAATTACTATCCACCTATAATGAAAACACAAATTTTTAAGAAGAAAAACAACCATTAGTAAGGATGTAGCAGAAAAGACAGTGATTCCAGGGTGACTATCAACATGTACCTGTGAATTTGCGACCAATGGATCCTTTAATACAGCTTCCAAAAGCTCACGAGCCTTTTTATAGTCTTTAGCTTCCAGCTTCAAAAGTCCTTCATGGTAAGTTTGTGATAAGTGAAATTCCTGCAAAACCAAATTATAAATTCATTATATAAAAGAAAAAATCAAAATAGCTCCATACTTGCTCACGACAAAATTTGCAGAAAAATATCATCCAAGTGATCACAATATAATATAGAATAGCCAACTACTAAGGAAGAGGGAGAAAGAACAATGAGAGATGCCTTAACACAACTAGCTTTCTCAAATTTTAAATGCTTGATAAAGGAGTATAATCAATTAAACTAGCTTTTTGGATCTTAATCTTGCACAATTGGGGTACTAAAACATAAGGGGCTCTTTACTATTAATTCTTGAATCAGTCCCAACTAATAAGCAGACAATTTCTTTGTTTTCTATAAGGAAAGCCCCATTTAATCCAAGACAGTAATTCAAACAACACAAGTAAATCAAGCGGAAAAGCAGGAACAAGTTTACCTGGGCTTCTTTGGTTGGGGCTAAAGGTTCCCATTGGCTTATTGACTCTGTATCGTTGATGGCTGCAATCGAAAACTGAAACCCAAAAATCAAACACAACACCCAGTTGAAAACTATAGAGCGACAAGTTAATTTGAATTTTGTGAGCTTACCATGGTAGCGAACAAGTATGAGTTGCGCTCTAATGGATTTTCCCCATTCAAGAATTGGGCGGGGGAACTTTACTAAGAACAGCCACACACATCAAACTCAAAATGTTTAAATAATATAACCTTAGCCTATTTTTTTCAAATATATCAGAAATATTTTCCCGAGCGTTTCTTCCAAAAATTCGCAATGTTTAGCATTCTTAATATCAAATTATTTACCCCCAACTTATTACCTAATTATACATTTTTTTATTTTATTTACTATTCTTTTTAATTTAATATATGGCTCTATGGGTCAATTTTATTTCGAATTAAATATATATAAATGAATTGAGTCCAAAAGGATTCATTATATATCTAAAAGGATAATTGTCTATACCGAAACCACCTAAGCTACTCTCACTCTTACCTTTTTCCTTCATTTGCTCTGGATCAAGAATCTCCTCTCCATGATATGATGCATATTTTGAATTTATCAAAGTTACATCAAGTATTGTTTTGTATTTTTTGATTTCTTCTCGCATCTTATATGCCTTTTTTTGTATTTACTATTTATCTCTATCGTATCAAAATTTTACAAAAATTTATACTTTTACTCCCAAAATCTTCCACTCTGATACATTATTTCAAATCCTAAATTTAAGTAAAATCAATTTTCATTAACTTCCAGCTCACACTACTAAAATTATCACCTAAAACCAAAAGCAAGACTGTCAAATTTTGAATTTCACATTTTTTCAGCATACGTCGTCTTCTTCTTCACTTTTTTTCTCATTTTTTTTGATACCTTATGGACAATGCTCCTTCATTCAGTATTGGGATTACTCAATTGCTAAAGTCTAATCAAACTTATGACTATGAAAAATCAGGTTGGGCAGAGAATAGGTCAAAGAAGATTCACGATCAAGTATACATGAAGAAAATTACAACATCTACTCCAAAAGTCAAAGTGGTGAAATCCCAAAAAAGAATAGAAAAGTAGCACCAATAATTTCTCGACCTACACTATCCCAAGTATTTCCAATGCATCACACAAGTTTTTTATTATTCTTCATACGAAATCGTAATTTCTAGTTTCAATGACTACTAATTTCTTGTTCAATTTCTAATTTCAATGACTACTAATTTTTTGTTCCTGATACTTAAAAACACTAATATTATCTAGTTCCTGATACAAAAAAATAGTATATACACAGTACATAAATTATAAATTTGTTCTATGGCTATATGTAATATTTTTGTATCATCTACATCAATTCAACATACATTTATTGAGAATATTTTTATTTTTTTAATCAATTGTTATAAAATCAGTTTATGTGTGCCTTGTAAGTATCAAATCTTATAGGCAAGCGATTAAATTCAAAAAAAAAATGATGTATCGATTATCTGGCATGCCTTATGCAATCAATGTCTGAATTTGTTAATGTGCTTCTACAATCAAAAAAGAAATTGCACTGAAAGAGGGAAGTTTCATACCCAGGATACTCAACTGGCAAGTTATTGGTGTCAAGCCAAAATTTGAATCGTTTACGTCTAATATTTTTATTGAGGTAATAGACATAGTCTATTGTTTTAAAATATAATATTTTTATTATATTATATTTTCATATTTTATAAGTTGATACATAATTAAGCATATGATCTGTCCACTTATTTTTTTTTGAATGTTAGGATGCATGCATTGATATATAGGCAACGTAGAGAAACTTGCAACTTTTGATCTACCTGGCGTTCAAGCTTTCAAACCTTCCACTTCTAAGAAGCTTATAGAACAAGATATTCCAAGTTTTGATGATTTTTCAACAAGATCACCAGAGAAGTTGTTAACGAGATCAGGTCGCACTTCTGGTTTAACTTTCACACTACCACCCAAAAGGAGAAAAAAATCCTCAATCCAAAACAGCAATGACTACTTCAAGCAATCGGAACAACTTTCGGTGCCACCAAATCAACAATTGTTAAATCTGGATGGCTTGTTGTTGCGCCAATTCATGGTTCTGATCATATTCATTCATCAAATTTGTTCAAATCACATCCCAACAATCCAGATGCCAAGAAAGTTCCCCAATATATCAAGAAATACGTTAATATTTCTTACCTTTTATATTAGATTCATTTTTACTTATATCTGATCATTATTAATATATTTTTTATTAAATTGACCAAAAATTTGGAAAACTTCGTTCCTTTATACAATCAAATCACATTGAGATGATGAAAAGGCTTCAAAAGGATACTTCTCAAGACGAGAAGATAGTATTTCTATATAATTTTGTTCAAGTATTTTTATATTAATTATTTTTTCACTCAAAGAATTTTGATGGTACAAAAGTTGAAAAGCGACAGGAGACTTGGATGAAAAATGCGATGTTGATCTTTCTAATTCACCTATTGAATTGGAGTTTGCCCGCAATGATCCCATTGATGTAGATTTTATAGAGCCTGTAAAAGAGGATGATTTACCTGAACACACTGTTATAATTTGATTTTGTACAGGTTTCACCTCAGACTTTTATGTTTCATGTATATTTAAATTAAAGGGTGATGATATAATTAAGATCAGCAAGAGGTGGATGATACAACAACTTCAACTTCAACAGTTCATGGTCATGCCCTTGTTCAACCTATTACATAAAAAAATGAGATGGTAATTTAGATTTGTAAAAATTAGTGCATGCATAGATACATAATTGAATGAAGTAATTTTATTTTGTATTTTATTATCAGTTATTGATACAATAATTATGCACTATATACATTAGTTTACATATTTAATAATTTCTTTTATTGTTTATTTTGTCTTATATACTTAAGCTCTCTGTGCATCTATCTCTGATGCATTTGATACATTTTTTCACAATAATTAAGCAATTTTTGTATATACTTTATGTTGTAAGTGAGATAAAAAAATAATATAAAAATATTATTTCAAATACATCAAGGAGGGGTACCAAACGATATCAAGTTATTTTTTATATCTGATGTAATATCACTAATATAATAATGTATGCAGATGGTTGATCCATGCACTAGTTAATAAAAAAGGAGGAAGCACGTGAAGTTTCAAAAACAACAGAAGAAGCATCAATTCGTAAAAATGACACCGATGATGTGCACAACAGTGTTCGTCAATCAACGACACTATCATTAATGATTAATACATCGGTAATAATTTTTATAAATTTTTTCTCTATCTTATAACTATAGGCAACACCTCATTTCATTTAAATTAAATTAAAAATTAGCTTTTTAAATTTGACTTTATTAACATGATATAGAATTCTACGAATTGGACTGCAATGTCTACCGAAATTAAAGAGACGATTGATGCTCTTCTATCTTAACTTCATGTTCCAATTAATGTACAACCATTAAATTCAATGAGTCCACAATAATCAGCGGTCACTGATATATCAATGACCATAACAGGGAAAGAAATTACTTTGCATGTAGAAGCAAAGATCCATGCTCTATCTAATAGAATGTCATCAAAGGTCTTTCATTCTTCATATCTAACAGCGTATGAGTCCAACAATAAGGAAAAATAGAGCATCAGTTATAATGTCCGTCGGAGTCATCCATTTAAAGGATATGGAATTTGCTATCAACCATCAACTATTCTATTTGACCAGCATTGTCAATGGATTGCGAAAGGACTTCTCAAAACGCATGCAAACAAGTGAGTATATTACGTGTATTTATTAATAGTAAAATTTTAATAGTTAATTTTACAATTAAATTTTAATGAGTGTTAATGAGAAAATAGAAAATCTAGTGAGGATCATTATAGAACGAAGTCCTCATCTTTTGATTTTGACAATATGAACTTTGTTGTTGCATCTCCCATGGATAAAAAATAGTTCTATTCCATGTCTTATTAAACTGATGAGGTACATATATTTTTTGTCATGCATTTTTATATCATACAAAAATTATTTATATACCAGATATATTATATACAGTTGTCTAATAATTTACTATTGCACATTTAATACTATGTTTACTTTATTTTTTTGAATTAATTGATTGATTTTTGCAATATATTGATGTGATTTTCTACTACCTTCGAAGAAATCAAAGTTTGGATTGTCCAATCAATACAGGTACATCACAAGTAATTGTCTGCTTAAGATATACATCAACAGTGCGCACGATAGATACTATTGTAGTCTAGATGACCTTAATACACAGGAAAATATGACATAAGCATCTGCCATGTGTACAATCGAGACTTCAATTAGAAACATCATCGGAGGCTTTAATATTCTGGCAAGTTTATCATGACAGTTAGTAGATGAAGTCTACATTTCTTTGAATTGTGATGGAGATTTTCATTTGGTATTAACTATCATTATGTTAAAAAGATGACTTATTCTTGTATATGATTCATCACTCGGCTCAAGAAAAAAGCAATCATCAAGCAAAATAAAAAAAATTATTCCTTATGCTTCCAATTTATCTTGAAGGCAGTACCTTTTATGAGAAAATCAAAAGGACGAACTGGACATCACTGGATACGTATAAGGATAAGGACATGGGCAGACTTCTGGAACCACAACACCCTTTTGATGTTGAGTTTGTCCACAATATCACACAACAAGAAAGTGATAGCTTGTAAGTTTAGTATCATTCTATTTTTTTAAGCTATCTTCATTTTCTTCAACCAATATACACCTTTTTTATAGGGATTGTGGGTTGTATGTAACTGCATTTGCCAAGTTTCTTAGTGATGGAATTTCGATCCCTACTGATACTCTTGATGTTGATTTTCATCGAACAAGATATGCAATATTGCTTTAAAGATATGTCACCGAAAAGGGTAAATGAAGGCTATGTCAGTGAGACAAATGATCCACAAAAGGTTAGGATTCTTGGCAATAAATCTCAGTCAAAAATTTGATCATTGTTGAATAGACATGTAGTAATATAGGATAACTTTAATTTATTTTATATTTTTGAGACGATACTTTAAAAACAGAAAATAAATTAAAGTTGTCCGACGATTACTACATGCCTATTCAACATTGATTAATTCTTCGACTAGGATTGATTACCAGGAATTGTAGGCTTCTATGGATCATCTTTATCGCTAACATAGCCTTCATTTGCCTTTTCGGTGTCATATCTCCAAAGTAATGTTGCATATCTTGTGTGGTGGAAAACAACATCAAGAGTATCTGTAGGGATCGGGATTCCATCACTAAGAAACTCAACAAATGCAGCTACATACAACCCATAGTCCCTAGAAACAAGGTGTATAAGTTGAAGAAAATAAAAATCAGTTAAAAAAATAGAATGATACTAAATTTACAAGCTATTATTTTCTTGTTATGCAATATTCTAGACAAACACAACATCAAAAAGGTGTTGTGGTCCCAGAAGGCTACATGTCTTCTTATCTTTTTATGCATTCAACAATGTCCAATCCATCCTTTTGATTTACTCATAAAAGGTGCTCCCCTCAAGATAAACAGGAAGCATAAGGGATAACTTTTTTATTTCGTCTAATGGTTACTTTTTTTCTTGAGCTAAGTGATGAATCATATACAAGAAAAAGTCGTATTTTTAACATAATGATAGCTAAAATCTAATAAAACTCTCCATCACAATTAACAGAAATGTAGACTTCATCTACTAAATGCCATGGTACACATGTGGAATGTTAAAGCCTCTAATGATGTTTCTAATTAAAGTCTCAACTGTTCACATGGCAGATGCTCATGTCATATCTTCTAGTGTATTAAGGTCATCTGGACTACAATAGTACATATCATGTGCACTTTTGATGTATGTCTTGAACAAGCAATTAGTTGTGGTGTATCTATATTGATTGGATAGTCTAAATTTTGACTTTTCCCAGAGGTAGTAAAACATCACATCAATATGCTATAAAAATCAATCAATTTTTTTAGAAAAAAAATAAATATGATGTTAAACTGTGCAATAGTAAATTATTAGACAACTGTATATAATGTATCTTATACATAAATAATTTTTATATCATCTACAAAAATGCATGATAGAAAATGTATGTACCTCATCAGTCCAACATTTTTAAAGTTGTGATATGAAGTAAAATCAAGTTTTATCCATTGGAGATGCAACAACAAAGTTCATATAGTCAAAATCAAAAGATGAGGACTTCGCTCTATAATAATCCTTATTGGGTATTAAGGTCGTGCCATATCTTTCTATATATTAAGGTCATCTGGACTACAATAGTACCTATCATGCGCACTTTTGATGTATGTCTTGAACGAGCAATTAGTTGTGGTGTATATATATTGATTGGATAGTCTAAACTTTGACTTCTCCCGGAGGTAGTAGAAAATCATATCAATATGCTGCAAAAATCAATCAATTTTTTCAAAAAAAAAAATAACATGGTGTTAAACTGTGCAATAGTAAATTATTAGACAACTGTATATAATGTATTTGGTACATAAATAATTTTATATCATCTACAAAAATACATGATATAAAATATATGTACCTCACCAATCCAATATTTTTTAAGTTGCGACATGGAGTAAAATTAATTTTTATCCATTGGAGATGCAAAAACAAAGTACATATAGTCAAAATCAAAAGACGAGAACTTCGCTCTATAATGATCCTTATTGGGTTTCCTAATTTAACATTAACACTCATTAAAACTTAATTGTAAAATTAACTATTACAATTTTACTATTAATAAATATACATAACATACCCACTGTTGATGTCGCCCAAGCTACACCTCCTTTTTGAGGCTAAAGCGGTCATTGTCAAGATATATAATCTAACGAAGGTTAGGGTCGAATCCCACAGTGAATATGGTAGACATAGAAGAATTTAATTGCAATTAGGGGTGATTAACCAACTTATCTCCTCAAAGTGAGGATTTTATGATAGCTATTAAAAGTAATCCTAAGTTAAAACAAGTGATAATCTAGTATGAAGAGGAACTAGGATATTGTGTTCCCCATGATTCCCTAACTCAGTATTACCAGATAATCAAATTCTTTTTTAGTGTGTAGCATGCAGAATGATAAGTTAAGTTCACCAAACCTTTTGGCCCAGGCGAAAAGTGAATTTGACTATGTGATTTGGTTTATCCTTGTAGTGTGACATTACTAACCCTCACCTATTGTACAACCTCCCCTTGCCTCAGTTCGTTGATTAGATGAGGAGCATCGATCAAATCCTATTAATTAAGCTCTTTTCCTATTTATTACTATCTTGATTCAGTCAATAACACTAAGCGAGTTCCAATGTTGGCCACCATTAGAAAGAATTCAATGCGAAGATATTTAATTAATACATGCATGCACACTTTTCAAGAATTATAAATTATTCGATTTTACCTTGTTAGTTCTTCATGGTTTCCATAACTCTAGTTGTGGATTTAGATACTCATGATTAGTTTAAATGCAAGACCTATGAATTTGAATAACATAATTGAGCACTTACACAAGGGAATTGATCACAAGAAATTCAACTCTTCAATGAGAATCACAAACTTGAAATTAAAAGATGAAATAAAGTTTTACAAGTGTTTCTCAAACTCTCTAACATTTTTCTATTGTTCCCTCTTCGTTCTCTCTGAAAAATAACCTAAAAAACCTATTTATAATGTTTAAAATAAAAAATCAAAATAAATTAGGACAACTGGGTCGATGGACTCTACGAGGTACTCGACGGGCCGTATAACAGTTTACGGCTCGTGATCGGGCTTTTGTGAACTATTACTTCAATTCTGCAACTGTCTTTTACGACCCCGCTTTATGGCCTGTATAAGATTTTTACGACCCATAGGAGGTTTTGTCTGATGGAATTTCAGCAAGTCCCCACCTTCTGATCCTCAGGATACAATACCAAGTCTATGGCTCGTAAAGTCTTCGACGGCTCATTTGCATATTTATAAACTCAACTTCAGAAATTGTAACACCACACATTTTACATGTACTAATAGTATGAGAATAAATCTTGATATGGATTGTTCAAAGTCGCATCAATTCGTGAAAGCGCTTGATTCTCGTGTTAACGGGTGATATGGGAGTCTAACGCCTAAGATGGTCTTGTGTGTATGTGTTATGTATTGAATTGAGGATATAACAACCTTAACGAAAGTTGGAGAATAAAGGTGTTTATATGAATTAATAATGTATTAGGTGAGTCACTTACTTAGCTTGAAATTGCAAGCTAATCGGAGACGAGGTCCTACATCAAATTTATTCAAGCCCGATTACGAATAAAATCAATTTTAAATGTATAATTTTAGACCACATTTTAGCATCATAAGTGGACCTTATTTTTAGTCCAAGAAGAGTGTGATAAAAGCCCAAGTGTAACACAAATCAATTGGCTATTTGGGCCAAAAATGAATTTGACAGGAATGCTGAAAACTGGCAGCCTATGTCCATTAGATTTCATTGCCATTTTGGCTCAATTTTAGAAGAACAAGTTGCTAATTAATTAGTATATTGTATGTGATATTAAGTAGTCTTATATGGCTCGAAATACCAAGGAACAATTCATCCAAAATGAGGCCCTTTAAGAGGGATTACAAGCTGAAATTTCAGCTCCATTTACACTTGGAAAAAATTTAGCTTTTCCTATCTTTCTCTCTTCACATTTTTGACCTAGTAGCAGCAGCCAAATGATCTCCTAGGCTTCATAAGAAGTTCCTCAACCTTGAATATAAAGGTAAGTAACTATATTTATGTATTTGGTATGATTCCTTCATGAAAAATCAAGAAGTATATATTGGTATGTTTTGCTGGAAATTCTGGACAGCATGTGTCCAGAAAATT
>JAOTQJ010000102.1:14188643-14201770 GCA_025642045.1 Solanum sejunctum
CAATGCAACTTTCGACGCTCCTCATGGGTCATCTGGAAACAACCGCTTTATGTTTTTAAACATAGGGGTTAGGCTACATACATCCGACCCCCTCTCACCTCGCAATGAGGGGGAGCCTTTTGAGGCACTGGGGTATGTTGATGATGTTGATGATGATGACTTTATGTTGATACAACATGCTATTTTTACTAAACTTTGTATGTGTATCTCCATGCATTTTGAGATAAATAACCACTTAGAAGGTCTGAGACAACCCTTGTGCCCCTCCTATAGAGACTTTGCCTTGTATGTTTCTTCTGTGTTTATTCCTCAAAAGTAAAGAAGCCTTTGCCTTGTCTATTTCTTCTGTGTCTATTCCCTAGAGTTGGAGGGAATCTTCTATAGATCCTAAATGAAGCAAACTATGATTAAAGAAATGAATGCTTGATCAAATAATGAGACCTGAGAACTTGTCATTTCAACACCAGATAAGAAATTGATCAGCTGCAAATGGGTCTTCACTGTGAAACCTAAAGATGATGGATCAATTGAAAGATCTAAACCAATATTGGTGACTAAGGGATATCATTCAACCTTATGGAGTGGATTATCAGGAAATAATTTGTCCAAGATGCTAAAATGAACACTAAGAATGTTGTCCTGTGCATCCAATCTTGATTGGTACCTAAAAAAGTTTTCTGTGAAGAATGTGTTTTTTCATGGAGACTTAAAAGAAGAGATGTATATGGAGATTCCTCTTGGATTTGATACTGAACAAAGTCAAAGAAATGTGTGTGGACAAAAGAACTCTTATACGGACTGAAGCAATCCCTTAGAGCTTGGTTTGACAGATCTGCAATGTGGCGATCTCCTTTGATTACTAACAAAGCAATATTGATCATACCTTTTCATCAAAAAGATAGTAATGACATGAAATGACAAAGATGAGATGACCCGATTGAAGAAGTTGTTGACACAAACATTTAAGACCAAACAACAACAACAACAACAACAACAACAACATAACCAGTAATATCCCACAAGTGGGGTCTGGGGAGGGGAGATTGTACGCAGACCTTACCGCTACTTCATAGAAGTAGAGGAAAATTGTAGTACTTATTGGGAATTGAGGTGCTCAATCAAAAAGAGGAATCTCTCAAAGAGGGTATATTTGGTATCTCTTGAAACAAACTGGTGTGATGGTGAATCCAGAAAAATCATTCATTGAAAGAAATTACAAATTACAACAGGGGTTGGAGAGTGAGTTAATAACAGAGATATCAGAAGTTGGTTAAAGGCTCATTTATCTCTCTCACACTAGACAAGACAAAGTCAATTAGTCAACTTGGTAAGTCAATTAATGCATGCTTCTGAGATCCACATATCCAAGTTCTCTTTTACGTTTCGCGGCATATTTGCTCCAAGGAAATGTTTGCTTTTCTCCAAACATAGTAACCTCTATATAAAAGCCTTTACAATACAGATCGGACTGGATCTCTAGGTGACAAAAGATCTAAATTTGGTTACTACACACTCGTAGGAAGGAAATTAAGAACTTGGAGAAGCAAGAAGCAAAGTGAGTCGTCAAATCTAGTACAGATGCAGAATATAGAGCTATGGCCGAAGGTGTTTGTAAACTTCTTTGGCTATAAAAGTATTGGAAGAACTAAGTTGCCAGAAAAATAAGAAGGAACTTCCCTTGTACTTCCACTACAAAGCTGCAGTCATTATATCTTATAATCATGGTCAACATGACCGAACAAAACATGTTGAAATTGATCGATACTTCATAAAAGGAAAGGTTACTAATGGCAACTCGAATTTGCTTCATGTACTGCCAAAAAACAACTAGCAGATATGCTTACAAAAGGTCTCAAACAAAGAATTTTTCATACTTTAGACATCACGTTGGGCATGCATCTCTGCACTAATTTGAGGGGGTTATTGATAGATTAACTTGATTCTAGGAGATCTCCAAACTCAATTGTAGGAGAATAGAATAAAATATTTTATTTTACTGTAATTATACATGTTTCCTTAATTAGCCATAGAACTCCATGTACAAGTACTCCACCTCTTGGGATGTAAAAATATACAGAAATACAAAGAGCTCTTTCTCAAAATCTTTAAATATTAAGATCAAGTTAGGCAATGGAAGGTAAAAAGAGATTTTGGCAAGAACATGTATGGCACATTCTCCATTAATGACCAAGTATCAGGCCATGTGTTTCTTTTGCTAACACTGTAAGTTCTCTTGTCTCACAATGCTGAACTAGTAATGTTGCGAGGTCCTTAATGTGGGAAAAATTGGCCTTATCAAATGGCTACGGAAACAAAACTGGAAATCTAGAACTCGTTAAAAATTAACTGTTTCATGTGATTATTGTCTCACAATGCATGCCTTACACATAAAATCTACAGAGAAGAGTTATTATTTGAAGCAGGTACTTCATGTATAAGAGTCAAGTGGAATGCAGCAGACTGCAGCCACCTTTTTTCATTTGCCAGTGGCTGGTCAGTTTTGGACTCACTTTTTTATCTTTTTAAGATTTCTGATGTGATGCTACTCACTATCAATGAGTTATTGCTTTGTTGGAACTCCAGAGGTAGCAGCAACCACCTAAGAATATTTGGAGCATTACCTTGCCTGCATGTGCTGGAGTATATGGAAGGAATGAAATGATAGATGTTTTGAAGGAGATCGGTTAGTGTAGAGCAGCTTAAATCAAATGCTTATGTTTTTTTTTTTTTTTTTATTTTTTTTTATTTTTTTGTGTGTGTGTAATCTACAGGATGTAAAGAATGAAGACAGTATGTTGGCTTCAGTGGTTCCCTGCAAGTATAGGTTTTTCGCAGCAGAAGTCTTTTTTGTTTTTGTATGAAAGGTTTCCTGATACTAGGCATGACTTAGCACCAGCTCGGTCCTAGGTAATTTCTCGTTTTCAACATACAAGCTACTTACCTTCTCAAAAATGTGACAAAATTAAGGACATAACCAGAAGGTCCTCTTATTTCATTTCCCCTCAAACCTCCATGGCAATCAACTTGTTAATTTTCAAAAAAAAAAGAAGAAGAAGATAATCCTACATAAATAAGTACCAAGAACACAAAAAAGGTATTGACAAGGTAAAAAGGATGGATGATGAAAAAGCAGAACATAGAAAAAGTTTAGGGAGAGAGACATGGAAACTAATCTAATATACCCCTGATCTTGTATGCATAGCCCACATTTGTGCCTTTAGTTTTTGCTATAGTTCATAAAAATAAATGTAATTTCAATTCAACATCATCATTTATGTTCAAACTAAAACCTTGGACAACAGATGAAACAATAACTAAAGAATGCAAATACTCACGCAATAACAACATCTCCCTTTTTGCAAAATGCTGGAATTGCACTGAACATTGTAGAAAGTCCATAAGAATACAGTATGGAATCTGGAGTTCCCAAAAACTTTGCTATTCTGGCCTCACAGTCAAGGTGGACATCTGCATCAAATGTAGAATCAAAAGTCGATTTTCAATGAGAATGAAGAAGGAGAGGAGTGCAATGAACTGTAGAATAGTACATAGATACAAATGAACAAGTTATACCAATTGTGCCATAGAATCCCCGGGGACCACAAGAACCTACACCATACTTCTGTAGAGCTGTAGTACAAGTCTCCTGCCATTCAACATTAGGTGTGAATGCTCTGTTCTACTAAAGAACTAAAACATCACAGCTAACTAAATAATAAAGAAAACTTACTAGTAATTCTTGGCTTCCTAATAATCCAAGGTAATTTGCCGAAGTAAAGTTCACTACGTCTTTCCCATTAACTATAGTATGAGGGCCTGCAGCACTGGACAAACACATGATATTAGAAGCAATACATCAAGGTATTCATTACAAAAAGTTTGATACCTGGAACATCTAAAATCATGAACTTGAACAACAGGTAAAAAGAACTCTTCTAACAATAATTGCTACATCAATGGAACTTAGTAACATTACTTGCCAGCTCATAACGTAAAGAAACTGTTTATAGCTTGTGGATGGCATATTTTACATGAAGCGACCTTAAAAATGAGTTTTCTAGAAGTCAAAAGGCTTACACCCTTGGATACTTTACATAATATCAAATGAGGAAATCTCAGGGAGGAGGAAAGGGAATGTATTTATGTAATTGTTATGATGGAAGTTGCTTGAACCTTGCGCTCGACTTAGACATTGCAACATTGCACTAAGTCAACTGTAGATAAGACCTCTGAGAACTACTATTCATATTTTTCGCAGTATGTTTAACACAGTACATGTATATGATATTGAAGGCCTCAGCAAAATGATTCAGAAAGCAAGTTTTTGCATTGGATTGAGCCATTTAAGATAGGAAGAGACCTGGAATCTCAAATTAATGTATCTCATCTGCTCTATGCAGATGACACATTGATTTTCTGTGGTGCTGAAAAATCACAAGTGATACAGTTTAATCTAACTTTGTTTATTTTTGAAGCTATTTCAGGTTTATACATGAATATGCTAAAGAGCACTATCTACCCAGTAAATGAAGTTTTAAACTCGGAGGAGTTGGCTGATATCATGGGTTGTAACATTGGGTCATTTCCTTCCACGTACTTGGGCCTTCCTCTTGGTGCTCAGCAACAAATCCACAGAAATTTGGACTGGAGTTATTGAAAAGTTTGAGAAGAGGTTGGCAACATGGCAAATGCAATATCTCTCTTTCGGTGGCAGAGTAACTCTTATCAATAGTGTTCTAGACAACTTCCCAATGCCAGCTGAGGTCATTGAACGGATTGATAAGCTAAGAAGGAACTTAATCTGGGAAGGCAATCGAGAGGAGCACTAATCTCATCAAATCAAATGGGAGAAGGTCACACAACCAAAATTCCAAGGAAGTCTAGGCATTAAGAACCTAGCAGCCCACAGCAAAAGTATGTTGATGAAGTGGCTTTGGCGATACAACTCGGAAGAGACAGGATTCTGGAAAGATGTTATGATAGCTACGCATGGAAGGATGAATCAAAGGTGCACAAATATTACTACACTTCCCTATGGAGTAGGACTGTGGAAGGGTATTAGGATGTTGTAAGGACACAGTTGATCAGAATGCTTACCTTGAATTGGGCAATGGTTCATTCTTAAAATTTTGGACTGACAAATGGCTTGGCTTCAACACTCTTCAGGAGGATTTCCCAGATCTCTTCAGAATTGCTCAAGACCTCAACTCTGTTATTGCTGCTAATAGAGAAGGGATCAACTGGAACCTGATATTTAGGAGGAACATGCACAACTGGGAAGTAAACGATCTGGTAGATCTTTTTGCTAGAATACAGCACTGTCACATTAATCCCCAGGCAGTTGATAAGCTCAAATGGGGACACCAAAATGGAGTTTACACAGTCAAGGAAGGGTATCAACAATTGTGCTCCAAGAACCCCATGATAGACTACCGGCCTTGGAAACTCATTTGGAGAACCAAGTTACCTCTTAAGGTTGCTTGTTTCACCTGGACAGCTCTATATGAGGCATGTCTCACCCAAAACAACAAAAAGAAAAGGAAAATCCAGTTCCCAAACAGATGCCATATGTGCAAAACAGAGGTTGAAACCCCTAGATACCTTCTTCTTCATTGTGAGGTGGCCTCAAAAGTATGGAGCATGTTTTTGAATCTGTCTGGGCTCAGGTGGACCACACACTCACAGTTAAGGATGCTTACGAGAGCTGGAGCCTACAAAAAGTTGACATAAGAAGTTTTGGATCATGATACCTGCTTGTATTCTTTTTGAGTATTTGGTTGGAGAGAAATAGGAGATGTTTTGATGGAGAGTCAACTGCTTTAGTCATTTTGAAGGGCAAGTGTATTGCAGATCTGTTTAGTTGGTCCAACTTGTATCCTGCTGTTAATGCAGAACAATTCAGGATTTTATTAACTCACTAACTCTGGCTTAGATAGTTTGTATAGTTAGCCAGAGATTTTTTGTAAGCTCAAATGCCATATCTTGTAATTTTTGTATCTTCTTGATGCGGTTATTAAGATCACTTGCTTATCAAATTAAAAAAAAAAAACTATTTCATGGATAGAATGAGCTTTACTTATCAAATAACATACCATGTTGGAGTTCCTTGGTTCCCTATATTTGTAGAGGCAGCTAAGCTTTTTGCAACACATATTCAGCACCATTTTAAAAATGCTGTTTCATGGATACAATGACCTCTACTTATCAAATAACAGTTGAATCTAGCGAGCAAGAGCACAGCACAATGGTTTTACTTGCTTTAACATTATGTCCATCAAATAATCGTTTAATAGAAGAATAATACCCAAGAAAGTACTAAAACTGATTCTCTATACGTAATCTACTTTTAAATTATGTAAAGCTGGGAAGAGCGATGCAGAGAACAGAAACATGTAACAAAAGAGAATGTAAAATATTTTAGAATTGCCTTTTTCTGTCATATGGGTCTATTTGAAATTTCTAACTCTCCAAATCCATACAGTTGGATAAAAAAAATTATGATCCGACTGAAATCACCTGAATATAATGCAATTTTTCTTTGTAAGGCTGTACAAAATACAACCATCAGAATATTTAAAAGAAGGCAAGAGGAACAACTTCCCCACCTTTCTAAAACTGGAGGTTCATGTTTCATCTCATTAGTGAGGGAAGGGATAAGTGGTTCTGGGGCCCATTCTTCACATAGTTCATCAATTTCCTGAAAATCATAAATGCATTCATCAGCGCAGTTGAAGTTTGAAGGCATTTTTCTTTGGATTTCTGTTTTTGCTTTTATTATGATAAGAGGTGGCGGCAGGGGACGCAGCATGACTGACTCTCATTTTGATCCATATAGAATAATCTAAAGGATTTTCATGTGAAGCACACAAAAAAGGAAAGGATAGTTAAACAACACTGAAAGGACTTATTTTGATTGGTAAATTGGAAGGACTCCTTATGCATATCTTGAACACAGATGATTCTGAAGCGTGCATGTTCCTGTCTTGAGCCTAAATGCTAATTGATGCATAACTGCAACACTCATACCAGTATCACGTTTTGAAGCTACTTTAGAGAGCTAAACTTAGAATTAGCAGAACGGCAAGGAAACCATATAGTTACATGCAAATGATATAGTTTGATACATTTTACAAGTGTTATTCTACAACATTTACTGATTGCTAGAGGTAACAACCTCAAGATTTGACAGTGGTTCAGTGCATACTCAGTGTAAACACCTAGCCTCAAATTTTTTTCAGACAGAGGAATTTATATCCAGCAAATTAATACAAATCAATGTTTTAGGAGGGGTAAATTAGTTCAGGATGAGAAGTCCTTTCTTTTGCCTTTCCCAATATACATTTTAGAGATGAGTAATAATTTCTAGAATAAATATCACCATCTTAGTTAGATGCCCACCCAGTAAAGTTAATCCTCAGTTGAAACAGATATTAAAACTGTAACCAAGAATGGATAAGATTAAGAGAGTTTAGTAATCTTAAACAATGATGAAGACATAATATCAACAGGGTCATTGACATTTGAAAATGCAGATCTATCACAAACCTTCTTCGTCAATGGTCTTTTAGGTGGTTTGTAACTCTTCTGAGACAGTAGGAAGAGGATGACCACCAAGAGAAGACCTTCCACAAATAGATGTCCTACAGAAAAACAGAAAAGCATATTTAGTGCACAATACAGAATCTAAAAACTAAGAGGTGATTACCACCCAAATAATGAAGGCACTTACCTCCAACGTTGACCTCAAATATCACAGCTCTTGCAAATTGAAACTCAAAGACTGATCTCACCCAATCAGATGCAGCTCCCACTACATTTGCAAGTATTGACACTGTTGAATCCATTATCTAAACCTGGAAATACGGACGATGAAGACAAACTTACCCACATAAGAAAGATCAGGATGTTTAATGGTGTTTACCACATTCTTCCCACTCTGTCATGCTAAGGTGATGTAAATTAAAACCAAATGAACAAGTTTGTGATGAGGTTGATTAGAAAAAGAAAAATACACTTCGGAAGATGATATTCAGTCATTATAGCACCAACAATATATAGCACAAGTAACAACAATGATTTTCATTTGCACAGGAGGGCCTCTCGTTTCTTTTCTAGGATTAGTGAATCATGTACGCGAATATTGTCACAACCCAAACACGGACATGATGGCACTTGTCTTACCCATTAAGACAAGTCAGCCTAAGACTTGATTACACAGATAAATGCAGAAGTAAAGCGGAAATGAAAACTCACATGAACTAAATAAGCGGATAACTTAATCAAAACTCTCAGCACCCCCAAAACCTGGTGTTCGATGTATAAGCAGCTAATATATTATGAGGAACCAAAAGAAATACAAGTTCAATATCATTGTTTCTAAAGTAGAACAAGAACATAAACATGAGAATGAAGTGTCCACCGAAGTGACAAGCAATTATCTCACTCACACTCTCATAGAAGCCTTGAACGTAGAAGGATGGAAGGTGAAATCATGAAGATCCGAGCTCGTAACCTACACAAACATAGAAGCGAGGAGTGTGTACCTAACCACATGATACTCAGCGAGCAAACTACTAAATAAGTAAAGCAATATAGAACATAGGCACTCTTTTCACTCTAACCGAACCTCCACAACTACAATTTGCATGAGAAACAACCCAATCTAATGGTTCACAAAAAGCACTCAGCACATAGTTCAATAGTAAATCACCAACAAAACAGGTCATCAACATCGAATTCATCAAATAATAAGGTAATTGAAGGAGTAATCACAATCCACAAATGACAAATGATGCAAAATGATGCAATGAAATATCAAGTAAGGTGATGCATGTCTGTGCTAACGATATGCATCCGGTGGAACTCAGAAAGAAACCCATTAGGGACTCACAAGGCCCATGTATCCACCAGAATCATTTTTCTTTGGCAAAAACATAACTTGCCGGAATCATTTTCCTTTGGCATTAATATAATAACTCGTTGGAACCATTTCCCTTTGGCATAAACATAATTTGGCGGAATCATTTTCCTGCGCCATAAACATTATAGTGGATCTCATTTCAATATTTCGAAACTAATGCAAATAGATATGTTCAGATAATCCATGAGAGTATGATTATGTCCATAACAATAAGCAATTCATATCAAACAATCATGGCAATTTCCACTAATGAGTCAATATCTTCAAGCAAATCACCTACATCATTATACATTAATATATCACCAAGTTGCATTTTTATTACTCATTATCATTTAAACCAAAGTCGTGAGCAATGCACCCATAGCCAAATCCGTATTACTCCCCAAAGTACATAATAAGGAAATACAAGATTCTACATACTCAACTAAGATTTACAAATTCACTTGCCTCAAATTAATCAAACAACTACTCTGTAATTTGAGCCTTCCCTTTCCGATGAGCCTCCAAATCAATAAAATCTATTCAAATGTGATATCATAATAAGAATATAAGAATAACCACACCCAATTCATTAATTTTGAAGACCCAGTCCAAAACGAGCCAAAAATCCATTCCCGAAAAAGTAGAGGCAAATTAATACATAAATGTGTTACCCAAAGCATTTAGAAACCAACATGAAAACCATTTCAAAAACAAAGTTCAGTTCATAATCATCAATGTATCAAAAATTGTTTCTTAAGAAAACTCATAAACTTTAAAGTTTAAAACCAAGAATTAAAGGTTGAAACCACTTACCAAATAGTTTATCTCTTTTTAAAATTGCCCGTATCGAGCTCCCAAGGTCTAAAAATTGTAAAAACAGAAAGGGACACTAATTTTTAAAAATATATTTAATCTGTCCAGGTATTAATCTCCGTGATTGCGGCCATGCCCCGTGAATGCAGAGGTTAGTTCCGTGAATGCAGAGGTTAGTTGTCTCCCAACCCTCTGTGATTCGTGGCCAGGACCTTCGCAAATGAGAAGGCCGATAGACTCGACCCTTCGCGAACACAGTCAAGGTTCCACGAATTTGGAGGCCAACCAAGTAGACCTTTGTGAACGCAAAGAAAGAATGGTAAGGCACCAAACATGGGCAACTTAGTAAAACACCAAGACACAAATTTTCTCAAACAAACCTCCGGATTTCATTCGGAACCTTGAGTACATGAACCAAACATGCTACCATACTCAATTTGAGGTTCCAGGCTCAATGGAACCATCGAAATATGAATTTGAGGTTTTCTTTGCCCAAAACCCATTTAAGCCGCAACTCACTAACTTAAGGCCCAAAAAGACTAATTCGACCTTAGAACCTCCAAAAAATAAACCAAAATCCTTCCTAGACCTAAAATTACCTCTTTAATCCAACAAAATCATCATAAATCCATGCCAAGCATTCGAACTCCGAATGTTGATCAAATTTAACTCTTGATCTAAAATAAATTGAACTTCCAACTTAAGACCTTAAAATCCACTAAACAACTCCAAAATAGACAACGACAACACTCCCAGGTCAAATTTAACATTCCAAAGCTAATTAAACTGATGAAATTCCATTTCGAGACTCATAGCTCCGGTTAGTACCAAAAACCAATTTGAATAACTTAAAACCTCCAAAATGCACAACTTCCCAATAAAACTCCAACACCAAACTCACAAAATGATCAAATATGACTCGGAACAACTACCGGAAGGATAAAATGGCAATGATTTCAAAAATTTCCAAAAATGACCTTTGCGGCCATTACAAATTTCTTCTTCTTCTTCTTCTTCTTTCCAAGAAGTCAATCATTTACACAAAATCCTATATTGCAAGTGTTCCTATCTTTAACAACTTTTCATTCTCCTCCATTCTCCGAGAGATTTTGCCTAATATCAACTTGAGTATTTCATGATGTTTTGAATCCAGAGATCATGTCATATCTAAGATAACAATATCAATGTTAATTTTACAAGAGGACTATACTTTATTATTCAACCATTGAAGTACTCAAAATATATTAATTTGTATTCTTTCAATTTTTATACGTAAAGTACAAAAATTCTTGGATTACATGGTTTTCATTGTATCTAATGCCTTGCACAATTATGCAAGTCTTTTATTAATACTTAAGCAGGACAACAAAAAGATCAAATCATAGAACATTGAATAACAAAATTAACCACGTTGGGCCACTGGACATTCACTACACAAACTGATAATCTGCACATTGACAAAACAGGTAAACAAATTTAGTCCATCATATGAGACTGAAGATAACTACCAATGCAGCTGTTAATGTGATTATTCCAACTACATTAGACAAGAAGCATAAAGATTGACACGCATTTTTAAATTCTACTAATCCATTAAAAAAAGATAGTCTGGTAGCTCCCGCTATGCGTAAGGTCGGCCCGATCACTGAACCACTAAAACAGAAAGGAACTTTGAACTACACATATGCATTACATAAAAGCAAATCACCTAAAGTAAGCTAAAGACCAGAAAAATGAAAAACAATTCTACAAGTAGTGCTGATTGATTGATCTTTTTCACAGATAGTCTATGTTGCTCGGAATCTTTAAAAGTGTCAGCGCGTGATTTGCCAAAAATTGGGTATTTTTGGAGAATCCGATACGGGTGCCACATTGAAGGTAAGAGTTCACGCAACTTAGCAGATAGTAGACTCTTGAATTAATCTACTAACTCATTAATGATTATGCACTATGAGGATCCTTTTAACGTACATTCATCAATTAAAAAGGGATTGATAAACCCCAACCTGAGATCTTGATCAGATATTCATACCCACTATGGTGTCCTCAAAAAGCTTCATTTTTTATGCATAAAGAACCTATTTAAATCTTAGTGCCCATTATTCACTCTCATTCAATTTACATAAGCAATACAACTTTAAGGCAATTTCAGTAGGTAATACTTGTTACCTAATTGCGGGGAAAGATGAAATCTTGGAATATTGAAAATCTTTGAAAGCAGATCCTTATTGCGGGGAAAATGGAAATGGAATAGAAAATTCTGCCAACCCAGGGATGGCGGCTTTAGTTGAAGAAAGGAAATGTGAGAGGCGCTAAAATGCAAACAACTTATGGCAGAAACAAACAAACGGTCAAAGGTGGCGATTTCGCAACTTGACCATTTTGAATATACTAATATTCGTTCCTACTCCTAGAATACTACTCCATTATATTTTAGTTTAAAAATATTCTTCTATTATATTTTTTTTCCTCAAAAATATCTCTCATACTAATAGAAATAAAAAAAAAATCAAAAATGAGCAAAAATACCCTTATTAATTTTCACCTTAAAAATATTCATCTGTTAAAATTTTAAAATTATTATTAAAAATATCTCTCTCCCATTAACAATTCAACTTCAACTCATATTTAAATCAATTTTTATCAAACTTTGAATAGTTTAGATTCTTAATATATATAAAAATTTATAATTGCAACTGAATTATCTCTTGAAAATGATAACTTATATTAATTGTGTTAGATTGCTAACATAAGCACAACTAATTTCTATACAAGCTTCGTAGGCTTAAAACTTTTGAAGAATTGGATCCTATTGAATTCGAGAAACTGATTGAAGGAGGAGGCAATGATTATAACGAGGATGAATCAATATTCTCAATTAGAGATCAACTTTTGGCACGTTTGCAAGTGAAATAACAATCTCTTTTGATATGAAAAGGTTAGTTTCGGATCTAATATTCGAGGAGAAAATCTCTTGGGTCCCTAAACGAGATTTCACGTGGACTAATTATGTGACGCTTTGTGTTCACATAATATGCATGATGTTATTTATATTAAAGAGAGGGGTACCCTTTTTTTACAAAATTTTAAGGGGAAGTATTTTTGAACCAAACCAAGGGGAAAATTTATTCCATTTTTAATAGTTTGAGGGTATTTTCAACCCATTTTTGTTTTCGTTAGAGAGGGGTAAAAATATAATTGAGGGGTATTTTTGAGTCAAAACGTAATGGTGTTGGGTAGATTGAATAACGATTCAACCTGATTTAAGCACTTGCGGAATTATAACTGGACAGAAAAATAAATAACTTGGACACAAAGAATTGTTATTGAGGTTTACCCAAAAATAAACTTTGAGTTACGTCCCCGTCACAAAGGCACTTTTGCGAGTTTCACTAAACTCTCGAAAGGATTA